>JAJHZJ010000644.1:3345000-3695000 GCA_023548195.1 Bettongia penicillata ogilbyi | reverse complement strand
TAATGGTAAGGAAATCAAGCAACCTTAAGTATCTCGGCTGTATAGGAGCATATTCTATTGCAGAAGACCTTCCTATGAAGATCATGGAATCAAATACGGGACATTGAACTAATACTTGGACTTTGATATGAATTTCTTTAACAGTTTTCTCTGCAGTGCAAGTTATTAAAACTAAAGCTACTCTATTTTCCCAATGTGTTCCAACAAAATCCTTCATAACTTCCAGCATGGTATCTTAATAAAGAATAAAGTTCTCTTTAAAAAATCTGCTCTAAGTAGATTTTTCCCCCATGGTTTTTTTTTTAAATTAAGGATTCCAAAAGTGGTATTTTGAAACATTCTTTTGAATTTGTGCATTTAAATTTTATTGCAGTGGTATAGATGAATGCCACCATTGGTATCCTTAAATTTATTTCTGCTCACAAAGGTTAATCATGATTGTCTATATCTTTTATATAGTAATCACTTTTGAATTGTGTTCAGATACCGCAGTTTCAGGTGTAATCATCAGAGCTGGTTAGTCAGGCATTCCAGATAGTGGTTCTTTTCAGAACCTTTTTTAAAGGGTTGGTTAACTACCTCAGTAGCAGAGGATTGAACTATACCCTGTCTGTACTGTACATAGAAAATCTTTGTAGATAAAAGCAAGGCTTGTTTATATGATATGAGGGTAAGATTATAATATACCAAATGTAACATTCTTAGTTGCCTTTAGTTCCAGAGGCTTGTAAGACTTCCTCATGACCATCATAACAGGCCTTGCTTTTGTCGTATTTTGTGGCTGAAAAAGCAGCCTTGCTTCTTCAGATATTGTAGTTATTTGGATGTATAATAGTTTAGCAAGATGTTACTTTTGTAAGACATCAGATGTTCAAAAAAGTGCATCCGCAACTTGTACTAAATACTGCAGTGTCCCTTTATAAAAAGTCAGACTAAAACTGACAGTTGTACAGTGAAGCCTGACATTTGGATATTTTGAAGTTTTTCATAAATCATAGAATATAGTAGATGGCTGTAGTTTAGCTTTTTAGGTAAAAGGTATGTTTTCATTAGTGCATTTCTTACAGCTGATCACTGTAAAAACCAGGATCAGCTTTCCATTTCTTATGCAGATCATGATAACCTGTAGAGTAGAGTACAATCATTTGTGCTATGTTTTTAATTTTCTAAAGCACCTTGATGACAGTGAGTGTTCAGTGGTGAAGCATCCTCTAATGAATCACCCTCAAAAAGAGAAATAAAACCCTGCCAAGTCCTATTTAGCTAAAAGTAAATGCGAAATTACAATTTAACTAGGACTTGCTATAAAGAACTTCCCTTTTCCCCCATCCCCAAAGGGATACTGCAGTTATACCACATACCCAATAGGCACCACAATGAAGATCAGAGCTTATACTTAAGGTTTTATACACACCAGTTCCCCAGTAAATGCAAATTTAACAAGAAAAATTAGACATGTCATATGTTCAAAATGCTCATGGCAAACAATCATTTTGCATTCCTGCAAATAAAATTGTTTTATACTGTAAGCTGGAGGCGAGTGTAACTTATTTTTGTAATAAAGTTTTTATTTTTTTTATGTGTCATTAATATAAATGTGTGTTAGTACAGAGATCTTCTGGTTTAAAAACTTAGAATTGCACACATTTCAGTATGTTTACTTGTACTTACATAATTTTTAGAATAGTGGTTGCCAATAGCCTGTATGTTTCACATTAATTGATTTTTTTTATGTTATCTTAATAAACCATTTTAGTATGTTGTATGTCAATTACTGGGATAGCTGGGACATAAAGTGTAATTTTAAATTGTCAATAAGTATTCGTTGGAATATATGTAAATGTGCCTTGCCGGTTACTGAAACTAACCTAGAAAAACAAGAGTGGGTGGCAAAATTAGTTCCTGGTGCTTAATGAAACACTTTTCCTGCCACTAATTTTATATATTGCCCCGTGCTTTTTAAAAATTCATCATTTTTCTCTCAAAACTTAGTGTAAGTTTGAGGGCTACATCAATAATTGTTACATGCTAACATGATGATAGATAGTATATTAGGTTTATGGAAAGTGAGTGAACTAGATGTAGCCTTCATATCTGATTCTTAATGTAATCCTTGGTGCTAGCACTTCCCAGTGCCAGGGAGTTAAATTATCCCATGAAAGAGGTTATTGCCATGCTTTATTGGCACTTTACTGTCATATAGTTTAAAAGGGACACTGTCAAGGTGTTAAAGTTAAATTTCAACTATAGAATTATTTCGTCTGGGGTTTTGGGAAGGATCAATGTCATTTAATAGATCTTCTCATTGCCAAGAAATTTAAGCGTGAACACTTTTGTAAACTCACAAAAGTGTTCTTAAGTGAACAATTTGCTGGGTTGTCAAAACAATTTGACACCTCTTCATTGGGGAAAGAGGGAGGGTGAACTGATCCTTACAAGGGGAGTCAGAATTGGTGAATAAAGCATTTTTCTCACTGATAATGTAAGCAGTGGTTTTGGAATTTTATATATATATATATATATATATGTATGTATGTATGTGTGTATGTATATATATATATATATATATACACACACACACACACATATACAATTGAAATTACTTGACAGTGTTCATTTGAATAACTGAATTCAAGCCATTATATCTTTTAAAATTAAATATGATTTGCACTGTTCTGATATGGGTGCAGTTTTTGAGCAATATAATCAGATAAATAATGCATGTGGTAACTAGTGATAATGTGAACAATGAAGTTCTGAGAAGAAATATTAACCGTGGTATTTTCAGACTTAAATTTATAGTAAAATTGGTTTCAAATACTAATCAAAAGATTAAGGAAAACAGGCAATGCATATATAAACATAGTTTGATTGTTACATGACCTATAAAGCAATAATGCTATATATCTGGAATGTGATGGGAATATGAGTACTGGAAATGCAAGTTTCTAATCTTATAGTATAAATGTCATCATGTCAAGGAAATTGTTCAATAATGTAGGTTATTGCTATTTGTGCTTTTGTTCATGGGTTCTTGGCTTTGACAGTCTCAAAAATAGACAGATAATTATTAAAATTCTGTCTACACTGACAAGGAAAAGAGGGGTACCACTCTCTTGAAAAATAACCTCCTTAAAGCATTCTTACCAAATTTAAAATAAGGTGGGGTATTGTTACTAGAGATTACTTTACAGTTTAAAATGATCGTAAATTTAATTTATTCTCACCTGAAAGTTAGCTACTGCGTCAGAACAAATTCTGAATAATATCCATGTCTGCTCCCAGAGTTGTCATTAAGACCTGAAAGAATTTCCAACTTCTCCTTGAATTAATTGAAGTAAAAAGAGAAAGGGAAAGTGACAAAATCAAAATTATGAAACGTTTTAAGTCATAGTGATTCTGTACAACCATCATCAGAGACCTTCCTGCTAAGTGCTGACTAAAACTAAAAACTACTGTTGTCTAAAAGGCAGCTTCTCTAAGTTGTCTTGACACAATTGCAAATGGGAAATATAGAAAGAGTTTAGTCTGAAGAAATAAGTATTTTGCAAGAAATTAAAACTTGGTTTACAGATTTTTCAGTTATTTGGCATAATTATACTTGGAGTATAGTCTTTTGACTGCCAAGCTAATGGCATTTAAATCTATTCCCCCTCTCCCCCTCACCCCCCAACAGTTAGGAACCATCCTTTACCCAGTGGGAGATAGTTGTATTTTGTAATTGTTGAAGGGATAAGCAGAAGCTCTTAAAATGTTGGGATGGGAAGATGGTAATGGCCTGGAGAAAGAAAAACTTTTGGCCTTAAAGTATATAAAAACAGTCTCCAAGACAATTCTTCAGTAGCTACAGACTGCATTATTCTTAACATTTGTCTGACCTGCACCATTTGAATTCAGTGGTGGATGTGAAATTGGTGAGTAACTAAATAATTTACAACATAGATATGCAATAGTAATAAAACTATGGGATGGTGTTTTAAAGTGTGGCTCAGTGGTAAATTGATCCATATTTCTCTTGCTACTCAGTGGGATATGCCACTAATTTTCCAAAGACTCTGTTCAGCATCAGTGTTGACCCGTGAAGTAAAATCCCTATTTCATGCTAAAAAGATAGTTGTATTTCTCTGATATTTCTAAAAATGATGTAGGTGTGGCCAATCTTGATACAGCACACCCTTTCACTAGAAGCTCAGTGTCCCTTATTTTCTTAGCCTTAAAAACATTCTTAGGCAACAATTTTTTTAAAAAAGTGTGGTGTTATAACCAAAATTTGGGGCTAAGAATAAACTCTTATGATAATAATTGATAGTATTCATCTAATGGAAACTCTTGGCAATCAGGCAATGAGAAACAAAAAACTTGTACTTGAACATATATATATATATATTTCGGAAACAATCAGTTCTCAGTATAACTGGTATTTCTTAAGGGTCACTAGATTTTTTTCCTTGTTTCTATATTATAACCTTTTTCCTCCCTCAATATAAAATCCTTGAACTCAATCTAGTTAGTTTTTGGGTTTTTTGATTCGGATTAGATGTGTTAAGTACTGTCTTCTGCCAAAAATCCTCGAATTACCTGTTCTTTTAAATTTAGTGGGTTTGTGCTTGTTTTGAGACCAGTTTTTAAAAAAACAAAACAAAACAAAAAACTTGTACTATTCTGTACTGCCTCTGATGTTAAGAGTTTGTGTATAGCATAAGGAAGCTAGCTCTGACTATATTTTCCTAAGAATAAAGACCTATTTTTGTAGCATGTCTTAGGACCTTTAAGAGTCTAAGAATTATTGTGGGTGTCCATTTCATCTTCTTTCTTTTAACAGCTTTTTAATAGACATGTGGAATATTTAGTGCTCTTGCCCTTTTCTTACCCAGAGTCAAAAACTTACTAGGATTTACCCAAATTCTAGCATATTTTAGGGCTAGAATTATTGGGATGTACTTCTCTTAATTTTATGTGCAGATGAAAATGTTCTGCAGTCAAGTACATTCCTATGAATTTTGATGGAGAAGTCATGGTAATTTGGTTCATTTCTACTTTTCTAGGAACATGTCCCAGCATGCAGTGTTCCTCCATTCTCTGTCTCTAGCAAATACATTTCCCCTGAAGATTTGGATGTGAGAGGTTGAGGTTGCCAGGAATTCTGGAGAGGGAAATGAACATCACTCTGCTTAAATATTATGCTCCACAGTTAGATGACTGTGCAAATGAGGCTAGGTAGGTGAACTCAGCTTAAAATGCACTTACTAAGCTGAATTGGTCAAGAACACTTAAAAGAATGAGGGACTTCAATTATTGCTTTTTGTATGTGGGGATAAATAGGGGGTATAGGGCCTGTGTAACCAACCTAGTGGTTCTCAAATTTTTTTGGTCTCTGGGCAAAATAAGGTAGTCAGTGATTACCAGAAATAGCCAGAATTGAGAACGAATGGTACTACTTCTGATGTGATATTGTGTAATCTCTCCTAAATGCAAATTGCTTAATTTAAGACACAGCTAGTGTCATTGTTATAAGCAATAATAATAAATGAGGGTGGGGGGTGGGAAGTGGTGGGGGGGCAAATATCTAATAATCCTTAGATCATTTTTTTTGAGAACCATTACCCTAGCCTATCTAGACTACACTGGATTAAATGCTAATTTAGTGCCTTACTTCCAGAACTGGAGTATTGAATAAAATGGGTTACTACTAAATTGTACGCTTGAGTGACTTAAAAGCCATTATGGCAAGTAGTTGTCTTTTGTCATCAGGTGGTTTTTTTTTAAAGTTCTCTGTGATATAAAATCTAGTAGGATTATAACACCAGTTGTAGCATAAAATATGGTAGGAGTGAGGACAGATATTAGTAACTTGCTACGTGAGTTTCTTGTACATTTTGACCAAAAATTCTGCACCTTATATATATATATATACATATATATATATATAGGTGTGGTACTTTTCAAACTTTGGAGGGCAGTTTTTGGAAAAGCTGCTACCTACCACCTGTGTAATGATTATGAATTGTCATTTCTTGCCTCTTTTAGGCTTGTCAGCTGAACTTTGAAAAGAGAGCTGATTTTCGTGCTTCGAGGTTTCAACTTTGGAGAGAATTTTAGGACACCTAAGGGAATTGGCACCTCCATTCAGTTATGAACCACAGCCAACTCAGGGCAAAAGGGGAGAATTTTGGTGTTGATTCTTAAATACCACAGATAACTGACAGGAAGTGAGCAAATTAGAACCCAGTTCACAGGTTAAAACTATAAAAAGGAGAGAATTGGGTAAATCATACTGAAGTGAGACAGGTGGCTTTTTTGTTAATCTGAGTGTGTGAAACACTAAAGTGGAGATGTAAAATGGAAATTTGGAGAATGTGCATACCCGGAAAGTATTTGAGTTATCTGTATTCTTCTCAGACCTGACCCATGCTGGAGATGCTCATGGAAATGGCAAAAGCAAATACCTTGATAATCCATAAAGTGGATCATCCACCCATAAACAATTAAGAATTGGCTCTAATACACAGCACTGTGTTTCATTTTTATATTGGGCCTCTTGTAGCTATTTTAATTCATATTTTCACTGGTTTTATGGGAATTTTGAAAATATGCTTTGTGGTTGATAGTCCATTTGAAAGTAATATATTTGTATCAGTCTTTATTCTACATCTTGATATGAGGGAAAAAGACATTTGTGTTTTAGCTTCATATTTTAGTGACTTGAGACCATGTCAATATCTATGCTGTTTCAACTAAGAGATTTCTTTTTATAATGTTTTTATATATTGTACCTCATTTAGTGTCTCAGTTTTTTTTAAACTGGAATTATCCTTAACACAAATTTTCTTTAACAAATTTTTTTTTAGTTATCCCAAATTCTCTTTTGTTTCATTTGCTCAAATTACATTCTTAATGGTTAAAGTGTTGAGGAGAAACTGCAGGAATCTGGCTGATTAGAGGTCATATAGTGAAATGCTGATAGAATATATTGAGTCTTGGTTAAGATCCACTCTGTAAGCCCATATAGTGAGACAGAATTCTGTCTTAGCAAAACCCACTTAAATTTACCTTTCTTGAAACAAGGTAATTACAAGCTAAGAAGTGTCTAAAGAATTTGAATAGGCTAAGAGCTTTCAGTGGAAAACATTGATGGAGTGATAGCAGGTATCTTTAAATCTATTTTAAAGTTTGACTAGAACATAAATGCAAGACCAGGCAGATGATAAATCTATTCATTATCCAGAGATGCATTTTTTTTTTTTTTTGGTTACCCTATATAGAATGAGCTTGTGTTGCTTGTCAGAATTATGCCATTTCACTTTATTTTATTGTCTTGTGTGTCCTGTTTTATTGCTTACTTTATTTCATTCGTTCTTTTCTCAATTCCAGCTTTTACTTCCGTCCTTTGTGTGTTTTGCCATCTTTAGAATGTAAGCTCCTGGAGAGCAGGGAAATTATGTGTTGTATGTGGTTCTAGGCACTTAATAAATGTTGAAATTTTTTAAATATAAAGACATTTCTAACCCAATTTGCAACTTTAGCTTTTGGTTGAAATTTATTTTACTTAGTAAGTTTGTTTTAAATGAACAAGAGCTCTTTTGAAAAGGCTCTTTGTTTATATTTCAGGTAAACTTGAATCTTTTAGTTTTTTGTTTTTTTTTTAAAAAGTCATCTTTTAATGGTGGGTATCATTTAATGGATACCCCTCACTGGAAATCCTTCAATGAAATTTAATGGCCATTTGTTACAGATACTGTTAAAGGGATTTAGTAGGGTGGATGGTAAATTATTAAAGGTTGGATGAGATAACTTCTGAAACCCTATCTGTTCTGATTCTGGCATTTTACTCAGAAAATATTTTGTTCTAGTTAACTCAGTTAATTTTATTTTTATTTTAATTTCATTCCTCTAATAAGTAGGATTGATAATCACATCTTATAGATGGAGAAATGACTCCTAGCTAGTGATCATTCTTTCCTCACTGGCACTTCCATGGTACTTTTGAAGACACGATACCTTGGATCTGTGTGATGTCTACTGAGGTACAAAATACCCTATCCTAGACTTACTAAATTTGTACCTTTTTCTGTGGCAGTATTTGAATAAAAACAATAGGAAAGAAGGGAAAGCTTTATTTGGAATGAGAAGATGAGTTCAAATTTATAACCTGTAAAATTAATTGGCTGATTTTAAGCATGGGGGGACAGTAAAGTGATCCCTACAGTCTAGTTCTTTTCAGATTTAGGGAATTTTTTTTAGATGAAAAGTCTAGTGCACTCACAATAACTATGAGCCCCCAGTTAAGAAAAATACCAACACGTGGCCACAGGTTGGGAACTTCTCTTACTTCACTTTGCATTTTATTTCTATCTCCAGTTAGCACTTTTTATCTGTGGTCTTAAAAGTGAAATAATTTAACTTCTAAAAACTTCATTTTTCAGGAAGGGGCTGGACTAAAAACTGGACTAAAATGATTCCTAAGGTCCACTCAGTTTCTAACTTTAAGATCTTGTAATCTATAGAATTAGCTACTGGTTTGTGACAGTACTTGATTTTGTAGTTTAGTAACCAGATAGTTCTGTCTCACAAAGTTGGTAAAAAGATTGAGTGACATGCAGAATGTCAGATGCTCTTTGTTAAGTCTGTAATAATGCAAGGTACTGGGGGATTTCCACCAGTGGTTAGATAAAGTAATGGAAAAGGGGTGATAAGATTAATGATTTGAGTTAAGGCTTAGTTAATTGAATTAAGGCAGACATTTGAAGTACCAACTCTTAGGGCTCTATAAAGTTAATGTAAAATGACCATATCCCAAAGAAAGACAGGCTCTTAAGCATTCATTTGTTGAATTAAAAATATCGCATGATTGGCATCATCCCACAGAAGTACTTGCTAAATATTTCCATAAGCCTTTTCTAGATTAGTTCATAACTAATAACTAAATAACTAAAATTGAAGATTTCAAATATAAATGCCCTTCATGCAATAATATAGTTTATGAGTACTTTCAGCATGACAAAACTTAGGTGTGCAAATGTTATTTTATACTCAGAAAAGAGGTCATTCCTCATGTAGTGTGCTGTTCATTACATAGTAGCTTCATAGAAGCTTGTTAGTCTCTGAATATATAAATTCTGCTTCAATTAGTGGAGGGGGTGGTTAGACATCTCAAAATTAAAATAATCCTTTAGTATTTGGTATTAAAAATACTAAGAAGTAACAGACATGAAAATTCTAAGTCCATATTTGTCTTACTTATGGAAGAGAGTACTTTGATTCCATTATACATTTAAACTTTTTTTTTGTAGGCTTTTGTCTACTGATGTATTGTTTAAATCATTGAAGTTGAATTTCTTAAAAAATGTGGCATTGATGAGGTGCATTATTCTGATGCTGGGAACGTAGATTTTCAATGAATCTTTGTCTAAAAAAAGATAAAAATGTAATGGTTATTTATTATTGATCTGTTATTTGCAGAGTTAAAGTAGTTAAAATGTTACTTCGCAGCAAGTGCCTCACCTGCAAGTTCTTACAAGTTAGAGAATGGTGGATTAATTGAAATCAGTGCTATTTTGCTTGTGAAAATTTGATTCATGCAAAGTATTGAGCTTGCCTTTTGGGACTGTTAATTGTTCCTGCATTCTGTAGCCTAACCCATTTTTCCACCGAGCCTACCAGCTAAATTATTTAAGCTATCCCCCTCCTCCCTGGCTTCAAGTAAACTCAAAACAGCCGTCAAATTATGTTATTTTGGTGTTTAGTGAGTGTCCCTGTTCACTTCTACACCTCATTCATCACATAACCTTTATTAGCTAGAAGCCAGATCAGATGTTCTCATGAAACCTAATCATCTACATTTCCCAGGAACTCTAGTTGCTACTTGTTTAACAAGATGGTATTAGACTTTTAAAAAAATTGCTATAGTTCTTTTTTTGTGCAATGTTAACAATACTGAAATGAGTTTCTATCAACTTTTTGGTTCCATTAGATGATTGTAAGTAGAATCGTTTGTCTTTCGAAATTGAGCTGAATTTGATTTTAAAGAACAAAACTAGTTACATGGATTTGAGATCTTATAAATTCATAAATTTCCTCCACTTAAAATTATATCATCTTTAATTTTCCCAGTGATCAGGTTAGGAGTTTAACTTATCATTGCTGCCTCTTAGATATGATGATTATGACTCAGATTAATTATAATACTAAAATTAATAATTTGCAGTAGTAACAGACATTCTCTTATATTTAATATTGAAGTAGTAAGGGCTTTTTTTTAAGTAGGTAAAGAATTTATTATCTTGGCAAGTGATTTGCCTTCTGTAAGTACACCCAATGAAAAAGATTCCATGTTAATATTGACAGTACTAAATAAACGAATTTTAAAGCTTGAATTATATTATTTCAAACTCCTAAAGAGAGTTTGAAATAATTATCAAATTGTTCTAAAATGCCAGACTAGGTAACAGAGTCTTAGTTTTTGTGGAAAAGCTGAAGTAGTTGGAAAAGATTCAGTGACCTGCTGGAGCTTAGAGGCCAGGTATCACATACTTGTAAGGACTGGGGGAAATGTCTAAATCAGTTTGGTTAAAAGGAACTGAAAATAATGGCAACAGCAACACTTGCAAATTAGAATATTTTCAACCCTAGGTTTCTTAGATTTCCTTGGCAAATAGGAAGAACAGAATCAGCTCCAAGTTAATGTATATGATACAAAGGAAAGCTTTAAGATGTTTGAGTCACAGACATTGCTTTGTGTATTCACATTCGCAGTTTTTTTTTTTCCCATAGCTAATGTTAAATGCAGAAAGTTAGGTTATCATAGTTTCTCTTACAAGCAAAGAGAATTCCTCAAACAGCCAATGCCATTTTCTTGTTTTGAAGATATAAATTGGGTTTTTTTTGGAGAAATAAGTTATCTGTTAAACCAGAATGTGCCTATGAGTCAACTGCAAAAGTTTAAGAAAATGGTTAATCTAAATTGTAATTGTTTTAGTGTAACTTGAAATAAGTAAGCCATTAAATAAGCTGACATACTTTGGGGTGGGTCCGATGGGAAAATTTAATGGTTTTTTTCCCCTACCATGAAGTAAAAATTAAAAAACCCAAAGCAAAATGCTGATTGTTCTGTTTACAATATTGTACTTAATTTTGCATCAAAACATTTAAAGAATCAGATGGCTCATCAGATTTTCAGGTGAGAAAGCTTTAAGGGTTACCTAAATAATGGATCATAGAATTCTGAAATCTTGATTGGCTATGGCATTCCTGAAATTGAAGTGTTAAACTTTGTTTCAAAAATTCTTCTGTAAATGAAGGAAGCATCATTAAGAAATTTTTCAAATTTCAAATATCTCAGAATTTAGGGCAGACTGCATATTAATGAATTGACAGTGAAATGTGGCAGCCAAAAATATTAAGGGCTTGATTTGCATTGAGTCATAACTTCCAGGAGTTTAAGAGAGAACACTCCTTAATTTATACTGTCCTACCTTAATCAGACTGCATTTGGAGAATTATGTATGGTGCAGGTTAAAGACATTGGAGGATAGTTTGAAGGAACAAGATGTTTAGTCCAGAGAAGAGAATATATAGGAGACTTGGTAGCTTATAATTGGAGCTGTTCCAAGAAATAATTTGTTGAACGTATTTCAATGGAGGAAATTCAAGTATTAGGGAATCTTTGAGTAGGGGATGGCTGGTGTGTTAACTAAATTGTTGACTTAGAATTCCCTAGGTTGATTACTCCAATAATGTGAACATCACATTTTTTTTTTTTTGTCCTAAGAAAATAAAATAGTATATGCCCAAAACAATGCTATCCTCATGAAATACTGTGGAAAACTGACAATACTCATAAAATATGCTAGGTCAAAACCAATTATTCATTCACTCTAATAAAAATAAAACCTTAAAATTGTGTGGTTTTTAAATGACTTTAATATTCTCATTTAATCTTTATAACAACCCTGTGAAATAGAACAAATAGGTAATGAAATATTGCTGTGCTTGATCATCATTCTGTGAGAGTACATTGTTGTGTTTCCTGATACAGTTTTCCAGATTTGTTAAATTTATTTTAATTCTGAACTTAGCCAGGTTCAAACCATCTGTATTCAAGTTACAGTTTTGTTAGTTGGATGACCTTGGTTAAGCTACTTAATTTTTGAATCTGTTTTTCCATCTTGCGGGGATCGTTAAGAAAGTGCTTTGCAAAGTAATGTTATATAGATGTGAATTTTTAGTATTGAGAAGTAAACTTGCATTAGAAGCTTTGGAGGCAACCTGTATTAGACTAGCAACATGGGTTCATAGTAGACCTGATTTCCAAACTAATTTGGATTACAATATCTTGTATGTTGGAACATAGAGGAGTCATAAACACAATGGAGTAAGGAATAATAAAGGTTGGGAAATTTTTGGAAGAAAACTGAAAATTAAGTCTTTTCCTATTTTAAAATTGCTAATAGGGAAGAATTGCTAACCCTAAGATTTTTTTCTTGAATATTTTTGACTCATGCAGAATGGCAGAGTTCCTTGGTATTTTGGGAAACATAAAATAAAGAATCCTATAACAGCATAAAGATCTTATTCTAACATGTAAACTGGCATAAAAATGGATATAATGAATATACTGTTATATTGATTTCACTAATCTACTATGAGGATATGATTATCTTGATTATCTTAAGATACCTCACCAGACTAATGCTTGATTATAGCAAACCAAGTAAGAGCAGTGGATGGTGCCAACCAACAAGCTTCTTCCCAGAAACAATTCAACTTTGGAAAAAAAGGATCTTATTTCCTTAAGGATATTTTGAAAATATGAAATCTATATTAGAACAGTATTTTCAAGGTAATGTAATTTTATTATACCCTGTATTTTGCTAGTGGATAAAATGTTGTTTGGAGACCCTTTGGAAACTCTTAAGCTCTTTGGTCTCTAGGGATTTATTGCTAATCTGTTTCCATCATCTTTTTTTGTGCTTTGCTGTATTTGAGGCAGTATGTATATAGTATAGCATGATGAGCTTGTAAAGTTGGGTTGGGAAACCTGAGTTTAAGCCCCACTGCCACTACTTTGCTGAACATTCTTTGGTAAGTCACTTACATTTTTTTGACTTCAGTTCCTTCACTTGAAAAATAGGGGCTTTGGATTCTTGACTGTGAAGGACCCTCTCAGTTTTTATATGAATCTCTGATGTTACTAAGTTTACCTTCATTGTAAATCAGTTTAAATTTACAGTTTTCTCTTGCCTATACGTTCTTTCACTTATCTCATGTGTTAAGTAGACAGTTCATTACTGAGGCTCAGAGAGTTGAAGTGAGTTGACCCAAAGTGTTGTTGCCCAGTAGTAAATGATAGAACAGAACCCAGCGGTTTGGGTTCCTAGTATAATTTCCACAATACACTCTCCCACCAACATTACCTTTAATAATGGAGAATTCCAGGATTAAGCTATGACAGTCCTATTCCCATTTTCCATATGCTCCCACATAGCTTATTTTCCAGCCTTTAGAACCTTAAATTTGGCATAAGTCAAACATTTTCCTCAGATCAACTGATCCAGGTACAGGAACTAATCATCTACAAGAAGCCATTCCCATCTCCAGTTATTTTAAGGAGACCTTAAAGGTAAACAGTAGCATTGGATCATAAGGTCATAGATTTAGAGCTAGAAGGTCTATTAGAGACTCTCATTTCAATCCTTATTTTATAAATGAAGAAAATGTTGTGTGCCCTTCAGAATCCTCACTTTCAGACTTTAAAATTCATCATTCATCTGTTTTGTTCCTAGTACTCTTATAGATGAAGGTAGTAATGTACCAATTAGCTAACAGTTTAAGTATTTATCTGTATATAAATCCAAGGAACTGTACTCCAAAGTTAAAATATCTAAGCTATTTAGGGACATGCTAAGGAAAAAACAGTGGTATAAGAAGGTTAACAAAAAAAATTTTCATCTTTGGACAGCACCTTGTCAGCCATCTGGATCAACCTGTGCTAGAAGGGTTATCTTTTCCACGTTTCCAACAAGTGGTCATCCAGTTGTCATAGGAAAATCTCCATTGAATTGGGTTGGACTTTGTTAAAAGCAAATCATGTGTGCAGATTGCTCTCATTTGGAAAAATCACAACCTAATTTACACCTTAGTATTTTTATTATATGGGATAAATGGGATACTTTTTTAAAAAAAAAACCATTTCCTCACTTTCAATCCAGAAAACTAGGGATACTTTTTAAAAAAAACCTTTTCCTCACTTTCAATCCAGAAAACTACACATTAAGGAACTCTAGAAGGTAATGTTAATTTTTAGTGAGGGAAGTTTCGTTGTTTGGTAATCTGAAAATAATTTAGCTAATAAATTGCCTAAGGATTAAAAACATTTTTACTCTTTTCATATGCTATTAATTATAAACATTGCATCATGGATATAGTATTGATAATATATACTAACAACTAAGTCTAGAATTCTGGCTAATCTACATTAGATGTTAAACCTGTTATTCTAGTATTTTATAACTCCTAGGGAACTTGGAGCATCCAGGTGGCTAATTGGCAGAGTTCATAGAGTGCCAGGCCCTGAAGTTCAAATTTGGCTTGAGACTCTTAGCTGTGAAATTCTGGAAAAGTCACTTTATCTTTGTCTACCTCAGTTTCCTCAACTGAAATGGGGATAGTAATAGCACCTACCTCAAAGGGGTTGTTGTGAGGGTCAAATGAGATATTTGTCAGGGGCATAGCACGGTGCCTCTCAGATAGTGAGTCCTGCTAATTATTCTTGTTATTATCTCTGTGTTATTGATGTTTGTTTAAGCCAATTATTATTTTACAGAGAAAAAAGCATCTAGGGTAATAGGACCAGAGCCTAGGTCAGAAGCCTGATTTAATGATCCTAAATATTTTTGTTAAATTAACCACAATTAAAAAATTTAAGGTAATTTTGAGGATCAGATGACATGCTAAATAAATCACTTGGCCTACTGATGTACCGTAGAAATGTTAGCTTTCATTAATAATTCTGTTGTCTTACCACAAATTGATTACTAATTGCTTTAAGTAAGTGGTCCACTGTTGTGGACTTTGAAATGTATCTTTTTTATTATGATGATTTTGGCTTAGTTCATTATTTTATACTTAATGTATAGACTTTGATAAATAATTTCTTACATTTGTATGTTTCCTTTACCTTGAAATCAAAATCTAAGGAATTGAACTTGTGAATATACCCTTGGGGCAGTCTTTTTACTCTGATTCAGGTCTTAAACTATACATAGCACTGAATATTAAAGTAACAACTTAATATTAGACATAAAATTAAAAAAAAGATGTGCAGAGATTGTGTGACAAGAGCTTGTCTTGAGTTTTATCCATAATGTGAGTTTCTATAGATGTATAAGCAATTTTGTAACTTTGAAATGTTATGTAAATACATCTCCTTTTCAGCATTTCATTGCCAACTGCTTTGCTAGCATTAATATTTAGTTTATAAATATCAGTTGTATTTTATCTATTTCTTCGTGCTAAGATATCCTATAAAGCACATTAAATTTTAAAAACTCCAGCTACTGCATTAGAACATTTAGATGTTCTGATCAGCACAGCTTGTTCTATAAATTTGCTTTCCCCTAGTTGCCAGGCTTGTTCACAGATGTCAGTATAAGAGGAAAGTGTGATGTATTCTTTCCACTTTCCAGGTAGGTTGGTGGTAGGGGAATGATGCATAAAAGAAGCATTAAATTTAGATTCAGACTCAACTGTGATCCTCTAAATGTCAAAAGGAAATTAATTTATTTACTAATTATAATGCTTAGAGAAAACCTTACAGTATCTTTTCTCATCTATAAAATGGTTTGACCAGTTGAAAGCGCACTATAAGGAATCGTAGAGCTTACCCTATTTATTCCTCCTTCTTCAATTTTCAGATGATGAGACAGGTTCTGAGGGAGCTTAAGTCTCTGGTTTAAGGTCATACAAATAATAAATATAGTTCCTACCTTAAAGAATTGTGAGTAGTTTGTAAACTTCCAATATGGTATAATTGACTTAGAGTTAGTATATTAATGAGAACAAGGGTAAAACTAACTTAATTGCTATGATTTTTATATCATTCCAAAGGGTCATCCTTTTCCATCATAATTTTCTCTCAACTCATTTCTAGTTTGCTTGATTAGATCCCTTCTTCAGCACTTATTCTCCATGCCCCTAGTGCCCCCTCCTCTATTTTTACCAAAGATCCTTTCATCTCTTTCTGTTACAAGGCACTTTCATTAATGTGGTTAACCATGCTTTCAAGTTCTGGTTGTTCTTTCATTTTTGTTGAGCAACTTTCCATTTGAGGCTTGCTTCATCCATCTCCCTATCCAGACTCTTTTTGCTGTCATCTCTTGGCTTTCAGGACATGCCTTCTAGTTTACTTTAACTAATTTTAAATTAAATTTTATTGATATCTTTGGTTTTATGTAACTTTTATTACCCACTGTATCTCTTCTATTTCCAGTAGTCCCTAACTGCAAAGAAGCAAGGTAAAATAAAATGCCTTCTCATCTTTTCAGGATGTTTATTATTTCACAGCACTGTTTTGATTTTCTTTTTTTTTAATCTTCATTGTGCATATTTTCTTAGTTCTGTTTACTTCATTTTGTATCAATTCATAGAAGTCATACTTTTCTGAATTCATATTTATTGCAATTCATATATTTTACATTGTTTAGACATTCATTCCCTAATTGATGGACGTATACTTTGTTTCCTATTCTATGCTACTATAAAAAATGGTGCTATAAATATTTTGATATATGTGTGTGTATATATGTGTATGTATATATATGTATTTATGTATATACGTGTGTGTGTGTGTGTGTGACCCTTTTTGTTACTGAACTCCTTGGGTATATGCTTGGCTGTGGAATCTTTTGAGTCAAAGGGGTATGGACATTTTAGTTTTCACCTTACAGCTTTCAATGTAGGAAGGGTTGAGTAAAATGAGAACTAAGAAACGACCATCAGATTTAGCACCTGAGGTCATGGATAAGCCCCTTAGTCTGTCATCAAGGCAAAGGCTTTCGTTTAAATTTACTTTTAGAATAAGAAGCGTAGCAGTACAGTATATTAGTTTTGATAATTATTCCTTATTTTTTTATATCATATTCATGATACCAATATTGTTTTTGACTTTTTTGGGGGGAGGCAATTGGGGTTAAGTGTGACTTGCCCAGGGTCACACATTTAGTCATTGTCAAACTCAGGTCCTTCTGACTCTGGGCTAGTTCCCATGATATTCATATTTATATGTGTGTTTTAGAATGCATATCTTTTTGTTAAACTTAGTAACTGGAAATTTAACTGCCACTTCTATGGTTTGCAAATTTATACTATAATGATACTTAGCTTTGTGAAATACTGAGGAATACTTTAACTCACTAAAGAAAGGCATCATGTTAGTGTGTGCTTTTGTTTTACTTAAATTTTTTGAGAATTTGTTACATGTGTGTACACACATATGTATGTATATACACACAGGTAAATACATAAATATTTATAGATGTTTTTATTAGTCACTAATTCCTGTTTGTTTTGGGTAAGAGTATTACAGCCTAGATAACCTATATCATTTTGTGTAACCTCAGGGGAAATACCCTAATGAGCAGTTAGCAAACACATGTAGAAATTTAGGAATTTTAATTATGGAAGGGACCTCAGAGATCATTTAGTTTGCAACTTTTTATTTTTTAGTTTAGGACAGTAAGGTCCAGTGAGATTAAGGACTTGTTTAGATCATATAACTAATAAATAGTCGAACTAGGATTCAAACCTGGGTTCTCAGATTCCAAATCTAACACTTTAAAAATTACAGTATGTAGTACAGTCCAAAGTATGACATTTTGAAGAACGGCTGTGCTACTGCACTATACAATCTGGTATTGTAGTTAGGATCTGGCCCTCTGTGTAATTCTTACAGCGGTTCTGAAGCTTCAACCATAAAGTGCAATTGAACAAGTAAATGGTGCTGATCTTTCTAGAAGACTAAAGGGAGGTTTGTTTTTTTTTAAGGCTGTTTTCAGTATCTGTATACTGGTAATATTTCCAGGTCTATTTCATTGACTTAACGTATATCTCTTGAAGGCTTCCTCATCCTTCCAGTCACTCAGTTTTTCTAGTTTCTGTAATCCAAGTTGTCTTTGACTCATTCCCTTTTTACTTCCTTATAAAATTAGTTGCTAAATCCTATCTATTCTACTTCTTCCTTATCTCCACAAAAAAATAGCACCACAATTCAGGCCATTATTTTTTCTCTAGACTTGTAACAAATAGGCTTTTAGTTGGGCACCATGCCACAAACTCCCTTTTGCAAATATATTCTTTCACATAATATCTATGATACTTGTCCCCTACTCAAAATCATCATTAGTTCACTTACCTTTATGATAATCAGGCTTTCAAACCATGTTACAGACCCATTTCTTCAATTATTTAGGTGTGAAATATTAGATCAGATTTGTTAAATGCAGTAACTTTTATTATAAATGCTTTAAGATTTCCTTTTTTTGCTCATTTATAATGCTACTTGTATTTCGAACAAAGGGGCTAGGGAACTTTAGAGAACTATTGAATTTAATTTATCTGGTAATCACTAACAGTTAAACTACCAAAGCACCAAAACAATATGATCCATAAGTGTTATTGACTTGCTCTTAAAAGTGAAGCAGTTGAATTCTTTCCCTTAATTTAACACTTGTAAATTCAGGTAAACTGAGTGGAGAAATGGATAAATATTTATTTTGTAAAAAAAAAATCTGAAAGAATTTTGTTTTAATTTTTGAGTTTTAAAACTAGTGGTAATTAAATTTTATGTGCATGTTTGCTTACAGTTAACATAACTCCAGAAGAGTTTTTCATTTTAAGAGCAGAGCTGTGATTTCATCAGTGTAGGAAACTTCTCAGATGAGGAAACACCTCTCAACATTTATCAGTAGTGGTTCCACAATTTAGATTGTCAAGTCACCTGGGGAACTAACAGGTCAAGTCATTTGCCAAGGATAACACAATCTGCCATTTTATTATGTGTTAACAGTCAGACTGAGGCCTTTCTGACTTATATGTAACTTGGCATCGGCTATATCATGCTGGTAGTAGTGAGCTGTTAATATCCACAGACAAGATGACAAAGCTTTTGGGAAATATGATTGTCTCCACAAACTTAATTTCAAAGTATTTGGAGACTATGCAAAATATCTTGTTAGTATTTGCTTTTAAAGGAACACCAAGCCAATGGATGTTGCCTTTGTACTTGATGAAAGAAATGCAAACACGTGAAAGATCCAGTTAAAGATAAAGAATTGTGTTTTGTATAAGCATTTTTAAAGCACCAGAGATGAGATTCTACTTTTTCCATGACAAAAACCTGTTATCTTTTAAAAATTTAAATATAAAAGCAAACCAATAAACTTAAAAGTTTCTCTCAGCATTACCAGCAAATTATGATTTTACATTTTCTTAAATATACTACCAGCCTTATGAAGTAATGAGCTGATCTTAGAGACAGTCTTACTGGACGAGTCACTTAACAGAGTCTCAATGTAATTCATTTAATATCATACATTGTAAAGCAGTTTCTGAGCTGGTAGATAGAGTTCTCTATACCAAAGAAACAACATGTCAGGGCTCACTCCTCCCTTCCCCCCAATCTATCCCCCACCTCTAGCCTCAACAGAAAAATGGTGGCTATTAACAGTCATGACCTAAAAACAATGAAAATTGTGTACCATTTAACATTTTGCTATTTAAACATATATTCATTTGGTAGTAAAAACGTCTCTGGACACTTATTTAGCTCTTAAATAGTTATTGTTCAGAAAACATTTATGGCCTATTCATATATCACATAATCACTGCAGGCCTTAACAACCTGGTCCCATTTATAATTCACTCAATTTATTTGAATCTCAGATGTTGTGGCACTCAGTCAGTTACTTCTCTAATAGAAATATGTGTAGTATCAGTGTATTCTAAAGTGAGGTTTCTTTTTCATCAATTTCATCTCAGCAAAGGTGAACATAAAGATGTAATTATGGGCTATTGTAGAAAAACAAGTTTCGTTGATTAACCAGAGTTGAAATGCTGGTGCTACCTTGGTGACTTGTGTGACCTGTGCAAGTTACTTAATCTTTTGGGGGATCTTAGTTTTCTCATTTTTAGTTGTATTGGGCAAAGGGCCCTTTCATCTCTCAGTCTTTGATCCTGTATTATCAGATAGAGACAAATTAGGGTCAATAGCAATTTACATAAGATTGGGCTTAAGGGATGGCTTAGTATAGGGGTCCAGAGGAAAAATAGATTTAATAGAGAAGGATGCAGATCTTACAAGAGGCCAAAAATAAACTCTGTTCCCAGAATCTGGGAGTTTGAAGAAAACAGTAGTGATGTAATCTAGCATTCCCCAAAAGAATTCTCCACTTTCACAAGTGCCCCTTAATTACCTAACAAGCAGTTGTCTAGCCTGTGGTAGAAGACTTCCAACGAGGTGACACCCACCAAAACCCAGGACAACCCATTCTGTAATTGTTAGGATATTTTTCCTGATAACAAGCTTCTTCCAAGTATGAGTCCTTCACATGCTTGATGACAGTTGTCATCCCTGCTGAATCTTTTCTTCTCTAGGGCCCAGTATCTTCATTAATATCCTCACGTGATATGTACTGGAGGTACTTTATCATCCTGGTTTCCATCCTCTAGATAGTCCAGTTTATCAGTTCCCTTCCTAAGATGTGGTTCCTGGAATTGAATACAAGACCTATCACCTCTATTCCTGGAAGCTATGCTTTTCTTAACATCCCAGGGTGCCATTGGCTTTTTTAGTTGCCTCATCAAGTCATTAATCTTGCATTCCAGAAAAACTGCTTACCATTTTTTCTGCATCTGAAATTGATTATCTGTAGCCTAGCATAAGACGACTGACACTGAGGTCACTTACCTGGGTGGGTGCATTGTAACCATTCCAAAACACTCCTTCCCTCCCCTCCAAAGCAAAACCTTGGTATTCTCTTTAATGTCTTGTTTAATTTTTTAAAAAGGATAGTACATGATTTAAAGCTTGTTAAAATAATATTTTGAGTGAGAATGAATTAAAAACAAGTGTAAATGATCAGATTATTTCTCTTTTGGGTAGAATATGTAATATGAATATGTGAAGAAAGGGCATTTTGAGTGTTAGAAATAGGGAGAGAGATTTCCATCTAAGGAGAAATCTGAAGACTAGAATGAACCATAAAGGCTTTACAGTTGTATTGGGTTATAATTTATGAGGATTTAAAGAAATTCTGAATATATATATATATATATATATAATGTGTGTGTGTGTACATGTCACACACACACTCACACTCACTCTCCGTCAGAACCTCGAGCCAGGTGCTGGACTAAAAGCTAATGTCCCATACTACTACCTCAAGTTGGGAGCTGCTTCCAGGGGATTATTGTTAGTTGTTAGAAAGCTTAGTTAATGGCTTTAATGTTATTTAGCAATTAAAAACATTATGCATTATTACAGGTTACTTTTACATTATATATCTGTGTATGTGTGTGTGTATAGTTTACTAGAAATTTATATTGAAAGCCTAGTGACTGAGGCAACCTAGATAACATTCATATGGCTAGATCATAATTGAAATTTACTTAAAAATGTTAACATTTTAGAAATAGGAACTTTTAAGTCCTGGATTTGGGATGAGGGGAAGGAAATAGACTGTGTACTGACTTCTAGACAAAAATGAGGGGTTTAGCAAAATTATAACCTGAAAGTGTAGATGGGAAAGAAAAAAATTGTATAATTCACTTTCAAGAGAGTTTATGGTAATTTATTTTTCTGGGTTGGGTCAATAAGGGTATTTATTTTGCTTGCTTTTTCTGTTATCACTACAAGTGATTTCTAAGGGTTAGCTGAAATTATTAGAGCACAGAAAGGCCATATTTGGTGGTCATCAAATACTTCAGTGAAAAATGTGTGTACTTTCTCCAGTGGTGTAGTCTGCATTTTCTCTTTGCCATCTTATTGTGACCTTTGCTTGAGATTCTTTGCCAGCACCTCCTTTGAAACCTCTGAAGAGGTCTTTCCAGTGTGCTGGAGGGTTTTATTTAGATCTTCTGTCATTCTGCATATACCAATATAGTTTGTAAGATGTCCTACTGATTCCTTTGTCTCACTGTATCACTGACCCCCACCTCTTTTTTGCCACTGCTGTACAATTTTCCATGGGTAAAATGTCATTTGTGTCCATCACGGTCCTTTCCATATCTTTTTGGAACTTGAATTCAAAGGGGAGGACTGTGGGGTTAGTAAGTCCCCACCATGATGAATTACCAAAAATATTGGTTATAATAAGATCTGCTTTTGTTTCTGAGGGTGGCATGAAAACTGTTAAAAACATTCTGTAGTTTTCCAAAGACAGCCTATCCCAGTTCCTCCTTTGAACTCATGGTTCAATTCATTCACTACTTTCAGACAGCCTATCCAATTCCATTATCACACTTTATTCCCTTAGCTTTTCTTATATGGATAGTTAAGAAAACTCTGGATTGTGGATAATTGTTTAGGAGCTTTTGGGTCTTGAAGCAATTAGCAGAATGTCATCTTCCATTTGGAATCTGTATTTCCCTGTTTTGTGCCTGCCTTGTAAATAACCAGAGAGAGGTCATCAAAGTTTTATGTTTGAGTCATTGAGTTCAATGACAGTTATCTTGGCAGAGAATTCTTTAAAGGTAATGTGTTCTATCAAACTAAACCATCGCAATTTTTATTTTAAAATTTCATTTATATTTTTTTATATCATGCACTTTTTGATATTTCCTTCCAGAACATTCCTTCGTGAGAAACAGTTAAGCAAAACAACTTACTCAACTGTGACTTCATCAGATAGTGTATGCAAAGTTCTACGAGAACTTTGCAATCCCATTGAAATGGTGAAGAGAGATGCATTGCATATCAACACTGGTCCTTGCACTTAACCTTATTCGCTGATTTGTATTGGTGTTTTCATTTACGTTATTGTAGTTGTGTGTTTATTGTTTCTGGATTCTGCATTAATTCATTTGTTTATTCTCATTTCTCTAAATTCATCTTTCTTTACAGAACAATTATGTTGCATTCCTTTCATACACATAACTTTTTTTAAGCCATTCAGTGTTCATTGGACATTTCCTTTGTTTTTGCCAGCACAAAGTTTGCTAATAATAGCTGGGTGTGTACGCAGATACACATGGATTTCTATCTTCGTGTGGACCTCTGTGCATACCTAGTCTAGTCTGTCTGCTTTTGCACCTTTATTTTCTTTAGTCTTATTTCTGCTTCCTTAAACAGTACATTGGAGACTGTGCTGCTGAGTCTCTTACTGACGGGGAAACTTTGTTTTGGACGTCTTTGAAGCCAAATGCCTTTTTGTTGTTGTTAAACTACTCTTTGTCTTATTAGTTTCTTTCTTAGAATGTTCTATTTTAAACATAGCTCTCATCAAACTTTCCATAAACTTTCCCTGCTAGTTCTTCTTAAGTGTTTTATGAGGAAGTCTATCCATAATCTTGCATGATTCTTACATATATGTACACACATTTCTATAAAAGGTCAGTATGTGTACACATGTGTATGTGTACCTGTCTGTGGGTGTATATGTACACACCTACACAAATCTGTAAGAAACTCTTTAAGTCTTTGACCTCCTTGGCATATTAAATGGTTTTTTTGTAGTCAAATCATAAGCACAGTGGAATCTTGTGTTCTCTAGGTCTTCTTGTCAAAAGATAATTAGGTATTACAGTGGATAGTTTGCTAGACTTGTCAAGAAGACTTGACTTCAAATATTACTGTAGACACTAACTTGCTGTAACCCTGGGCAAGTTACTTAACCTCTGCTTCCATGTCCTCTTCTGTAAGATATGAATAATAGCACCTACCTCTCAAGGGCTGCTGTGAAAATAAAACGATATATTTCTGAAGTACTTTGCCAACTTTAAAGTGCTGTATAAAGCTATCTATCATTATTAATTTTGTGGATGTAAAGATGTAGCCATTGTAAAATATCGCTTGTAAAAGGATGCCGATTTTTTCTCATAACTCTCAATAAGGATGATTTCACTGCATATGTTGATAATTGTCATAAGATTTTATAGACATAAGAAATTAGGCACATAGGTCTCATTTACTACAATTTTCTTGGTTGCTGTCTTTTGTTAATATTACAGACCTTGATTTTTTGGGGGGGGGTTGAAATCTTCCTGACATCTTAAAGAGTCAATCCCCAATTGTTCTCAAAATTCAGGTCTTATGTATAGACCTTTGTGTAAACTTGGTTTAGTCTAACTGGCTTTCTCATCTTTATTTTCTTTAGTGTCATTTCTGCTTCTTTAAGCAGTACGTCACAGACTGTGCTGCTTAGTACAGCTGTGGTGGTTCCACAGATTGATAGGAGAAAGTTTATTTTGGAAATTTGTAAAGCCAGTTTCTGTTTTTCATGGAACTACTCATTGCCTTTTTTTCCAGTTTCTTCCTTAAAATGCCTTTAGAACAATCTGTCTCTTTTGTAGCTCTTATCAGGTGTCCTGTAAGCTTACTTTTCTATTGTTTCTCAACATTTTGTGAGGAAGTATTTGTAATCTTGTACCATTTTTTTTTTCTGTAAGGTTTTATATATACTTAGTATATAGTCTGTATACTTGGGAAGATCAAATGTTTGTTGCCTTATTATTTTGTTTCAAGACTCTTTTGGTCTTAGCTCTAGTAACTGATGTATACTAGTAAAGTTTCTAGTGAGGGCCTTCGTTATGTATTCTTTACCTATTTGCCATATTTATTTATTTATTTATTTTTTTGCAGCAGCTTGTTAGGTCAGACTGGAATTGCCCTATTGGTATTTTGGGATACCGCAGTGTATACAACTAGTTTATTCAGAAATTACTCCAAGAGAGATGCACTTGGGCATAATTGGTGGAACTGTAAATTGGTGTAAACATTCTGGAAAGCAATTTGGAATTAAGTAGTGACTCAAATGTCTGTACTCTTTAATCCAGAGATTCCATTGCTAGGAGTTCATCCTAAAGGAGGTAACTCACAAAAAGACAGGCTTTATCCACATACACCAAAATGTTATATAGCAGCACTTTTTGAAGTAACAAAGAACTGGAAACAAAGGAGTCTTATTTACTGGGGAATGATTAAACAAATTGTTGTACATGAATGTAATGTAGTATTACTTTGCTGTTAAGAAATGAAGAGCATGATGAATACAGAGAAATATGTCAAGGCTTATGAACTGATTTAAAAAGTGAAGTAAGCAAAGCCAGGAGAATGATATATATAGAAATTATGACAATGTTAATGGAAAAAATAATAATCACAAAACATCAAAACTGAATGTTTTGAAATTACGTGAACAAATTTAGCTTCCAAAAACAGATAAGAAAAGATACTTTCCTGCTGTTCCTTTGTAGAAATAGGGTTCCAGAGCCGTGCAACGTTGTCTATAACATCAGATTTTTTATATGCTTACTGGTTTCGCTGAATTTTTTTTCGTCTTGTTCTTTTCTAAAACAAAACAAAACTTTGTTTATGGGATGACCCCCTGGGAGGGGGGAGGGGATGGGATGCAAGGGGAAATGTAGGTTATGTAAAAACAAAAATTATCAATAAAAATTTGTTTTATAAAAAAGTTACTCCAACATCAGTAATCAGCTTTTCCTGTCTCTCTCCATAAATACACATACACAAAATAAGTTCTTTCTGTGATATTTTTGGTCCACTGTCCCCTGATTCTCTTTTAAGTATTCATAATCTGTAATTATGTGAGTTATGAAGTTGATAAACTTTTTTTACATTTTTTTGATGTTATTTTGGCAACTTTTTCCAACTTTCTTTTCAACATCATTTCCAAAGCCCATCTTCATTTTGAAGTCACCTACTAGTATGGTATATACTGGTATGTATTTTTTTTCTTGGCAGATATTTCTAACTCAAGCTAAAATTTCCTTTGTGGTTGTTATTTTGGAAATGTTTATGAACTGTGCAAGATAAGGAAGCAACCCATAAAATGTTTCTTACTGCTTTTGAAAGCTCAGTAAAATCAACTGTAGCAACTCTTTTGTCTCTGCAAGTAGAACCTATAAGCCATTCTATTTAATTCTAATTTCCTTTTGCCTTATGGTTTTCATTTATAGTCCATGTTAAGATAGATATGATTCATTTCCTCTGGACAGCATATCCATTCATTCTAGGGTCTCAAACTGATTACCAACACTAAATAAGTGTTTGTATGGTCTAAAGACTGATTTTAGCTCCCTCTGCCTTTTTCCACCTTTCTGCCATAATCACTGTAGTAATGTAAAGAGTCACAAAGAACTAAAAGCCATCTCATACTTTCTTACATGGGTTGCTGTTGTTACTTCGACACCAAGTGGCTAGACTTCTGGAGATGAGCTTCTCCCTGTTCTGGCTAGGTTGTGTCTCAGAAAATCTTGGCATTGCTCTCCTTTACAGCATGGTAGAATTTGCCAGAGCTTGTATTTGTGAACATGGCTTTATTGAACCATAGATACCCTCTGCCATAATGAAGAAATGGGAAGAGATTTTGTGGAGGCATCATCAAGTATACTGTATAAAATCAGAAATGAGGAAACAGCAAGGCATTATAATGTATACCCTTTAAAAAAAAACATAATAAATGCAGACTTTTGCAGCATCTTCCCAGTAATCCCACATGTCAATATGTACAGTGATGTAAATGTTTCCAAAGCCTATGTAGACTTTTGATAAATGCTTTTTGATTAGTTGAAAATGCATTTTAATATATCACTAGTATGTGGGACAAAACTCTTTAAAAAGACAAGTTAAATTTCAGTTATTTATTTACAGTTATTTATACCAAAGGGGTACATAACTTTAATGTCTAAATAAATCCTTGATTAGTGGAGGGGATTACAATGAAAACACAAGTAGGTAATGTAAGGAAGAGATAGTATAGTGGGAAGATTTTAGTGGATGTAAATTTAAAAAATTTACTTAACCTCAGAAACGGTAAACAGTAAAGGAGGTAACATTAAACTACCTTATAGTGTATTGCAAGGAATAAATTAACAATAAAAATGCTCTAAAAATGTGAATTAAGAGGTCGATAGTAAAAATAATCCCCAGAGGAATAATTCATCCAAATGATTAATATCTTTCAAGTCGTTACCTTAATAGTATATCATTATATTGAATTTTTTTTTTTTTTTTTTGGAATTTTCTGCAGCAATTCTTTAAATGTCAGTAATGATAGCAAATCATCCTTTTAAGGGTAGATTTGTTTTTCTTAAAAGCTACTTATTCAAACCTGGCCAATACGGTTATGCTGTTCAAAGGTGTTTTTTGTTGTATGTAAATATAGAAGCTACAGAAAAATTGTTTAATTGTTCTGTACAGCTACAAATGAGAATTATAAAGATATTGAGCTACTGCTCATAATTGGATTATGGCTATTTTCCTTAAGGTGAGTGCTTTTTAGGGAATAATAAGATATGTTCATTCACTAACTGGATAAATTCTAGTACTTTTCCTTTAGTATTTTAAGTGGTAATCAAAATTTTACTGACTTCAGCTGAGTCTGAAGTGATGGCCAAACAATGGAGGGGCGATAATCGAGTAACTATGCCCTGACTTAGTAAATGAAAGGGATCTTTAATGCTTAGGGTGGGTCCTCTGGTAATTTTGTTTTGGAACCTTTGTTTAAAATTTCCATACTTGGGGTCTGCTGTCTTTTTGACGTGGATATTCCACCGACTGTCCGTGTCTCACCATAGATCCTTCAGATGAAAAACTCCATGGGGCGGAGTGCTGAAAGATAATCTGTGGGTGCCGTTGTAGCGCCACAGTGCGCCCGGGGCCGGACCACGTCTTAACATTTTCTACCCTGCCAAGGTCAATCTGAAGTCAGTATGTGCATTCATTCTGTCTCAGTACAGTGTTAGTGACAACACTCTACGTTAGTCAGACGTTACCCAGGTTAACTGTGCTCACTTCTCAGGGGCTGAAGGTCAAAACCTCGAGGTCCGGGCCCGTTCCCACCTGTCCCGCCGGTCCGGCACAGTTTGGCGGCGGTTTGTGGAAGTAGGTCGGGCGACCTCCCCTCCCCTACCAGAGGCTGCTCGACCCACAACCTCCGTAAGTCAGCTGTGCACCTCACACTTCTCGTACGCACAAACCCAATCTCAGCTCTTAGATCCGCCACTTTAAAGGTGCCCCTCTCCTGAGCCCGCTCCGGCTCCAGAGCCTCCCCTCCCCCTCACGGAGACTGGCGGGAGCGTGCGGACGTGGTGTCGGCGCTGCCGCCCCGGCAACTACAGATCCCAGCAGGCGCTGCGGTTGGGCCGCTCCACTTCCTTGGGGCCTCGGCCTTCGCTTCTCCTTAGGGAACAGGCCGGTTCATCACCCGGTATTTTGGTTTCCTTCCGTTTTCTGGAAGGAATTGGGCTTGGGTGGAATTGGTCCCTCCACTATGAAAAGCTACAGAGGGCAGCGGCCATTTTTCACTTGGTGTGTTCGTGGACTGGGGCAAGGAGGGTCTCAGGCCTGGGGAAGTAGGTGAGAGAAGGCCCTCAAGAGCTGAGTTCAGGGAGTACTGCGGGATTCGTTCTTCCGTCAGGCGGCCCTCCGGGAAAGGGCGCCGGTGGAGGGTGGTGCGCATGCGTCCCGGGAGCCCCGCGGAGGCTCAGGCGGGGCGGGGCCGCGGACCGGAGCTGGGGAGGCGTCCGCGCGGCGGCGGGTCCTGCGGGGCTGGCCGCTCGGAGGGTGGAGCGGCAGGGCCGGTGGGGGCCGCGTCCCCCCAGACGCGCTGTGTTGTGCTAGTCGAGATGGTCCCGTGGGTGCGGGCGGCGGGGGAGAAGCTGAGGCAGCGACTGAGACTAGACTTGGGACGAGAGATCTGCCGCCAGTACCCGCTCTTCTGCTTCCTGCTCCTGTGCCTCTGCGTGGCTTCCCTGCTGCTCAACAGGTAACTGCGTCCCTTCCCTGCCCCTCTCCCCGGGCCCCGGGCCCCGGGCCTCCCCCCGGGCACCTGCCCGAGGCGGGCCGCGCGTGGGCCTTGTGCCGGGAGGTGGATGCCGGCCGCCCTCGGGGGCGTCTGGGAGCTTTCCTGCCCCGGGGCGGGCGCTGCCGCCCTTGCGGGAGCCGAGGTCTCGCCCTTGTCATCTGGGCCGAGACGTCCCAGACCCGTCCCTTCGCGTCTGCCCCGTCAGGCCTTCGTCCGAGTTGGGACCGCGGCGCGAAGTGAGGCCTCCCTGCCCCTGTGTGGCCGGGCCCTCTGGGGGCTTCCTAGGAGAGCCGTGGGTTCAGTTAGGCCACCTCGTCTGGCATCCGAACCTCTGGCTCGTTTCCCCTGAAAAGTAGACGGGTTTTTAGGTCCAGCTTCAACATGTTTCTTCCTTTCGTGGCCTGTATTTTTAATCATCTGGCTAGGCGTTCAATAATTGACAGTTAAATAGCTTTTAGAGTGCAGAAGCATTTTGCATACGTTATCACAATTAAGGCAATAGGTGCTATACGTATCCTTCCTTCTTTTTAGATGAGAAAGACCAAGTTCGGGGAGGTTAAATGGCTTGACAAGGGTTACGCAGTTGGAACTTGTTAGAAATGAGATTGGAACCCAAGTCTTAAGGGCAGAACTGGCATTCTTGTCTGGCTGGCCATTTCTCAGCCACCTTTGCCGGTTCAGCAGTGTCCGTATCCTGCCTGGACTCAAGGTACTTTCCGTCTTTCGATCAGCTTCCTATTAGGTATTTCTAATGAGACGTTCCATAGACATCTCTAACTTGAAACAGCAAACAACCCTCATCTTGAACTCCAAAGCTTGACGTGTGGATTAGTCTGTAATTTCATTCTCTCCCTGTCTTCATAGCTTTCCTGTTTCTTTTCAAGGCTTCATTTTTCTTCTAGACTCCCAGATTCATAGTCTGCATTGTCAATCCAGAATCTTGTCCGCAGTGTCTCTGGAATCCATCCCTTTTTCACCATTCAGCCATAACATCCTACTTTGGGACCATATCACTTCTCACCTGAACTGTTGCAGTTGCTTCCTGATTAGTCTGTATAGTTCCATTTCCTTCCTTTCCAGTCCATCCTCTGCATAACTGTCAGACTGATATTCCTGGAAAACAGATCTGATTTTGTCACTTTACCTTCTCAAAAAGCATCAGTGGCTTCCTATTATCTTATGCTATCAACAAGCCTTTCATAATCTGGCTTCAACTGATTTGGCTTTATGCATTCTGACTTGTATGGGATTAATTAATGCCCTTATTTACTCCTTGCCCCCTCCCCATTGGGCACATTTATGGTGCCAGTAGATACAAAGAACAAAATAATCCCAGCTTGCAAGGAGCCTACTACATTCATCTGTGTTGGATGTGTGTGTGTGTGTATGTATACGTGTATGTATACGTATACACACAAGACATGTGTTTGCCATAAACATAAAGTGAACAAATCAAAATATATAAAACATTTTGTGAAGGAGGGTTTGGGATGTGTTGGTGAGCATTTATTACGTGACTGCTTTGTTAGGCACAGTGCTAAGTGCTTGGGATACAGAGAAATACAAAATACAAATCTCTGCTGTGAAGGAGAGTCTAATGGAGGAGATAACAAGCAAACAACTACATATAAATAAGCTGTAGTTAGGATATCTTGGAGATTATCAGTAGAGGGATGATGTGATTACCATTAAGGGAGTTCAGGAAAGGCCTTTTACGAGAAGATGGAATTTTATCTGGGACTTGAAGGAAAGAGATGAATGAGAGAATTCCAGGTATGGAGGATCAGGAAGGGCTTCATGAAGAAAATGATGCTTGAGCTGAATCTTAATTCCAGAGTTCTGTTAAATCCAATTTATGCATGAATCAAAAGACATCACCATGGGAGATGGACAGGGTAGAGAAAGGTAATGGGAGTTTCATGTGTGAAACACAGATAATGCTAGTTTGACTGGATTGCAGAGTATATGGTGAGATTCCAATGATTCTGGAAGGCTAGGTAAGGTTTTAAAAGCAAAGATTATGTGTCAGGTAACCCTATTAGAAGACTGGAAAGACCGGGAGGAGACTAAGTGATGAAGGGCTTTGAACACCAAACAGACTTCTGTATTTGATCCTGGAGATGATAGGGAACCACTGGAATTTACTGAATAGGAGAGTGATGTGGCAAATAGATCACTGGTAACTTTGGAGAGAGCCATTTTGGTGGAATGATGAAATCCGAAGCTGGATTGTAGGGGTTAAAAAGGGGAGAAAGTTGGGAGGCCCCTGTTGTGGGGGCCCTTTTTAAGGAGTTTAGCCACAAACTTCAGTTTACCTAGAAGAGCTATAGTTAATGGAAATGGAAGGATCAGGTGAGAGTTTTTTGAAGATGAGAGAGACTGAGGCATGTTTGTAGGCACTAGGAAAGGAACCACTAGGCAGGGAGAGATTGAAGATACATGATTGAATCAGTCTGTTGGAGACAAGATGGAACGGGATTGCTTGTGCAGGTAGAGGAGTTGACCTTGATTAAGGAGTAAGGCTACCTCTTCAGGTGAGAGACGAGTGAAAGAGAATATAGTGCTGGAAGTCCTCTGAGAGATATGAGATGAGGAAGAGGGCATCCACACTGAGTGTCACTAAGTATGAGGCAAGATTCTCAGCTGAGAGGGTGGGGAATGTTAGAGTGGAAGGTAAGGGAATAAATTTATAAAATGCCTATTACAAGTCAGGCGCTATGTTAAGCGTTCTATAAATATTGTTTTGTTTGATCCTCATGACAGCCCTTCAAGGTAGATGTTGTTACAGTTATCACTTCCACATCTTGGGATTTGGGGCAAGGTGCCCCCTTGATCTGGAAAGTCCTTGTAAAAGGTTTTCAGGCCCCTCCTTCACACCAGAGAAATCTGATTTTTTTTTCTTTTTCTTTTATGAGGTGTTTACATAAGTACCTTATTGTAAAATTTGGAATGGTAGTATATAATACTAGATATATATGTTTTATGCATTTCTGAGTTCCATCTGTGGCATCTACAAAACTCCCCCCAAAATTCCCATTTAATATCTTTTGGTTACCAGCAATATAGTGAAACCTTAATGGGGAGAGTCGAGATATAGAAGGGATAACTCTATTATTTTACAGTTGAGGAAACTGAGGCAGAGATTAAATGACTTGCCCAGGTTCACACAGCTAGTAATTGTCTGGGGCTGGATATGAACTCAAGTCTTCCTTACTCCATACCCAGTGTTCTATCCTATGAGCCACCTAGAGCTGCCTCAGGGAGGAGGATCCATAGGAGCTTTGAGGAGGGATGAAAGAGGTGGTGTGGAAATTGGGGTAGTAGTTGATAAGGAAGTATATAAGGATTGTCGAGGGCAGTAGAAGTCCAGTTGCGGTTGTGTTAACATAATTTATTAGTGGATGTAGTCAGATGGTTGTATGATGTTGTTCATCCTGTAGGAGTGAAGATAGTGGATGGTGAGAGTCATCTAAAGTTGAAGTTTGAGAGGGCACAGTAGGGGACAAGGAAGGCAGGTACTCAGGAGAATAAGGCAATATAGAGTTGAACTTGCAGCTGATTGGACGTGTGTGGTGAGGAAGAGGGAGAAGTCTAAGATGATCCTGAAATTATGAAACTAAGTGACTGGAAGGGTAGTGCCTTTGATAGATAGGGAAGTTTGGAGGATGGGGGAAGTTTTTTATTTTTGAGGGAAAGATCAGTTTTGAACATACTGAGTTTTATAGGTCTCAGGAAAATCCAGGTGGAAATGGAAAAGACATTTGGTGACTCAGCACTGAGACTCAGAGGAGACATTGGGATTGGATACATGTTTATCTGTTTGTCTATCGAGCTCTGAGTTCTTCATTTCAGTAAGTTGGCCTACTTGCACATTTTTCCCATACTCAACATTTGATCCCCCTTCCTGCCTCTACACAGGCTGTCCTTCATGCCTAGAATTATCTCCCTCTTCACTCTCTCTGTCTTTTGGAATCTCTGGCTCCCTTCAAGGCTCCAATCAGGTGCTACCTCCTATACGAGGCCTTTTTGATTTTCTCCTTTGTTAGTGCTCTCCCCTCTTCCTTCTCCCCCCGCCAAATTATTTTGTGTAAACTTTGTTGTATTTCTTCTCTTTCCCCACCCCACCCCAATAGAATATAAGTTTCTTGAGGGTTAGGACTATTTCAGTTTTGCATACGCAGCACATAGCACAATACCTGGAACATGGTAGATGCTCAGTAAACACTTCTGGAATGAATGAAGGACTAGGCTGTCTCAAATCTTGAATAGAAAACTGGTTTTTGGAGAGGAGTTGAACTATTGGGTTATACACAGAAATGTAAATATTTAGAAAGTCATAAAAGAATATGAATATACATCTGGTTCATTTGGAACCAAAAGTAGATTGTGGATTTCCATACATCCTGAGCTTCTAAATCATCTGAAAGACCTTCTTTTCCCCCTCTCCAAAGTAAACCACTCACAGATTGCATATCTTTAAAGCTCAGTGGATCCAGTTCCTTAATTCTGAAACCAAAAATGGGCAAGCTCTTGTTGGAGCTTATGAAGTGATTGTTGAAATTTTCTCAGAGGGGAAGAGATTTAACTTCAGTTCTGCAGTTGTCAGTATCATTTTTCTCTGCTCATCTTTTACTCGTTTGAAATTTTGGCATTTTTCTTCTTTTTAATCTTTTAAAGGCACAGTCAACACCCTCTAGTCCCGCCCTCCCTCAATATGAGCACCACACATTGGCCCAATCCCTTCCCCTCTGTAGAAGCAGAGGCTTAGGTATGCTGTACAAAGGATATAAAGAAGGCAGCCTGGCAAGGTGAACAGGGCACTGGACTTGGAGTCAGAAAGACCTGCATTTGAATTTTGACTCTGGCATTTACTAATTGTATGATACTGGGCACGTCACTTATCCTTTTTGAGCCTCAGTTTCCTTATGTGTAAAGTGAAGATAGTAATGTGTGAAAATCAATGAGATAACATATGTAAAGATAACATATATAAAGCCTCATCCACTCAACTGAAACTATAGTCATCAGAGTTCACAGTGATCCCCTCATTGCCAAATCCAAAGACTTTTTCTTATTCCTTATTCTTCTTGATCCCTCGGTAGCATTGACACTTAACCATCCTCTCCTTGGTGTTCTCTCCTCTTTTGAAGTTTTGTAACATTGCTTTCTCATAATTCTCTTACCAGTCTGGTTGCATTTCTCATTCTCCTTTGCTGAATCATCATTCGTGTCATTCCTTATTTTGTGATCTCCAATAAAAAAAGTTTCCATGTTTACCTTTGATTAGATCAAAGGAATAAAACACCTAATAGATCTGTAAAGCAACCATTAAATCATTGAGTGTTTGTTGGTTAACATCTACTACTATGTGCTTGAAACTGTGGGAAATAGTAAAAAAATTATGTGTATTAGTCACGTAACTTAGTTTTCCTAGAGAGATAAGATAGTAGGTATACATACCAATATAGATTTTAAATATCAGTTTAAGACTATAGAAAAGATATCATGAGTCAATAATAATAGTTTACATTTACATAGTTCTTTGTGGTTTACAGAGTACTTTCCTTATAACTCTGTGAAACATAGATATCTCCATTAAGGAAATTTGTTGTCCAAAGTTTGACATCTTTCAAGGGAGGTAGGATTTGAACTTTGCCATAAGACTTCTTCCTTGTCATTTTGAATCTAACTCTGCCCTTGATCCTATTATTTCCTAACTCTGGTGGCTTATTTTATTTCATCAATTGGTAATTTTCTCTTACATTTCCATCTTTCTTGGCTTCTTTTCCTATTTCTTCAAAATTGTTCAGACTTCTTAAAAGGTTTTTCCTTTAAACTTCATACTGTTCCTTCAAGCTACTGTCTCTTCTTTTTTAAAGTATCATACTTTGAGAAAGAGCATTCCACAGTCACTTCTAATTCCTTACAAGTTCTATTCATTCCTCAGCACACTTTCCATTAGAAAGACTGCCTCTTGTAGCCTCTTTTACCACTCTGCTGGAACTAATTTTGCTACTAAAATGACTCTTGACTGTCACGTCAGATGCACTGGCATTTTCTTCAGTGTTTGACATGACTATACTGCTTCATCTTGCATGTCCTGGCATTCTCTTGATTCTCCTTTCATTTCCCTGACCATCTTTTCTTGTTCCCAAGTATAGTAGGAATTACTCAGGCGTGTGTTCTCATCTTTCCTTTCCTGTCTCTCTTTCCCTTCTCCCTACTCATTTCTTTCCTTTAGCAGTCTCACCCACTCCCATGACTTCAGCTGCCATGTGTACAGTACCTGTGCAGAGAGTTTCAGACCCTTGTTTCCGACTGCCTGTTATTGGCAGGGCTGTCACCCCAACAGCCTGTCTGAAAGGAAACTTAGCTTCTTTCTCCTTTAAGATTCCTTTCCTCCTGACTTCCTGATTTGTGTTGCTGACAATACTATTCTTCTGTTTGCTTATTATGAGTCACCTTTGGCCTCTCTTTTTAAACTCTCCCGTATAATTGTTGCTCGATTCTTTCAATTTTACCTCCAGAGTTATCTCTGCAACACATCCCTTCCTTTTCATTTCCATCTCCAATCCATTCTTCGCACTGCTGCAAGCTTAATTTTTCTAATGTACAAATCTGAAGCTGATCATGCCCCTTTAGTGATTAAATTTTTTTTTTGGAGTGGAGGAGGGAGTTGTTTTGAAACTGGGGACAATCAGTGCAGTGGACACTCCTTGGCCTGATCCTACTACTTATCAAACTTGACAAAATAGGAGGTATTCCGTAAATGTTATTGAATAAAATTGGGAGGAGATGGGGTGGGCAGTAATTGTGTAGAAGCAGGAATATTGGGAGAGTAATAAAACTTGAGTAGAGGAGTTTTGTAACCAATCTGCCAAACAGCAAACATTCATTAAATGCTGTGTCAGGCCCTGTGCTAAGTGCTAGGGATTCCAAAGAAGATGAAAAGATTATTGCTGACCTCAAGGAGTTTAAATCCTTTTTTTGTTATTTTGTTTTTAAACAGACTTTTATTGATATCTTAGGTTTTTTACATTGACTAAATTTCCTCCTAGTATTCATTTCTCCCTATCAGTTAGCCATTCCTTAAAACAGTTTTCCTAAAAAAAAAGGATGAAGAGAAAAAAACTCAGCAAAACTTGTCAGCCATAAAAAAAATCTAATGTTACATGCAATGTGTTCCACACTTGTGGATTCCTATTTCTGCAAAAGTATTGATGTTATTATTTTGGTGTATATGTGAATTTTTTTTTTCAAATGCAGTTCTGTTTTATTTTCAGTTCCAAATTCTCTCCATTGTTCTTTGACTTCTACCTCACCTCTTGCCTGAGAAGGCAAAAAAAAGTGAAGTCTATTGTGAACACGAATAGACATACAAAACAAAGTCCTGCATTAGCCACGTTCAAAAAAAAAAGAAAGAAAGAAGGAAAAGTGCTTTTGATCTGTAATCTGAGTTCATTTCTTCTCTGTCTGATATTGAATAGTGTGTTTCATCAAGAGCCCTTTGGAATTTTGGTTGGTCATTGTGTTGCTTAGAATTCCTATGTCTTTCAGAGATGATTGTCCTTAACAGTATTATTATATGAATTGTTCTCTTGGTTCTCCTTACTTGACTCTGCCTCAGTCCATACAAATCTTTCCAGGTTGTCTCAAACCATCACCTTCATTTCTTAGAGCACAGTAATGTTCCATCACATCATGTACCATAACTTGTTCATTCTTTAGCTGTTGGGCATTCCCTCAGTCTCCAGTTCTTTGTTACTATAAAAAGAACTGCTGTAAGTATTTTTGTACATATGGTTCTTTTTCCTTTTTCTTTAATCTCTTTGATGCATAGACCCAGAAGTAGTAACACTAGGTCAGAAAATATGTATAGTTTAATAGAGTCTTTGTACACAGTTTCAAATCACTTTCCACAATGATTGGACCACTTCACCAACAGTGCATTAAAATGGGAACTTTTCCTTTTTATTGGTGACTTGTTTGGCAGAGGAATCTCTGGGTCAAAGGGCACAACTCCATCAACAGTGCTACATAAGTATTCTTCTTATCTTTCCACAATTCTTCTAATATTTCCCATCTTTTTTTATCTTTACCAATTGGATGGGTGTAAGGTGAAATCTCAGGGTTGCTTTTGCTTGTATTTCTCTTACTATTATTTATTAGGATCATTCTTTCATATGTTTGATAGCTTATAATTCTTTTGAGAACTGGTTATATCCTTTGAACACTTATCTCATGAGGAAAGACTTTTGGTCTTAAATTTCTGTTGTTTTGTTTTGGGTATTAAACCATCATCAGATTTTTGATACAAAGAAGGAAAAAATTAGTCTTTGGCCTCAAGGAGCTTAAATTCTGTTGGGGGGCAGCCCAGCCACAGTACCCTGGCAGAAACAGACACCAAGTCTTTTCCTTCTTTTTGAGTCTTGTCTCCTAACTCAGGTTACCCAAACCCCACTGGGGCACTTGCCTGGAATAGCTGCCAGTAGAGGCCCTTCTCTCTCCCTTAGACTTTGCTTCCACCCTCACCTTCCCTCAGATTACCTCACTATCCTGGTAGTGTCCTCTTCTTCATCTCTTAGCTCAACATTCCCCCATTCTCTCGTCTTTGGCAGGGAATTCAAAATCCCTGATCTTTTGATTGTGGTCTGGCCCTCTCCAAACCCCCTCCTATGCAGTATAGACGTGGATGTTCACACCAATTATATGGAGATGGGAGTCACCAACTATAATGCTTCTGCTAAGGTGGAGGACCACCATTTGCCCTGTTGCTTTACCCTCATGATCTCTGGGTACTACCACGTTAATTAATTGCTAGTACAGTCTCTGAGGGCCCCCTGAGACTTGGCATCTATCCTGCTGCAGGGATATTTAGGACTTCCGTGCAGCCAAGGGGTACAGTGGACATATTTCTGGTCGTGATGTCATGAAGATGAGTTCAAATCCAGCCTCAGACAGTTATAAGCTGGCACACTGTCTCAGTTTTCTCGACTTGTAAAATGATCAAAATAGTATCTGTCTCACAGAGTTGTTGTGAGTGTCGACTGAGATGTTTGTAAAGTAGTTAACATAGTGTCTGAGAAGTAGTAGGTGCTTAAAAAAAAGGGCTTGTTGTCTTCCCCTTTCTCCCTTTGTCCATCTTCTGTTCAGCTGGCCCCCTCCCGTGTGTTATCTACCTTAATTTGAGTGAGCTCTTTGAGAGCAGAGACTGCCTAGCCTTTCTGTTTGTATCTCTAGCCCTTACCACAGTGCATGACACATAAGTGCTTAATAAATGCTTATTCATTCAGATGATTATAGAAGAGTATATAACCTTAGTGAGCAAAGCACTAGAAGCTGCGATAACCAGCAAAGTTGGGCCTCCTCCCTTTTCTTCCTTGCCTTCCCCCCAATCGAAGTCAGTCTCTAAGCTGAATCTTGAAGGATATCAAGCATTCTGAGATGTAGAATTTAGGAGAAGGAGCTTCCTAGGGGTGTAAAAAAGTTAGGATAAAAAGTAGAACCTGACACAATTTGTAGGGGCTGCTGTTAATATTTATTGGATTGTGTTTCAAAGAGAGAAATTAAAGATGAAGCTGAAAAGTAGCTTGCAGACAAATCCTGTTTGGATTTTTTCCTATGAGAAAAAGGGAGACTCAGAGTTTTGTAGGTTTTGTTGGAGAAGAATGAGAATACTATATTTGATTTACTGATATATCCTGTGGAGGTTTGTAGAGTGTCGGGAAAATGAGTTCCCTACCTTTTAGAAGATGATGATGTAAAGAGAAGAAAATTAATTGAGAAAATCACACATTATAATACTCATGTTAAAGAGGTGAAAGATTTTAATATAAAACTGATAGCCAAAATTATTCTTATGACCGAGTTGCTTCTAAGAAATTGATTTCTGAGTAAGCTTAGACTGCTTGATATATGATAATTCTCTTAGCAGTAATAAATTTCCTGTAAGTAGACAAAAGCTGGAATTTTAGCTGTGGTATTGCATTTGGTGCTTTAAATTAGAAGAAGAAAGGAAATGGGACTGTTTGTATATTATTTTGATTGGAGAAATAAGGAAGTAAACAAACTAATGTTTATAACTTTATAAAGTACAAAAAAATAGCAGAATAGTTGCAGACCTTCACTAAACAGAATAATAGGATTATAGAGTTGGAGTAGGGATTTTTAACCTGGGGTCTGAGAAATTGCTCTTAAATATTTTGATACATGTATTTCAGTATAATTGGTTTCCTTTGCAATCCTATGTATTTTGTTTTGTGCATTTAAAAACATTCTGAGAAGTGGCCCATGGGCTTCACCGGTACCAAAACGGTCCATGACATAAAAACGATTAAGAACTGTCGATCTGGAACTTCTAACTCATGTTACAGGTGAAAGGTTAAGTAGGTAGCTCACAGTCTTGCTTGTTGTTAGAATTAAACATAGACTTTTAAGCCAGAGCCTCTGTCCAGAACTAATGCTCTTTCCCTTGTACCATATTGCTTTCTAAGGAAGAGATAGAGACTCAGAGAAAGGCAGTGACTTGACCAGGATTACATAGGTAGAACCATGATTTGAATCTAGATCTGAATTTAAATCTAGCACTGTTCCCAATATTTCACCTTGACATTACAGTATTTAGAGAGATGCAGGGAGGGGGATGCAGGTGACATACTGATGCCAGTTATTTTAAACAGAGGACTTTTCACATTACACTTCACTAAGAAGGAAGAGGGCATACTCATTTCCTCTCCCTTCTTTCCACCCCTTACCCCTCCCAAAGGGGTAAAAGTATGAAGTAAAATGATAACATAAGTAAACAGATGCTGAATGACATGTCCACAGTTACACAAATAAAGAGTCAGATTTCTCTGACACTAAACCCAACTCTTTTATACCACACCACATTAATAAATGTTCACTAAACTGAATTCACATCTGTTCACCTACAAAAATTCAAAGTATCAGCAGTAATTACCTTAGCAACGGCTAGAGATAAGGCAATCAATTGCTTTACCAGATCTAGCATTTACATATCTTTGCAAAAAAAGTTTCCTTTCAATTCCTAGATACACAAGGAAGGAAACATTTATTACTTCATACTTTCACACTGTGAAAAATGAGTAAAAAGAAGCCTAACATCAATTCAAGTCAGATTTGCTCCAAAGGTTGTTAGCAGTAAAGTACTTTGTAATTCCTTGTGCAATTTTGAATAGTTGCTTTATGAAAATCTTATTTGGTATCTAATTTTTTTCCTTTTGAAATAAATCTATAACATTTCAAAAATGTTCATGCTGCATTTAGTAATTTGCTCAAAAAAGTAATAATGCTTTTTAAGAAAAATGGAATTAGTAGTTTGCATATCTTGTTTGTACCTGTTATCTTCAATTTTTTTTTTTTTTACCAGGTATCTCCATATTTTAATGATCTTCTGGTCATTTGTGGCTGGAGTTGTCACTTTCTACTGTTCATTAGGACCGGATACTCTTTTGCCAAATATTTTCTTCACAATCAAATACAAGGCCAAGGTAAAATTTCTTCTTAGTTGTTTAGGATGTTACTACATCAAAAACATTTTTATTATTGCAAAGTATAATTAATCCTCTAAGATATGAATGCCAATCATGGTTTTATACCACCAGTAATATCTCTAGCTTCTTGATTTCATAGCTGATGGCCTCATAGTCTTATGAGACCATAGTTTTTTTTAGAGGTCTGTTAATCCACAGACCAGCATACCAGCAGGTATATCTTCACTTTCCCCTTCACCTCCTTCTCCTCTCCCTCTGCCCCTTTTTTGGGAGGGTGGGAACCATATGTATGATTTCATTGATGTAAAGAATTCTCTGGCAAGGAAAATGATGATGATAATAACACCTACCTTGAAGGGTTGTTGTGATGTTCAAATGAAATATTTGGAAAAGATGTTCAGCACACTGACTGTCACATGATAGATCCTGTATAAATACTTGTTCCCTCCCCCTTGCCTGGTGAGGAAATTCTCTTTGCGAAATCCAATCTGAAACTTTGGTGCCATTTAGAATCTTAGAAAGTTATATGACACTCTGAAGTTAAGTAACTTGCCCAAGAACCACATAATCTGGTGTGTGTCTGAAGTAGGATTTTAGACATTAAATAATGCCTGGTACTATATGTATTTATTATTTTTTAAAACACACACACACACACACACACACACATATACACACAGAGATAGATGCTATTGTGATAAAATTCAGATTTTTATCTTAATTGAGAATGCTTTTAGATTTCAGGTATCCCTGATAAACTCTGTCTTTTTCTATATAAAGAAAGATTCTGTTTATGTTAAGAAGGTATATTCAGGGTTAGCTGGCAGCAAATCCTCTGCCTTTGTCTTTCAGCATTTTTCTGGTTTATCAGTTTTTTCTTCTGTCCTGATGATTTGAAAACTTTTGGAGACATGAAAAGTAAATCTGCTTCTTCAACAGTTTGAGAGAAACCTATTACAGGGCTCATATATAGACTGGATCCTTTCTTGCAAGTGTTCTGAAAAGTAGAAACTTCAGATGCCCTAGAAATGTAGCTCATGTGCTGTGTTACTTGTATTACTGAAAATACTTTATTTTTCTTTATAATTAGATGTGATAGGGTCTAAAAGACTTTTGACATTTTTGGCTTGCAAAATATTTGTTTCAAATTTTTAAGGGAAATTTTGGAGGAATTGTTTAAACATTTAATACAGAGGGTAAAACTTCCACGTTCTTTCTTTTGGTATATTATTTCATAATAATTGAAAGCTTCTGAGAAATCTTTGTTCTCTTAGAATTGATTTGCATATAAATGATTGTTGAAATATTTTTAGGAAAGAAATGTGATTGATTTCTCAATAAATTTTTTTCTTTAAGCATTTAGAACTCCAAGAATTGTTTCCCCAAGGTCACAGCTGTGCTGTGTGTGGTAAAGTGAAATGTGAAAGGCACAGGTAAGGAATATATGTTCAGTATTTGTATTCTGACTTCTATTATATTCTGAATTTTAAGCAGTTCAATTGCCTTGTATTTTTCAGACCTACTTTGTTGCTCGAAAACTATCAGCCCTGGCTAGACCTTAAAGTATCTTCCAAAGTTGATGCATCTCTCTCAGAGGTGAGATAATAGATAATAGATGAACTCCTAACATGCACATTTAGACATAGACTGTTTGGTAAAGTACCCAGTTTCTCAGCAAATGGATCAACTGAAATCTTTTAATCAAAAATATCTTCTAATATATGGAGTCTGTGAAATAAAATGTGTTAGCTTATTAATAATTAATAATCAATAATAAGTAATAAAATTAAGTTCACTTATCTTTACAAACTATTAGTTCAAGCTAAAATAAAGATAGTTTTTTATCCGTTTAGCTTGAGATCCAGCATTTAATTTTGTTTAGAAATCTTTTCAAAGGAAATCCTGTTATCTGGTTCAAAGTATTGATAATTAGTGCCATTGTGTTTCTGTGGTTAGAGACAGAAGAAATAAATGCCCATTTTGCACTCTACTCAGGTAACTTCCAAATGAGAAGCTTGGCTGGAGGGAGTAGATGTTACTGTATTATATAGCTTTCTCAACAGTCACTCTAGCTTTGATAGTCACTCACTGGAGTGCAAACAGAATTTGGTGACTTCACCTGTTCTTATGTAGTAGATAAATTGTTCCTGTGCTAATTGGAGAAAAAGTAAGCATTCTGAACCCTGACTCATTTCTCCTTCTTTTTCAATTTATTTTCTGTTCCTTAGCTGGTGGAAGTGGAGCACTCTATCTCTTGGTATTTTCCTTTTTCTGAATTTCCAAAATACATTCCAGTTTTAAAACCTTTGATTGTATTTTTCTTTTCTTTTCAAAAATTTAATATATTTTTAATTTTCAACATTTCACTTCCACAAGATTTTAAGTGCAAAATTTTCTCCCCATCTCTCCCCTCCCTTCAACCAAAGATGGTATGCATTCCGATTATTCCTTCTGTCAGTCTTTCCTCCCTTCTATCACCTGCACTCCATCTCCCTTCTTTTATTCCTTCCCTTCTATATTTCTGTAGGGCAAGATAGATTTCTATACCCCATTGCCTGTATATCTTATATCTTATTTCCCAGTTGCGTGTAAAAACAATTTTTAACATTCATTTTTAAAACTTTGAGTTCCAAATTCTCTCTCTTTTTTTTTCACCCTCCACCTACCCTCATTGAGAAGGCAAGGAGTTCGATATAGGTTCTATATGTGTAGTTATGCAAAATACTTCCATAATAGTCATATTGTGAAAAACTATATTTTCCTCCATCCTGTCCAGCTCCCCATTTATCCTATTCTCTCCTTTGATCCTGTGCCTCTTCTTTTGACTTTCTCCCTCCCCTAATAGACCTTCCCTTCTATCATCCCCTTCACCCCCCCTTTCTCCCATACTTTTCCTGTAGGGTAAGATAGATTTCCATACCCAAATGAATATGTATGTTATTCCCTCTTTAGGCCAAATCCAATGAATAAAGTTCATGCATTCCTTCTCACATCCCCTTCCTCTCCATTGTGAAGGCTTTTTCTTGCCTCTCTCTTTCTTTTTCTCCCTGCACATTCCTCTCTCACCCCTTAATTGTATTTTTTTAAGGTATCATCCCTTCATATTCCACTCACCCTGTGTCTGAGAAAGGTGTCATGAGTTACAAATATCATCTTTCCATGTAGGAATGTAAACAGTTCAACTTTATTAAGTCCCTTATGATTTCTCTCTCCTGTTTACCTTTTCATGAGTCTTATATTTGAAAGTTAAATTTTCTCTTCAGCTCTGGCCTTTTCATCAAGAATTCTTGAAAGTCCTTTATTTCATCGAATGTCCATTTTTTCCCTTGAAGGATTATACTCACTTTTGCTGGGTAGGTGATTCTTGGTTTTAGTCCTAGCTCCTTTGACCTCTGGAATATCATATTCCAAGCCCTTTGATTCCTTCATATAGAAGCTGCTAAATCTTGTGTTAACCTGATTGTGTTTCCACAACATTTGAATTGTTTCTGACTGCTTGCAATATTTTGTCTTTACCTGGGAACTCTGGAATTTGGCCACAATATTCCTAGGAGTTTTCCTTTTGGGATTGTTTTCAGGAGGTGATGGGTGAATTTTTTTCAATTTTTATTGTACCTTCTGATTCTTCAATATCAGGGCAGTTTGATTATATTTTCCCAGCCTTCTTTGTCCAAAAGAGCCATGTGACAGGAATAGGATTTTTTTTTTTTTTACTATCTCCTAGTATTTATTTTATAGAGGAATATCCTTTGTATGTTGTACGTATGAAGCACCCTGTTAATTTAGAAATATTCATTTCCCATACAAATATACCTCATGTTGACATCTTATACTTAAGACTATTTACATTCACACTTATTGGCAGTAGCAGAGGTTGGCTACAGGGGTCATGGCATGTATACTAGTGATGACTTATAGATTCCTTATTTGTAGTATATAGATTTATGGCTATCATTCTCAGCTTTTCCTTTTTTAAGTACTGACCTTCTATTTCTTCTCTCTATAGGAGTCAGTGAATACACACATGCACACGTATATATACATGTATATACACATATGACATAAACATGCACATGTGCATGCATGTATTTACACACATATACATACACATATCTCTAGAATTTAAAAAGGACAAGTTTTGATAGCATATTTTTTTACTCTAGTAAAAAAGTAAAAAATAGTAGGGAGTGTACCATACATAGTACTAGGAAGACCAGAGCTCAGATATCGCCTCTGGTATCTTTGCGACTATGTGCAAGTCAGTCTCTAATCCTTAATGTCCTTATTTATAAAAGAGGTACAGTGGTATTATCTATTAGTTGTATTGCTTGCCTTAGAGAGCTGTTGTAAGGGTGAAATGAAATAATGAAGGTAAGGCCCTTTTCAAACTACATATATCACCTGTTTTACCTTTATTCCTCCTCAGACTTTGCAGTTCAACTGGGACCAGTTTCTTTGACAGTTTTCTGGTGCTATTTAGATTGTTGCCTCCAAGAAGACTTTTTAACTATGGGAAGCTTGAAAACATGCACGCATTTCAGAGGTCTTAGTTTTTGGCAATGGGAATTTGTTAATGCTAACATGTGTTTCTTATTACTAAATGTAATGATGTTTTCCCCAAGATGAATTAATATACTGTTCTTTTAAAAAAATGTTTTCTCCCCAGGTGCTTGAATTAGTGTTGGAAAACTTCGTTTATCCTTGGTATAGGTATGTGGTCTTTTTAGAAAACCCATTTATATTGTAGAATGGCTGCCAATCAGAATTAAGGGCTCTATACATAAAGTATCTCTTTTCCTCCTCACATTATTTTGTGTTTACATATCTATATGTAAATGACATATTTCCCCATCAACCCTTTGTAGAAGGTAATCTTTTTAAGGACAGGGACTGTTTTGTTTTTTTATTTTACTTTTTTATTAATCATCCAGGCCAAAAATATAATGGGAAAACCATGAGACTTTTCTGTCGAGAATTAACCTCTTAATGTAAAATGTTTTAATAAGTTCTGAATGTAGCAATATTGTTTATTAACAGATAAATGAATTTAATTTTTTTAATTACATGATCTTTGAAAAATATTAATTCCTGTTTTCTAACTGAATAATTATAGTAGTAATTTCAGTACAGAATTCATGGAAAAAATGAAATTTTTTTTCTAAAATCTTGAGTGTTAATGGCATTTGCTGTGGCCTTGCATTGGAGGTTCTGGGATTTATAGAAAAGGCAGGGGATCACCTTTTGAGAATAGTAAATTTTCAAACAGAAGCCAGCTAGACAAACATACAGTATTAACAAAATGGATACAGTACAAGTTAGCCCATTTAAAGAATCTTATTATGAATTCTAAGAATAAACATCTTTAGCTGGTGGATCAAGATATTGTTATTAGATTTCAAGATCTTTACATGTATTTTTCAAGGTAGGTTTCCATACTGAACCCCTTTTAGGGGAATTTTCAGGGTTTATAAAGTACAGATAACAGTGGTACCTTGAGGAACTTTATCGTCAGCACTAACTTTCTGCTCAAGGACTTAGTCATCAGCTTTTTGTTCCGCTTCTCAGGTATCTTCAGACTCCAAGGAAGTGAAAAGCAGTTTACTTTCCCTCCCAAAGTAGGAGAATCCTCCCAAAATTTGCCCATTTATAAACTGAACGTTTTTTGATATCAGTGTTGGTGCTAGCTAAGAACTCTTCTTTCTCATCCTCTTCCCTCGTTACTCAGACACGATGTCTCCCAGTGGTCTGTGTGCATACTTGATCCCATATTCTCCCATCTATTCCAGCAAGTTGGTGTTATCCTTCCCAGTCTGTCTTTGATCTTCAGTCTCCTTATCTGTTGGTTCCTTCTGTGCTGCCTGCAAAAATGTCCACATCTCTCCTATCCTTAAAAAAATCTTTCATTTGATCCCATCATCTATGCTAGCTATTGCCCTTTATTTCTACTCCACTTTTTAGCTAAAGCTAGCTACTGTCTTTGCTTCCTTTTCCTTTCCCTCGGTTATAAACTCTCTGCAGTCTGGTTTCCTGATTTCATCATGAAATTGAGAGTGCTTTTTCCAAATTGCCTGATCTGATAGCCTTTTCTCAGTTCCTATCCTTTTCTACTTCGTTGCAGCCTTTCACACTGTCAGTCACATCACCTCCTATATTCTTTCTCCTTGCTTTGTTTCGGAACATTATGCTCTTCTGGTTCCCCTCTGACATGTCTTGACCAAACCTGTGACATCATTACCCACTGTTTCCTTCTTCATTCCAGTTTCTGATGAAAAGATGGCCCTTCTCCTTTACGAGGTGAGCCATCACTTTAAATGCACTCTTGTAAAAAATGTACCCTTGATCCCATCTCCTCCCATCTTCTCCAACTGATTGTTGTCACTATCCTTTTCTTTCTCTTTAGTCTTCAGTCTTTCCCTACCTAATGGCCCCTTCCTAGGAGCCTATAAACATGCCTACTATGTCTCTTCTAACTTTATTTAAACCTTACTTGATCACCTACCTAAGCTAGCTATCATCCTATATCTCCCCCCCTTTTCAGCTAAATTCTTTGAGAAAGACATTTTTACCAGGTGCCCCAAATTCTTCTCTTCCCTCTTGATTTTAAATTTTCTTCAGTCTGGCTTCCACTTCATCATTCAGCTGAAACTGGTAATTGAGACTGGTAACTCCAATGTTACTGTTCTCTTAATTGCTAAATCTAATGGACTTTTAAATGTCACTGTCCTATTTGATTTCTCTGCAGTCTTTGACTGTAGTCCATTACCATCATTTCCTTGATGCTTTTTCCTCTCTAGGTTTTTGTGACATATTATACTCTCCTGGTTCTGCCCCCATCTGTCTGGTTGCTCCTTCACTATCTCCTTTTCTGAATCTTCATGTCATACCCCTAACCATGGGTTTCTCCCAAGGCTCTCTTTTCTTTTTCCTCTCTGTTATCTCACTTGGTGATCTCATAGACTCCCAAGGGTTAAAATTATTTCTATGCAGATTGTTCCCAGGTCATATATTAATCAATAAGCAGTAGTCATTCTCCTGTGCTCCAGTCCTTTGTTACTAATTGCCTTCTGGAAATCTTGAACTGGATAATCCTTTAGGCTTCTCAAACTCAGCATGTCCAAGACAGAACGCATTATCTTTGCCCCCAAACACTTTCTTCTCCTGAGCTTTATTATCACTGTCAAGGCCACCACTGTCCGCTCAGTCATCTCAGTTTGTAACCTTTATGTTGTCTTCAAGTCTTTGTTTTCACCCCACATATCCAGTTCATATTCAAATCATGGTGTTTCTACTTTATCATCATCTTTTGAATAAGTTCCCTCTCCACTTACATGGCCACCATCTTATTTCAGCCTTATTACTTTTCATTCATACATCCTAGCTGCTTTCTTTGCCTCAGGTCTCTTTGCACTTTAGTGTCAGGTGATTTCCCTAAAGCATAGGGTGTGATCCGTGTCACCTTCTTACTTAACAAATCTTAGTGGGATTGTTCAGTCATTTTTTAGTCATGTCCAACTCTTTGTGACCCCGTTTGGAATCTTCTTGGCAGAATTATTGGAGTGGTTTCCCATTTACTTTTCCAGCACATTTTACAGATGAGGAAACTGAGGAAAATGAATTAGTTAAGTGACTTGCCAGGGTAACGCAGCAAATGTCTGAGGCCAGATTTGAGCTAGGGAAGATTAGTCTTCCTGATTCCAGGCCCAGCACTCTATCCACTGTGCCACCTAACTGCCCCCAAACTTTAGTGACTCCCTGTCAATATGAAATTCTTGTGTCTGCATTTAAAACTCTCCCAGCCTGGCCCCTTTCTTCTTTTCCAGTCTTCTCTCACGTGGGGATACAGAGTTACTGTGAGGGCAATCAGGGACCTGTCTAGTTGTTGAGGTTTACAATCTCAGATTAGTTCTCACTTCCTCACCTTGCCCATGCCTTCAGTATGTAATGAGTTGTGAAGTCTTTATCAGCTTTGCTTCTGCAATATCTTGGTGCATATAGCCTTTCCCTGCTCTTATGCTAATTCTGGTCCTTATCAGCCCTTTGCCTAGATTATTGTAATAGCCTTCTTATTGGTCTCCCGGCTCCCAAGTTCGTCTCTCCCTGTCCATTCTCTGCTTAGTTGCTGAGACAGTCTTTCTGAGGCACAGGTCTCTTTTGCTCAGAAATCCTCAGTAGCTTCGTGTTGCCCAAGGCAAAACCCTTTAGTCTGGCATTTAAAGTTCTTTACAATTTGCCTCCTGCCAATCTTTGCAGTATTTTTTTTTCATATTGTTTCCTTTTACTATACATTTTTATAAACTGACTGTTTTTTGACCTGCTGTTATCTTCCACCTCTTTTTGCATCTTTTGTTTTAGAATGTTTATCTTCTTCATTTCTACCATCTAGAATCTTTTGATTCCTTCCAGGCTTAGTTTAAGTGCTGCATCCAACAGGAAACTTTGCTGTATCTAGCTCCCCATCTCTACCTTAAGTAATCACATTAATTTTTTTTTTATATTTACATATCTGTGTACATATGATACCCTTTTTTTGTTTTCTATCCCCTCACCTAGTAGAATGTAATCTTTTTAGAGACAGACAGTGTATTATTTCTAAGTAGGGCATATAGCGTAGTGTTGTTTCACAGCAGGTGTTTAATAATGATTTAATTTCAATAATCTACAGTGAATTGTAAGACTTCTTTAAATTTCTTAAAGTATGCTTTTTTTGCTTATTCATAGGGATGTAACTGATGACGAGTCCTTTGTTGATGAACTAAGAGTAACATTGCGTTTTTTTGCATCTGTGTTAGTCCGAAGAATTCACAAGGTAAACATTTTTAATAAGAAATCATGAGTTTTAGATTGCTCCTTAATAATTGAATCTTTTTTTCATTCTGCGTAGGATATATTAAATTATTCTTTCCTTTTATTAATTAAAATGTAACTTCAGCCCTCTAGGATAAAATGCATGGTTAAAAAATGGTTCAGTTGTCCCTTCTAGAATGAATCCATTTAGGCTGAAAGAAGGGGGCAGTATTGGACCTGAAGTTAGGAAGACCTGAAATCAGATCTGGCCTCAGACATTTGCTAGCTGTGTGACACTTGTCAAGTCATTTAACTTCTGCTTGCCTCAGTCTTTACAGCTGTAAAGAGGGGGTAAGAATAGTGCCCACCTTCCACGGTTAACATGAAGATCAAATGTGAGGATGTTTGTAAAGCACTTAGCAGAGCTCCTGGCACAGAGTAGACATTATATAAATACTAGCTGTTACTGATATTAATAACAGTAATGTTAAGACAGCTATTAATTGATGAAGTGCCAGAAATACTAGCCATAGCAATAGGACAGGAAAAAAGAAATTGAGGAAATAAGCATAGGTAAAGAAGAAATAAAATACTTGCATTTTGCAGATAGGTGATTTACTTGGACAGCCTTAGAGAGTCAACTAAAAATTAAACAATAACTTCAGTCAAGTTGCAGTACATAAAATCAGTTCACATAAATCATCAGCATTTCTATATGTTACCCGAAAAAATCCAACTGGAAGGGTTAGAGAAATTTCATTCATAATAACCACAAAATGGGAGTCTTCCTACCAAGACTCATGCAGGAAGTATACGAATTAACCATAAAACTTATAGATGTAAAGATAGATCTAATTAGAGTATTTTGAGAAATATTAATTGCTCATGGGTAGGCTGAGCCAATACAATAAAAATGATAATACTCCCTTACTGTGCCTATACTGTGCCATAGCAGTCAAACTTCAAAGGAGTATTACTTTGAGCTGGAAAAAATGATAATGAAATTGATCTGGAAAGACAGATGTTCAAGAATCTCAGTGAAAATGATGGAAAAAGTGGCAAGGGAAGTAATTTTAGATGGAAGTTCTCCTTTAAAGGTTTCATTTCCAAGGTGTGTAAAGAACTGATTAAAATATTAGAAAATGCCATTTTCCAGTGGATAGCTAAAGATAGCACCTTAAGGTTTATAAAGCACTTTTCAAGTATTACCTCATTTTATTCTCATAGCAGCTCTGGGAGAGTTGTTATCCTCTTGAGGCAGCAGTAAGTGACTTGTCCAGGGTCACTCACAGCAAGTTAAGTTTTTGAGGCTAAATTTGAACTGAAATCTTCCTGATGATGGTAGGTCCAGTGCTGTCTTTACTGCATCACGTACCTGTCTATATAAATAAGTGGTTAAAGGATCTGAGCAGGCATTTTTTTGTTTGTTTTTAAATTGATTTTTAGTTTTCAACATTCGCTTACGTAAGCTTTTGAGTTGTAAATTTTCTGTCTCTCCCTCTTTCTCCTTCCCCAAAACAGCATGCAGTCTCATACAGACTCTACATATACATTCATATCAAACATATTTTCACATTAGTCGTATTGTCAAGAAGAATTAGAACCAATGGGAGGAACCACGTGAACGAAGAAACAAAACAACAACAACAGAAAGAGCAAATAGTCTGCTTCAGTCTGCATTCAGACTCCATAGCGCTTTCTCTGGATGTGGAGAGCGTTTTCCACCATGAGTCTCTTTTGGAGTTGTCTTAGATCTTAATCTAATGTCCTTGCATTGCTGAGAACGGCCAAGTCTGTGATAGGCATCACATCATGTGACTACTACTGTGTACAGTGTTCTGGTTCTGCTCACTTCACCTAGCATCAGTTACTGTAAATCTTTTCAAGTTTTTCTGAAGTCTGCCTTCTCATCCTTTCTTGTAGCACAAGAGTATTACATCATACTCATATACTACAACGTTGAACAGGCATTTTTCAAAGGAAGAAATCCAAGCTCTTCATAGCCATGTGAAAAAAAAATATTCCAAATTACTAATAACTAGGGAAATGAAAACTAAAGTAATTTTGAGGTTTTGCCTCATACCCAGTATTTTGGCAAAGATGACAAAAAGTGAAAATAACAGATATTGGAGGGGTTATGGGAAAATAGACACATTAATTCCGATAGTGGAGCTGTGAATTTGTTCAGTCATTCTGGAAAGCAATGTGGAGCTCTGCCCCCAAAGTCACTAAACTGATGCATGTCTTTTGATTCAGTGATGCAACTACTACTAGCCCTGCTATACCTCAGAGAAATGAACAAAAGAGGGAAAAGACCCATATATACAAAAGTATAGTAGTGTTTTTTGTATTGGCAAAGAACTGGCAACTAGGGGAATCCTAATGAATTGGGCAGTGACTATGTATGTTGTTGTATATGGATATAATGGGATATTTTGGGTCATAAAAAATGAAATAAGGGATGGTTTCAGAGAAAATTGGAAAGACTCATGTGAACTGATATAGTATGAAGTGAACAAAAGCAGAACAGTTCATATGCCAGTAACAATATTGCAAAGAAAAAGACTTTTTGAAAGACTTAAAAACACTGATCAATATTACGACCAACCACAATCCCGGAGGATCTATGATGAAACATGCCACCTAACTCCAGAGAGGAGATGACTAAAGCTGCAGAATCAGACATATATTTTTTTGACATGGCCATTGTGGGAATTTGTTTTTCTTGAGTATGCTTATTTGTTACAAGAGTTCTGTTCTGTTTTTCTTCCTTTTCAATATATGAGGATGATTGAGGTAGAAGAGAATTAGGGATGGAGTTCCCTTCCTGCCTTCCCAAAATGAGAAGAAATCTTAAAGAAGGTCAGAAGGAATCATAAACACATACATCAGCATGGAAAATCAAGTTTTACATAATAGAACGGTTTCATGTATATACTTTTCCAAAGTATATATGGAAATATGCTTTTTATGTAATGTTAAATTTTTTATTAAATAAAGGAACTAGGGCTCCTTAAAGGAACTAGGCTGAAGAAGAAAAAGTTTATAGGAGAGATGATTGTTGTCTTCAAACCCTAGAGGGCAGAAGTAGGATCAATGCATAGGAATGACAGTGGGCTTGATTTTGGCTCATTATAAGGGGAAACAATTACTCTTGCTAAAAACTAAAGCTCTCTGACATTACAGTCCTTCCATAGTGTCTGTACCATTAGGACAGATTTATTAAATATTTACCAGATAGCTATTATGTGCAAAGCACTTGTAAGGAAAATTTGTGAAAGGGAAGTTTGGGCCTCATTTAGGATTGGCTCAGGTAATTTCTAGGGTCCCTAGCAACTCTCTAATTCTTTAATTCCAGCTGTTCAGTTGCTTATTTTGAGAGAAATCTGAAAAGTACAATTTGACTTTTAGAATCTTAGTATATTAGTTATCTTATTTTTGAAAGTTACAGTTACTTATCCAACATTTAATATCTTGACTATAGGTATTTTACATTCATTATCTTAATGATAATTATAAAATATTTTTCTTTGGTTTAAAATTTCTTGTTTAGGTGGATATCCCAGCAGTTATAACCAAGAAAATGTTAAAAGCAGCAATGAAGCACATAGAAATGATATCTAAAGCAAGTCAGAAAGGTAACCAAACCATCCTACCTAATACAATTTTAACAATATTTTTAGAATTATCTTTTCTGCTTGAAATTTAAAATAATTATTGATAAGTCAGAATGATGTTTACAGTTCCTATAGAGGTGACTTTTTTTTTAAATATAAATTTATTTATTTAACTTTTTACATTCATTTTCACAAAATTTTGGGTTCCAAATTTTCTCCCCATTTCTCCCCTCCTCCCACCCCAATACACCGAGCATTCTAATTTTCCCTATCACCAATCTGCCCTCTCTTCTATCATCCCTCCCTTCTCTTGTCCCCATCTTCTCTTTTGTCCTGTAGGGCCAGATGACTTTCTACTCCCCATTAACTGTATTTCTTATTTCCTAGTAGCAAGAACAATACTCAGCAGTTCTTCCTAAAACTTTGAGTTCCAAATTCTCCCCATCCCTCGCTCCCCACCCATTCCCTTTGGGAAGGCAGGCAATTCAATATAGGCCATATCTGTGTAGTTTTGCAAATGACTTCGATAACAGTCATGTTGTGTAAGACTAACTATATTTCCCTCCATCCTATCCTGCCCCCCGTTGTTTCTATTCTGTCTCTTGATCCTGTCCCTCCCTAAGTGTTGACTTCAAATTGCTCCCTTCTCCCATTGCTCTCCCTTCCATCATCCCTCCCTCCCTGCTTATCTCCTTCTCCCCCACTTTTCCTGTATTGTAAGATAGGTTTTCATACCAAAATGAGTGTGCATTTTACTCCTTCCTTTAGTCAAATGTGATGAGGGTAAACTTCATGTTTTTTTCTCAGCTCTCCTCTTTTTCCCTCCACTAAAAAGTCTCCTGCTTGCCTCTTGAATGAGATATAATTTACCCCATTCCATTTCACCCTCTCCTCCCACTACATTTCTCTCTCACCATTTACCTTAATTTCTTTTAAGATATGGTCCCATCCTATTCAATTCACTCTGTGCTCTCTGTCTCTGTGTGTGCGTGCATGTGTGTATGTGTGTGTGCATGCACGCATGTACGTATGTCTGTGTGTGTATGTGTGTGTGTGGTCCCACCAACTACCCAGATACTGAAAAGTTTCAAGAGTTACAAATATTGTCTTTCCATGTAGGAATGTAAACAGTTCACTTTTGGTAAGTCCCTTATGACTTCTCTTTGCTGTTTACTTTTTCATGCTTCTTCTCATTCTTGTGTTTGAAAGTCAAATTTTCTTTTCAGCTCTGATCTTTTCATCAAGAATGCTTGAAAGTCCTCTGTTTCATTGAAAGATCATATTTTCCCCTGAAGTATTATACTCAGTTTTGCTGGGTAGGTGATTCTTGGTTTGAGTCCTAGTTCCTTTGACTTCTGGAATATCCTATTCCATGCCCTTCGATCCCTTAATGTAGAAGCTGCTAGATCTTGTGTTATCCTGATTGTATTTCCACAATACTGGAATTGTTTCTTTCTAGCTGCTTGCAGTATTTGCTCCTCGACCTGTGAACTCTGGAATTTGGCCACAATATTGTGTTCCTAGAAGTTTCTCTTTTTGGATCTCTTTCAGGTGGTGATGGATGGATTCCTTCAGTACTTATTTTGCCCTCTGGTTCTAGAATGTCAGGGCAGTTTTCCTTGATAATTTCCTGAAAGATGATGTCTAGGCTCTTTTTTTGATCATGGCTTTCAGGTAGTCCCATAATTTTTAAATTGTCTCTCCTGGATCTGTTTTCCAGGTCAGTTGTTTTTCCCATGAGATATTTCACATTCTCTTCCATTTTTTTCATTCTTTTGGTTTTGTTTTATGATTTCTTGGTTTCTCAGAAAGTCATTAGCCTCCATCTGTTCCATTCTAATTTTGAGAGAACTATTTTCTTCAGTGAGCTTTTGAACCTCTTTTTCCATTTGGCTAATTCTGCTTTTGAAAGCATTCTTCTCCTCATTGGCTTTTTGAACCTCTTTTGCCAATTGAATGAGCCTGTTTTTCAAGGGGTTATTTTCTTCAGCATTTTTTGGAGTCTCTTTTAGCAATGTATTGACCCGTTTTTCATGCTTTTCTTACATCTCTCTTATTTCTCTTCCCAGTTTTTCCTTCACCTGTGTAACTTGATATTCAAAATCCTTTTTGAGCTCTTCCATGATCTGAACCCACGGGACATCCACCTGGGATGTCTGGGATAGAGAGGCCCCGACCTCCACGTCTTTTCCTGATGGCAAGCATTGTACTTCCTCATCAGAAATGAAAGAGGAAGGAACATCCAAGAAAGTAGCTCTCTGTGGTCTTATTTTGCTTCCTTTTTCTGGGCATTTTCCCAGTCAGTTACTTGACTTCTGAGATTCCTGTCCACCCCTGCCTAGATCTGCCCAGCTAGTGCTTGGGGTCTGAGATTCAAATGCTGCTCCCCAGCCTCAGGGCTTTCCGCGGCGGCAGTGGCTGCTATTCAATGTGAGCTTAAGTTCTGGTGCTTGGGTGGGGGCAGTGCCGCCTCCCAGGCTCAGTTCCCTCAGGGGTTTTATGCAGAGACTTTTGGTAATGGCCCTGAGCTCCTGCCTGCTCCGGGAGTTCCGGGCCGCCTCTCCCTCTGCCGCTGCCTCTGCCGCTGTCTCCCGAGGGGGCCCGAGCCATGGAGACACCCCGCTCTCCTCTCGGCCAGCCCAGAAGTCTCTCTCACTGACGTGTAGCGCCTGTGGGTGGAGGGACCTTCATGGCCGCCAGAGGTTCCATCCCTGAAGCCTGCTCGGATCTGCTCCTCTGGGGCTGCGTGGCCAGGGCAGCCCAGGGGTGGGCTCCACTTTCTGGGGCGCAACGGACCCCTGGGGATGGCTTTCCAGGGCTCTCTGGAACGGAAATCTCTTCCACTGCGTTGGTACGTGGCTTGCAGTACTCCAGAATTTGTGGGGAGTTCTTTTTACAGGAAATTTATGGGCTGTGGATTCAGAGCTAGCATACAGGAGTCTTTCTACTCCGCCATCTTGGCTCCTCCCCCTCAGGTGACTTTTAAAAAATGAATCTCCCTTCTCTTTCTTACAAACTGTGTGGCTGTTAAAAAAAAATCACATTGCCTAATTTTATTCTGAAATACTTTTTGAAATCATGAAACTTACTATTTATTTGGTTCTTTGCAAAATTGACTTGTGCCATATACTTTGTCATGCTGTTTATCCAAGTGAATTTGACATTATAAAGGAAAGTTATATCTTAGAAGTATGTTTTGGTATAAATTCAGATGCGCGATATTTCAAAGCATAGATTTAAACAAATTATATACTATGAGTCTTCCATTTTCATTTTTATTTTTTATAAATTTGTATTGATGTTTTGTTTTTGCATCAGATAATATTTTCTCATTATATCTCCATCTTGCCTTTCTTAGATAGCCATCACTCAAAGAATAACATCACAAAACATTATTTTAAAGGCCAAAAAAAGTTAAGCAAACTTAAGCAACACATTGAAAAATGTTCCCATATGCATCTCGAGTTCCTACCTATTCAAAGAAAGGAATGGTGTGAGGAATATCTTTTCATGCTCCTTCTTTGGGGCCTGTCTTAATCATTATAATTTTGTAGCATTCAGTTTTAGTTGTTTTGTTGTTCCATTTACCTTGTTGTAGTCAGTATTTTGTTTTTCTGATTTTTATTTAATTCACTTTGTTTCAGTTCATATAAATCTTTCCATGCTTTTATTTTTTATCATATTTGTAATTTCTAATATTTCATTGTTGTTCAGTCTTTTTTTTTTCAGTCATGTCCGACGCTTCGTGACCACATTGAGGGTTTTCTTGGCAAAGATACTGAGGTGGTTTGCTATTTCTTTCTCTATCTCATTTTGTAGATGAGGAAATGGAGGCGAATAGGGTTAAGTGACTTGCCCAGGGTTACACAGCTAGTAAGTGTCTGAGGCTGGATTTAAACTCGTGAAGATGAGGCCTGGAGCTCTATCCACCTGTGCCACTTAGCTATTCTTCAGTGAGTGAGCATATGATATGCCTTTTAATAATGGCAATGAAACAAAAAACATTACTTATATTACTCTATGATCTTACCAATTGTGAATGCCTTTTTGTTCTTTGTTGTCTTCTGTTATCATGCTGAACTTGTTTTGAAAGTTTTGGAATGAATGAAAAAGCATTTATTATGCACTTATTTTGTGTACTATGGTAAGCGTTGTAGATACAGTCAGCAAAAGTAAGACTTTTGCATCTCTCGAAAAGCTAATATACCAGTAGGAGGAGATAGCAGATGCTGAAGGTTTCAGCTTCAAGTCAGGAAAGGCACAGGAGTCCTTAGAGTGTAGTGCAAAGTTAATGGTAATGCATCTTCTTCAGTATCATTTCCAGTGATAACACCTTGTCTGTTGCTGTTGTTGAACCATTTGAAAGTGCCAGGGACTTTTGTGAGCTTTATTTTTCCAGATCTTTTGTAGTTCTAACTACCGAGGAGTTGGGGACTCCTGCACTTGCAGAGGCTATTGTCAAGTTCTGTCTCTACAAGGGTTATTCCTCTCTGTGATGTCTGGGCTGGTACCACAGTTGTTATCTGAGAGACCCTCCTATTTCCAGGGTTCTTGGTTTGATTGCAATTCATTATCAATTAGTGATGGCAGCAGAGAAGTCAGGTCCTTGTTTTGTAAGGATTTTCTTCTTTGATGATGGCTGTGGGGACTGAGTTTGAAATAGGCATGATGGTCTGGGGGAATACTACAATTTCTAAAACTGTTGGACTCTGGGTCCTGGAATATTTTCATCAGAGTCTGAGGGTAAGTTGTAGTTAAGGTGTAATAGCAACGATTCGACCTGTCTGCCATGTTTTGACATGTCACCTTTTTGTTTTAACCTCACAGTTCTGTGTTTGATCAGTTGGTGGCTTTTGGTGGTACCTAGTGGGGAGCCCTTTCTCCATAATATTTGTTCCCTTGGATGATTGTCAGGTTTGGGCTGGTGTACATGACAACTGGAAGGCTTTCTTTTGCAATTTTAACATTTTATGTTTCAGAGCAACATTATGGGCTAGTTACCTGTTATCTTTCACTTTCGACATGAGAGGCCAACTTCCTTTTCTGACCATATATGATTGTAATGTCTTTAATTGTTAATATATTTCAACTTTCTCTTCATTTGCCATGCAGTCTATTACCTTTTTATGACATTTGAAATTATTATGGTGTTTGTTGTTCATAGCCATTCATAGTTCTGTCCAATATGGTATTCTGTGATTCATAGCTGTAACTGGAAGGTCATCATTAAAAGTGTGCTTTTCTTGTAGGGAGCACCTTAAGATCATCAAAAAATGTGCATAATTTTCCAAATCCAGTTCATCCCTCTTATTTAATTCTAGGTCAATTCATTGTTCATGTGCATTACCTATGGAAGATATAAATACTGATGGACAAAGTCAGTGGGTTTTTCTTTCAACTTACGTCAGAACCCTTCTGGGAATGTAAGAAGGGTGGGAAGTGTGTTGGTCAGAGGACCTGGGTGCAAATCAGGGTTCTGACAGTGTGGGTTGGGTAAGCCTCATTTGTGAAGTGAGAGAGTTAGAGCAGATGGCCTTTAAGGTTCCTTCCAGTGTTAAATCTATGATTTTGGGCTATGTTTTTTTCCTGTGTTGATTGCTGGGTTAACTTCCATTGATTGTTCATTAATTTCACCGAAGAGGGCCCCTAGTTTTCTGGGACTTGGTGCACTTGGCACAATGTTACTTGGAACCAGCATCATCTGGAGAACTTCACTATTGTAGGGAATGTCTCTTCCATAAGGACATTGCCTTGGACATCATCTATCACTGTACACACGTGGCTTGTGAGTGTAGTCAGTAAACCTCTATTAAACTGTGTGCCAAGAACTGTATTAAGTACCAGGGATATCAATTTAAAGAAAGAACAGCAGTTCCTGCCCTCAAGGAGTCTTCAATCTAATAAGGGAAGACAAAGCCCAAAAGGAAGCTGAAAAGCAGAGGTAGAGGCAGAGGTGAGAGCCTGGTGTAGAAGTCAGTCAGAGAAATCCTAAAGTCGTTGTCTGATCGGAACTCTCTCCATAAATGGAAGTTTGTAGTTCATGGCTCCACCCTTCAATTAGAGAGGCAGAGGGGAGTGAGGAGATAGATCTTATAGGATGATGAGATTATCCCAATAATGAACTTGATAAGGCATAGAAGAGAAAAATCAGTTAGAGAAGTCCCAGAAATAGTATACAACTGGGTGATAAAGGAGTATATCTCCTTAAATTTTTTTTCCTTATTAATGATAGAAAGATTCTTTGAACAAAGTAGTTTCCATAGTTGTAATAAGGAGTTTTATATATTTTGAACATATGTACCTATTTCATTATATCAAATCATACATTATTTTGCCTTTTTTTTGTTACAGTGAGTTCTTGTATTCTCTGTATCTTTCCAACACTTATATTCCTGTGAAGATAAGAAAGAATTGATGCCATTCACTGATAGCTCCCTCTTCTCTCCTTCACATCTCATACCATTCAGTTGCCTTCAACTACTATCTTTTTCACTCCTGTCTTACATGAAGAGGAGGTGGTCTTTCTTCTTGCCAAGGCAAACAAGTGATCCCATTAGAGCGCATTTTCCCCAGCAGATTGGCCCTGCTATCATCCCTGTTTTCTCACTTATCTTTAATTCCCCCCATTTTGTTCTTCCTCACTACCTACAGACACACCCATGTCTGCCCCATCCTCAGAACCACCCTGACGGGGTCTGTGTAAACCCTTTAGCTGTTGTTGTACATCTCTTCCCTTTTGTTGGAAAATTCCTTGAGAAGTTTGTCCACCACGGGTGCTTCCATTTGCTTTCCTCCTTTTTCTGATTTCGTCGTTGGACTCAAACTGCTCTCTCCGAAGTTAGCAGCAGCCACTTCCCTCTTCATCTCTCATCAGTCATCCTCTTCCCCTTAATTTTTCCACCTCTCTCTGTTTCCGTGGCACGTTTCTTTCTTGGTTCTTCTCTTCACTTGTCTGGTTGCTCCTTAGTCTCCTTTGTTGAATCTCCAGGCCATCCCTGAGGATCTAGAGCAGATGTAGAGAAGAGAAAGGGAGCCTCGGGCTTATCTGAGGGTCATAGAGACGGAACTAAAAAATCAAATCGGAGGGAGAGGTTGAAGATTACAGGGTGTGGTGATTTGGAGTCAGTCTGCTGGGGAAGACCGAAGGGACTGAAGATAAAGGTAGGTGTTTGCTGTGGCAAGAAAGTGGCCATCCCATTGTCAGAGACTGAGGGAAAGGAAGAGAAGGGGGGATGAAGAGAGACTCTGAGATGGAGGAGCTCATAGGAAACAGCCTGTTTTCTCATGAAAGTACGAGGCTTGAGGAAGAAAGAAAAAATTTGGAACAGCTTCTGTGGGGGGGTGAGATAAAGTAATTGTTTAGGGAGGAATAAAAATACTTTATTCCTGCAAATATAGGACCATAATAACATAAATTGATAGTGTACTCATTTTGATTCTATGACTTCATCCAGTTCTGTTTGCATGTGAATTAGGCAAAAATAGGATCTGTACATTCAAGGAATTTAGATTATAATGGGCAAGACAATTTGCAGAAAATTGTACATACTAAATGTATATAGTATATGGTGTAAATGGAATGTACTCTTAGAGGGAAGGCACTAGCAGTCAGAGCAGGAGGGGAAGAGACTAGGGAAGGCTTCCTGTAGAAGGTACAATTTGAACTAAATCTTGAAGGAAGCCAGGAGGCAGAGGTGAGGGGGCAGGGCATTTCTGGCATAGGAGACAATCAGGGAAAGGGCACAGAATCTGGAGTGTTATATGTGAAGAACAACATAAGGCCACTATGGTGGGCTTGTGAAGTACATGGAGGGGAATAAGGTGTAAGATTAGAAAGGTAAGAATAGGTCAGGTTGTGAACATCTGTAAAAACCAAAGAGACAATTTTACGTTTGGTCCTAAAGGTAATAAAGAATAAATTATTATAAATACGGGTAGTTAACATGATCAGATTTGTGCTTTAGGAAAATCACTTTACCAGCTGAATGGAGGATATATTGAAGTATGAAGAGACTTGAGGCAGGAAAATCTATAGGAAAGCTATTGGAATTGTCAAGGCAAGAGGTGATAAGGGCTTATGTCAGGGTGGTGATTGTGTGAATAGAGAAAAGGGACATATTCAAGTAGTGTTGTTACAATCAAAACAATAAAAATCGACAGTAGATTGGACGTTTGAAGTCAGAGGGAGTGAGCAATCGGGTGACAATGAGGTTGTGAACCTCGGTTAATGGGAAGGTGATGATATTGACAACAACATACACAACTTTGGAGGAAAGGAAGGTTTGAGGGAAGAGATTTTGAGTTCTACTTGGTCATGTTGAGTTTAAAATATCTGTGAAACATCCAGTTTAAGTTATCTAAGACACAGTGATATGAGACTGGAAGTCAACTGACCTGACAATCATCTGCATGGAGATAACTGAATCCATGGGATTAAATCAGTAACCAAGATTATATATATAGAGGAGAGAAGAGAAGAGAGCCAAGTTAGTTGATGAAGGAAGATTGAGTTAGTGTGGAGTGAGGCATGGAAAGAGATGAAATGATCAGAGAGAGGTATCTTAAACTTCAGGAATCTGAGGGTGGAACAGTTTATGGTGATGGGGATTTCTAAGTTATACTTCTTCCAAAGGTGCTTGAGATAGATTTTTGGTGCAGGCCATGAAAACTTAGATTTTTTAAACTTGCAGGCCAAGTTACTCAAGGGATCTCTAAGTGTGAGGCTAAGTGTTGGGGTGGAGAAGACTGTATGGTAGCTGTGATCCAGGGGCCTGTAGTTGACAGTAGAAATGATCTTGATGGGGAGATGTATCTTTCTGTCTCTCTCTCTCTCTCTCTCTGTATAGATGCATATACTTATATCTGTGTGTGTGTACATGCACACACACTTCTTTTGACCTGTTGTGTCACTGGGGGCACTTGAGAACATGGTCAAAGATGAAGTGTCTGATGTCAAAAGTATGAGAAGAAGAGCTCCAAGATGCAAGGCCAGAAGAATTGGGAGCTGGGAGAATAAGGGGAGTCTAATACCCAGTGGTATGCTTAGCAGAAACTCAGAAATATAGTGTCAAAAGTCTTGGTAGGGCTATTTATACGGATAGAATGGTTTGACTACAATTTCCATTTTGATCAATTTTTAATTTACTGATTATTTAACTGTTCCCACTCTGATTGTGAATGTGGAATTCAAAATCCAGAAAATGACATTTTGGATTCTTCTGATAACTCTTATCAATTAAATTTCATAGTATTGTTTCTTAACCTATGGTTAATGGACTTGTGGAGGTTCTGTTTTTTTATGGTAAAGATACATGTGTAAGTATAAACCATAATGCCTTATGGCTTATAAAACTCTTTCCTCAAAACAGTGTTGGAAGTGAATAGTGGAAAAATTATCATCTTCATTTTATGGATGAGAAAACAGACCTGGTCACTCAGTGTCAGAGCTTGAACTTATCCACGGATACTTTGTACTTTGCCATTTAAATGATGGTGAATCAGCCATAACTATTGTTTATCCAGATTTACTTTTTATCTTTGTGTGGAGTTATTCTCTGAACTTGTACCTTTTTGTCAGCACCAAATTTAGATGATGAAAAATATCGTACAGTCATCTTTTTGAAAAGTTTTGTTAATGTTTAACATATTTTGTGCCTTTTATATTTTGCCAATATACTTCTTTCCTTCCCATCCTCATCCCACCACTGTACCTTTCTTTGTAGCTAGCAAAAATAGTTAAAGAAAACCAGCCTACCTTAGCTGCTCTGCATTGGTTTACGCAAGTGTTTTCATATTTGAATCTCACAATTTTGTTTCTTATAGCACAGTTCTATCCCATTGCATTCATAAACCAGTTTGTTTAACCATTCTCCAGATGAGGCACCCACTTTTTTTTTTTTTCTGTTTTTTAGTAACCACAAAAAGTGCTGCTGTCAGTATTTTCATACAGTTGATTTTTCTTTTCATCTTTGCCTCCTTGGGATATTTGCCTAGTGATTGGATCAGCGACATTAGATGTTACCAACAACTTAGTAAATTTCTTTACATAATTTGAAATTGTTTTCCAGAAAGTTTGAACCAATTCATAACTTCACTAGTAGTGTTTTTGTGTGTATAACTTCCATAGTCACTCCAATATTGACAATTTTCATCTTTTGGAAATTTGCTGGATGTGAAGTAAAACTCCTGTTTTTTTTTAATTTCTTTATTTTTAGTTTTCAACATTCACTTCCATAAGATTTTTAAGTTTCAAATTTTTTCCCCATCTTTCCCCTTTCCCCACCCCAAGATGGCACATATTTGATATAGGCTCTATGTATATTTTCATATTGAACCTATTTTCACATTAGTCATGTTGTAATGAAGAATTAGAACCAATGGGAGAAATCATGAGATAGAAGAAACAAACGAAAAAAGAAAAAGAAAAAAGAAAGAAAAAAAGAAAGAAGAAAAAGAGAGCAAATACTATGCTTCATTCTGCATTGATTCCACATGGTTCTTTTTCTGGATGTGGACAGCATTTTCCATCATGAATCTTTTGGAATTGTCTTCAGTCCTTGCATTTCTAAGACGAGATAAGTCTATAAGTGTTAGTATCACACACACTCTGGCTGTTACTGTGTACAGTCTTCAGGTTCTGTTCACTTCACTCAGCATCAGTTCATTTAAATCTTTCCAGGTTTTTTGAAGTCTGCCTGCTCTTCATTTTTTATAGCACAATAGCATTCTATTATATTCATAAACCACAACTTGTTCAGCCATTCCCCAACCAATGGGCATCCCTTCAATTTCTAATTCCTTGTCACCACAAAAAGAGATGCTATAAATATACTTTGTACATGTGGGTCCATTTCCCATTTGTGTGATCTCTTTGGGATACAAACATAGAAGTGGTATTGCTGGCTCAAATTTTATACACAGTTTTTTAGCCCCTTTGGCCGTGGCTCCAAATTTCTCTTCATAATGACTGGATTAGAACCCCACCAGCAATGCATTAGTGTCAGTATTTATCATTTTCCTGTTTTGTCAAACGGCTAAAGTACAAAGTATCCGTGGATAGGTTCAAGCTCTGACACTTAGTGACTAGGTCTATTTTCTCATCCATAAAATGAAGATGATAATTTTTCCACTATTCACTTCCAACACTGTTTTGAAGAAAGATTTTTATAAGCCATAAAGCATTATGGTTTATACTTATAAATGTGTCCTTGCCATAATAAAAATAGCGAGTCTGAGAGGTGTGATGTGGTACCTCAGAGTGATTTTGTTTTGCATTTTTCTAATCAATAGTGATTTAGAGCATTTTTTCACATAACTATAGATAGCTTTAATTTCTACATCTGAAAACTTCCTTTTTATGTTCTTTGATCATTTATCAAGTGGGGAATGATATATTCTTGACACAGTTCTCTGTTTTAGAAATGAGACCTTTATCAGAGACACCCAGTGTTGTTTTAATTTATACCCTTTCCTTCATATTAATGGTTCAAAGAACTTTTTTTCACAAAGCTATTATTAACTTGCATTTGTTTTTTGGAAACTCTTGTTTCATATACTTTTGTAGCCATCTTTAGATTTTGAAAGTCAGTAATTTAGTTTCCTTCTTGGAAAATATTAGAATTTTTATTGTGTTTTAGATGGTATGCAGTTAAGTGCCTGTACATTAAAGTAGCTGTTTTAAAAGTTTGTTGATTCATTTTAGATAATGTTTTAAACAAATTTTATTGACATTTTTTGTTTCTGTATCACCTTCATTTAAAAATCTGTCTTTCCTCTCCATCCACCATTCTTTGTAACAAAAAAGAAAAAAAGCTGTTTAGCAAAAATAATGAACATATCAACTCAGACTGACAGTAATTTTAGTGTATCATATCCATAGTTGCCCAGCTCTGTAAAAATGGAAACAGAATTTTCATTTTGTTTTTCCCCAGATTTAATTTCCTCAAATAAGTTTCCTCAAATTTATTATTTGTTTTCAATTTTCAACAATCACTTCCATCAGTTCCAGATTTTCTCTCCCTCTCTACTGCCTTCTTCCCCAAGACAGCATGCAATCTTATATGGGTTCTACATACATACATTCCTGTTAAACACATTTTCATATTAATCATGTTGCGTAGAAGAATTAAAACGAATGGGGGAAAGAAACCATGAAGAAAGCAAAACATAACGAACGAGAAAATAGTTTGCTTCATTCTGTATTCTGACTCTATAGTTCTTTCTCTGAATGTGGATGACATTTTGCATCATGAGTCCTTGGAAATATTTTAGATCCTTGCATTGCTGTGAAGGGCTAAGTCTATCAAAAACAGTCCTTGCATACTGTGGCTATTACTATATATATGTTCTCCTGACTCCTCTCACTTCACTTGGCATCAGTTCATAGAAGTCTTTCCAGGTTTTCTGAAGTTAATCTCTTCATCCCTTCTTATAGCACAATAGCATTCCATTATATTCCTATACTACAACTTGTTCAGGCATCCCCATGATTTCCGGTTCTTGGCCACCACAAAAAGAGCTGCTAGAAATATTTTTGTACGTGTGAGTCCTTTTCCAATTTTTATAATCTCTTTGGGATACAGCCCTAGAAGTGGTATTGCTGGGTCAAAGGGTATGCACATTTTTATAGCCTTTTGGGCATGGTTCCATATTGCTCTCCAGAATGGTTGAATCAGCTCGCAGCTCTACTAACAATGAATTAGTGTTCCAACTTGCCCACATCTTTTCCAACATTCATCATTTACCTGTTTTGTCATGTTAGCCAGTCTGATAGGTGTGATGCGGTACCTCAGAGTTGTTTTGATTTGCATTTCTCTAATCAATAGTAATTTAGAGCATTTTTTCATATGACTACAGATAGCTTTAATTTCTTCCTCTGAAAACTGCCTATTCATATCTTTTGGCCATTTATCTACTGAGAGATGGCTTATATTCTTCTTTATTTTTTAAGTATATAATTTGTTTATTTTTCAGTTCTGCACATTGACTTCCACAAGAATTTGAATTCAAAATTTTTTCCCCATTTCTCTCTCTACCCCCCCCACCCCAGGACATCATGCACCCCATCTACCCTTTCCTCCAGTCTGCCCTCCTTTCTATTTTTCCCCCTTCTTCCATTCTCCTCCCTTCTGTTTTACTGTAGGGAAAAATAGATTTTTATACCCCGTTGCCTGTATATCTTATTTTCCAGTTGCATGCTAAAACAATTTTTAACATTCATTATTAAAAGCTTTGAGTTCTATATTCTCTCCCTTCCTCCCTCTCCACCCACCCTCATCGAAAAAACAAGCAGTTCAATATAGATTATACATGTGTAACAATGCAAAACACTTCCATAATAGTTATGTTGTGAAAGACTAACCACCTTTCCCGCTGTCCAATCCTGCCCTCCATTTATTCCATTCTCTTCGTTCTATCCCTGTCCTCCCACAATAATGTTTGCTTCTGATTATCCCTTTCTCCAATTTGCTGTCCCTTCTGTTATCTTCCCTCTCCTATCCCCTTTCCCCTTGCCTGGTAAAATAGGTTTCCATATGCAATTTAGTGTGTTATTCTCTCCTTAAGCCAAATCCCATGAGAGTAAGGTTCACTCATTTCCTTTTATCTCCCTCCTCTTCCCCTCCATTGTTAAAGCTCTTTCTAAAGCCTCTTTTATGTGAGATGATTTGCTACATTCTAGCTCTCCATTTCTCTCATCCAACAGTAAATTTTATTTTTTAGGTATTTTCACTTTATATTCAGCTCACCTTGTGCCCTGTGTGTGTGTATGTGTGTGTGTGTGTGTATGTATACATGCACATATATATATATTATATACACATACATATATGTATATGTATATATACACATGCACCCTTGTACATATACATACCTACACATATATAATATACACATGCATATGTACCCATATATACCTACGTGTGTGTGTGTGTGTATTCCTTCCAGCTATCTTAATCTTGAAAAAAGTCTCATGAGTTACAAATAACATCTTTCCATTTAGGAATGTAAACAGTTCAACTTCAATGAGTGCCTTAAGGCTGCTCTTTCCTGTTTACTTTTTCATGTTTCTTTTGATTCTTGTATTTGAAAGTCCAATTTTCTGTTCAGTTCTAGTCTTTTCAACTAGAATGCTTTGGAAGTCCTCTATTTCATTGAAATTCCATTTTTTTTCTCCAGAAGTATGATACTCAGTTTTGCTGGGTAGGTGATTCTTGATTTTAATCCTACCTCTTTTGACCTCTGGAATATCATATTCTAAGCCCTTTGATCCCTTAGTGTAGAAGCTGCTAAATCCTATGTTATCCTGATTGTAATTCCACAATACTTAAATTGTTTCTTTCTAGCTGCTTGTAATATTTTCTCCTTGACCTGGGATGTCTGGAATTTGGCTGCAATATTCCTAGGAATTTTCCTTTTGGGATCTCTTTCAGGAGATAATCAGTGAATTCTTTCCATTTCTATTTTATCCTGTGGTTCTAGAATATTAGGGCAGTTTTCTTTGATAATTTCTTGGAAGGTGATGTCCAGGCTCTTTTTTTGATCATGGTTTTCAGGTAGAGCAATAATTTTTAAATTAGCTTTCCTGAATCTATTTTCCAGGTCAGTTGTTTTTCCAGTGAGATATTTCACATTGTCTTCTATTTTTTCCTTTTGTTTTATAATTTTTTGGTTTCTTATAAAGTCATTAGCTTCCATCTGCTTTATTCTAATTTTTAAAGAACTATTTTCTTCAGTGAGCTTTTGGATCTCCTTTTCCATTTGACCAGTTCTGCTTTTTAAAGCATTTTTCTCCTTGTTGGCTTTTTGAACCTCTTTTGCCATTTGAATTAGTCTGTTTTTAAAGGTGTTATTTTCTTCAGTATTTTTTTTTGGGTCTCCTTTAGCAAGCTGTTGACTTGCTTTTCATGATTTTCTTGCATCGCTGTCATTTCTCTTCCACCTCTCAAAATCCTTTTTGGGCTCTTCCATGACCTGAGACTATTGCATTTTCTTTTTGGAGGCTTTGGATATAGAATCCTTGACCTTGCTGTCTTCCTCTAATGGTATGCTTTGCTCCTCTTCATTTTCTTCAGACGGAAGAAAGTACCTTTTCACCAAGAAAGTAACCTTCCATAGTCTTACTATTTTCCCCCTTTTTGGGCATTTTCTCAGCCAGTTACTTTTGAGTCCTTTGTCAAGTTCACTTGACAAAGTCTTAGGCTTTGTGTGCCCGACAAATAAGTACCCTAGGCTTCAGAAGTTTTGTGCAGCTGTTCATTGAGATATGTGTAGGGATCTGTAAGTTTTCAGTTCTTCCAACGTGGCACAATCAAGGAGGAGGAGTTTACTTCTCTCCTGGCCTTTACTCTGGTGTGTGAGCAACCAAAGGCACTCTTTTCTGTACTGGAACTGAGAGTAGGATTCCCTCTCAGCAGCTGCCACTAGCTCTGCCACCTCCACCTTCCTCTTTATCCCAGGGCCACCACTCAAGATTGAGACCTAGATCAGGTGCTTAATTATTGCAGGGTCTTTAGACTGAGAGTTCCAAAAGGTGCTGCCTCAGTGCTGCCTGTGCCATGGCTCTGATGATAGGGCTGGGGCCATACCTCACTCCCCTGTCATCCAGGTGAAAGAGTTTTCTTAATGATCTTTGGTGTTTGTGGCTTGAGAAATCTGGGAACCTCAGAAGCTTCATGTGGTTCTGTGCCCTGAAGCCTGCTCCAGTTCTTTCTGTGCCAGCATGGTCCATGCTGGGCTTTGCTCTGCTCCAATCCTGGTGTGATAGACCTTTTCCGTCAGCCTTCCAGGCTGTCATAGGCTGGAAATTTGTCATTTTGTGGCTTCTGCTGCTTTTAGAATTTGTCTAGAGTCATTTTCTACAGGTATTTTATGGGTTTTGGGGGGAGAGCTGGCACATGCATCTGTCCTTCTACTTTGCCATCTTGGCTCCACCCCTGAATGACTTGTATTCCTATAAATTTGATTCAGTTCTCTATATATTTTAGAAATGAGGCCTTTATCATACATACTAGTTGTGAAAATTCCCAGTTTTCTGCTTCCCTCCTAATCTTAGTTACATTGGTTTTGTGTGTGTAAAAACTTTTCAGTTTGGTGTAATCCAAGTTATCCATTTTGCATTTTGTAATGTTCCCTTCCTCTTTTTTTGATCATAAATTCCTTCATCCTCCATAAGTTTGACAAATAAACTATTCCTTACTCCCTTAGTTTGTTTATAATATCAGCCTTTATACCTAGATTGTGTACCCAGTTGGACTTTTATTCTGGTATACAGTGTCAGGTATTAGTTTATGCCCAGTTTCTTCCACACTCTTTTCCAGTTTTCCCATCAATTTTTGTTAAACAGTGAGTTCTTTCCCCAGAAGCTGGGGTCCTTGGGTTTATCAAACAGTAGACTGCTATAGTCATTAAATACTACGTACTTAACCTATTCCACTGATCTACTCTCTTTCTTAGCCAGTGCCAGGTGGTTTTGATGATTGCTGCTTTGTAACATATTTAAGATCTGGGATGGCTAGTCCATCTTCCTTAGTGTTTCTTTTCATTATATCCTGGACCTTTTATTCTTCCAGATGAATTTTGATATTATTTTTCCTGTGGAAGATGGATTTTTTTTAACTCTTCTCCAGGGTCTCGTTTGGTTATTATCATTGCAGTCTATTAGCTTATTTTTCTTTGTTCTTTTTACATTGTTGTCATTGTGTATATTGTTTTTCTAGTTGTGCTTCGTTTCTCTTTAATTCATATAACTTTCCATGCTTCTCTGAATTTTTTCTATTCATTGTTTCCTATAACACGCTAAAAATTCATTACATTCATGTTCACTGTTTGATTATTCCTCCGTTGATAGGCGTTTATTTTGTTTCCAGTTGATTTTTATTAGTGATTGATTCTTCAATCAGTGCACAGTATAAATATTTAGCAAATATTTTCTTTGTTTTTAACTTCTGTGTAATACAGTTGGTTTAAGTATGCCAGTTCTGTCATCTGTTTGAAATCTTGGGAAGACAAATCAAATTATCTGACTACATTTCTGATCTTAGGAATTCTTAAGTTACTCAGCATTTGTTGTAAATATTTTTTGCACCAGAATGATCTAATTTCACTTTAATTGATACATTTTTCTTGATCTTTAATGTGTGTAAAATGCTAGTTGTTAGCATTCAATGTATTTAGAGTTTGAAGGAGTGATCAGTGTAGAATCAAAATTTGAACTTTTTGTATGCGAGTAGTTTTCATTTGTCAGGGGAACTGACTGAGGTTGCTTAGCCTAATGCTGATTTTTATCTCTCTTTATAGTAAAAAATGCAGAGTTTTTACAACAAGCTGCTTTAGAAGAATATGGGCCAGAACTTCATGTGGCTTTGAGAAGTCGAAGAGATGAGTTACACTATTTGAGGAAACTTACTGAATTACTTTTCCCTTATATTTTGCCCCCTAAAGCAACAGACTGCAGGTATAAATATTTTGGAAGTTTTCGTAAATGTATGTGCTCTGCCACAATGCCTATTGCTATTCCTGATCAGAGTAGTCATAGACTATAATTAGAGATTGGCCTAAACTTCAAATAGTTTTTAGTTAAAAAAAGAAAGCATTTGTCAGGTCTTAAGATATAAATTTAGGTGTTAGATCTGAATGGTATTTGCCTTACTGTTGGTATCATTGAACCTTAAGAAATCAAAGATAAAATTAATGATTAAAATGAATGTCAGTGTTGTTAAGATAATTTTTTGTTATCTTTTGTTAGTTCTTTTTAGAAAATTCTGGTTGGTGGGTCGAATAGGTAGAAACTCTTTAAGCAACTCTGCAGGTACTTTGTTACTAGAACTGTGAAGCACTGTAAAAGGTCATCTAGTTTTATCTCCCTATGTTCTGGTAGGATTGTCTTTAAAATATCCTAGAGATATTACTGTCTACTTTCTATTAAGAATCTACATGGGAGATTTTACAATTTGTCTTTGTAATGAGATTTCTTAGGTAAAAAGTACTTTTTTTATACTTATGTCTTACTATGGAAATAATTTTCTGTTAACTTTTCATTTCTAGCAAATAGTGGTTCTAAATTGTCACAATTATGTAACTATTCTTTTCTTTTTTTTTCCCTCCAGATCCTTAACTTTACTTATAAGAGAAATCCTGTCTGGTTCTGTTTTTCTTCCTTCCTTGGATTTCCTAGCTGATCCAGTAAGATTGAAGCACTGTAACTATATAAAAAGTTTATTCCCTGTGTCAGAGTAACTTTTTTTTGCACATCTTCAAAGAATGAGAGGCCTGTACTGTAACTCTTTAGCAAATTGTCTCTCTGTGGCACATCACTGTACATGTTTTACCCCTGTCTCATTTGTTTTTCTATTGGATTAACATAGGAACTTTCATAATTTGAGAAAAGTCTTCTAGAATTGTGGGCACAATACAATGAAGAAATTATTTTCAGCTTGGTTTTTTTGTAATGGCAACCTGTGCTTATTATTTTCCATTAGGATACTGTGAATCATTTACTTATCATCTTCATCGATGACAGTCCAGTGAGTATTGACCACTTGAGAAAGCATTTCAAATTGTTTTGCATTTTGTTTCATATCAACCAAATAGAATAAAGATATTACTGAATTCTCATTTTTTAACAGCCTGAAAAAGCAACAGAACCTGCTTCGTGTTTGGTTCCTTTCTTGCAGAAATTTGCAGAGCCTAGAAATAAAAAGCCTTCTGTAAGTGGGGAAAGTATTTTTATTTACCACAGATTATTTTATTGTTCTTAATTTAAAGAAAAAATTACAAAATATTTCTCCAATATTTGACTCTCTAATGCCTTGTTTCAAGGTCCTGAAGTTAGAATTAAAGGAGATTAGAGAACAACAAGATCTTTTGTTTCGCTTCATGAATTTTCTGAAACAAGAAGGAGCAGTGCATGTGTTACAGTTTTGTCTGACTGTGGGTGAGGCTTACTTTTGTGTTTACCAAATATGATTTTTAACTTAAACAATTGCTTTTGAATGTGCAGGCCAGATCTTGTTGCACTATTACATTGTAACATTCCCTTATTTAGCTGGTCAAGTAGCACATATATGGAATTCCACATAGTAGGCAGATTGAGGCTGGTAGATTTCTTGAGCTTGTATATTCTGAGGTGCTGTTGGCTATCTCAGTTGGGTGTCTGTGCTAAGTTTGACATTAGTATAGTGAACCCCCAGGAGTACAGGCCACCAGATTGCTCAAGAGGAGCAAACTAGCTGAAGTCGGAAATGTAGCAGTCAGAAATTGTGGTAGGTCAAAGCTCTCATAGCTATCAGTAGTGGATTGGTCCTGTGAGTGATGCTTGTGTTTCCTAACTAAAAGAGAAAGGAATTACTGTTCTTTAATTAACAAAGTAAGAACATCCCAAACTATTGTTTTGTTTTTCATCCTTGCTCTTTAACCATTACTCTTTTTTTTAATCCTGTCTATAACTTCACAAAAGTTCTCAAAAAGCCTAGTTTTTAAAATTTAATTCAGATTTGAGAAACTTTGTGTTAGTGTTGAGAAGACCCTACTCCTTTTTCAGTCATGTAATGGTTTTACAATTTTCTTTGGAAATAAATGCTGACTTTTTAAAATTGCTATTTGTTATTTGAATAAATTAAATTAATTTCTTACTTGTTTGTTGCTGTTCAGTCATTTCAGTCGTATCCGACTCTTTATGACCCCATTTGGTGTTTTCTTGGCAAAGATACTGGAATGATTTGCCATATCTTTCTCCAGCTCATTTTACAGATGAGGAAACCAAGGCTAACAGGGTTTAGTGACATGTTCAGAGTTACACAGTCTTTGAGAAAAGTGTTAGGCTGGTGTTTTTTCATCATGCCATTTAAATTGTGGGTGCAAAATTGTGCAATTTGTACTATTTCCTAAATATTTGGACATTTGTTTTCAAGTATACAAGATATTTGGATGGTCAGCCTGATTTTTGTGTCTTCATTCAGGTGTTTTATCATTATGTAGACAAAGTCAAAATCAGATCAATAGTCATAGTTAAGACTTTTATGTAATGTGCTTAAGAAATGTTATTTGTTAAATAAGGTGATCCCTGTTTCTCTGCCTTTTCCTAATATGCCAGAGGAATTCAATGACAGAATTTTGAGACCAGAGTTATCAAATGATGAAATGATGTCCCTTCATGAAGAGGTGAAGAAAATATATAAAACCTATTGTTTGGATGAAAGTATTGACAAAATTAGATTTGATCCTTTTATTGTGGAAGAGATTCAAAGAAGTAAGTCTTGGGTAATGACAGTATATAGAGTTTTGTAATTGTCAGGGCTTTTTCAACATCCTTATCTCTTTGGGTGCATATGGTATCTACAATACTTAACCTATTAAGAAACTGAGTAAGAAATTATGCAAAATCAATTTGGTTAGTTCCACCTGGTGTTAAGACCAGAGCCCAGCTTTTCTCCTGTACATTACTTTTTCCAATAAACTAAATGTACATTTAAATTTCTGTAAAAACCTTCATTTGATCCATCTAGGTATCTTCCTATATCTCTTCTCTTTAAAGACTAGACTTGAGAAAGCACTCTGCAATGAGCTCTCATACATCCTCTCCTCTCACTCTTCTCTGCAGACACTCTACAATTTGGCTCCCACCTTCATCATTTAAATGAAACTGTTCTCTATAGTTTTCATAGTCTCTTAATTGACAAATCTAATGTACTTTTCTCACTTTTAATCCTCCTTGACCACTTTTCAGCAGTCAGAATGGTTGATCATTTTCTCTTTTGGGATGCTCTCTTCTCTAGGCATTTTTGACATTGTTTCCTCCTGATTCAGTTCCTATGTGCCCCATTTCTTCTCTCCCCATTTTTGGTTCTTCATACAGGTCATTCCCACCAACCATTGGCATCTCCAGAGACTCTGTCCTGGGGCTCTCCCTTCTTCTTCTTTTTTCTCTCTATACTGTTGTTTTGGGGGTCTCTCCAGATGTCTTCTGTTCAGTTAGCATCTCTATGCAGAGGATTCCCAGATCTAAATATCCAGCCCTAGGCCCTCCTCTGAGCCATTTCCATCTACCTCTTGGTCATCTCAAATTAGATGTCTCATAAGCATCTCAAATTCAGCATATCTGAAGCAGAACTCATCTTTCTTCCCCAAACCTCCAGCTTTCCAAACTTTGCTATTACTGTGGAGGGTACCATTATCTTACTAGTCACCCCTACAGAATCTCCATGTCATTCTCAATCCCTCAGTCTCTCTTACCCCCAGTGTCTAGTCCTTTGCCAAATCTTGCCATTTCTGTCTTGATAGCATCATTTGGGTATGTTATCTTATTTTCATTCATGTAGCCACAACTCTTTTTAAGACCCTCATTACCTCTCATCTGGACTACTGTAATCGCTTTTTAACTAGTCTCTCTGCCTCAAACCTTTTCCCCTCTTGAGTCTACCCTCCTCTCAACTGCTCACGTGATTTTTCTAAAACATAGGTTTGACCATGTCACAACTACCCAGTTCAGGGAGCTCCAGTGGCTCTCTGTTATCTTTGGGACCAAATACAAAGCCGTCTTTGACATGTAAGGCTCTTCATAACTGGATCCCTTCTTGCCTTGTCAGTCTTTTTGTGTCTTACTGCCTTCTATGTATTCTTTGAGTCAGAGACAGTGGCTTCCTTGCTGTTTCTTGAACACAACATTTCATCTCCATCTCTGTGCCTTTGCCCTGGCATGTCGTCCCCCATATGTGGAATGGGCTGCTTTCTCATATCTTCTTTTTAATTTCCCAGACATCCTCCAAGATTCAGTTTTCTTTCCACTTTGTGTAAGAGGCTTGTCCTCTTCCATTCAGCTATTAATATCTTCCTCTTTGCTTTCTCTCTCTCTATCTTATGTATACCGTAGTTATTTACATGTTGTCCCCATCATTAGAATATATATTCATTTAAGGCAGGAACAGTTTTGGGTTAATTTTTTTTTTTGGCCTTTTTTGGTATCCCCATCACTTACAAAACCCATAATATACCTAGCATATACTAAGTATTTCATAAATTTCTTATTGAATGACTTGACTTGTTGAAGCATAAAATATAATGTTATTTGCATAAAGTGTAGCTTGTAGTATTTTTATGTTATCTTTCATTATCATGGATTTAAGAAATAAGTAAATTTTGTACTGTTCTGCATTTATTTTTCTATTTTTTCTAGTTGCTGATGGCGTCTATATAGATGTTGTGAAACTTCAAACTATGAGATGCTTATTTGAAGCATATGAGCATGTTCTTTCCCTTCTAGAGAATGTATTTACTCCTATGTTCTGTCACAGTGATGAGGTAAGTTGGGAGTGAACTTGGTGTAGAGGTTTTTTTAATAGCAAGCTTATTAGACCTAGCATTCAGTTATTCAACCACTTTTTATATGCAGCTGCATACAGGGTTGGTAGAGAAAGTAGAACAGATGTTGCATGAAAAAAGTATAAGGAAGTGAATTTTTTAATGTAGGACTAACCTGTTGCTAGCCTTACACATTGACTATAAAAAGGTACAAAAGGAAAGTATATTTTTTTCCCCAAATGAGATTGTTAGCGGACATTGGTAGTTAATTGCAAGTGGAGGGTATAAATTAAGGCCAGATCTGTTTAGATATAGTCACATAAGATGGGATTGAAACATTAATTTCATCTGATTTTGTGTCTTTTGTAGATGACTGTGCAACATAGCAACGCCTGGGAAACTGTTCTTATTGTAAAATGTCTTTCAGGAATTATAGAATTTCAGAGCACAGAGGGAAATTATGTTAGGTTAGATTTTTATGTTTCCCCAAATAGTTATCTTACTCAGATATCACTATATCATGTAGATATTTGTTTGGATCTTTGCTCTTATTTTTATGGGAATATTCTCCACTGGTATTATCATCTTCACACCTCTTATTCTCTTTAACTTTTAATAAGTACATATTTTATTTGTTTTAATAAGTTCAAATCTGCATTCTTACCTTCCCACCTCTCACCCTAATTGAGAAAACAAGGAAAACTAAACCAATTATAGGTATGTTTACTTGGTCCAACCAGCTTTCCACATTGTCATGTCCAAAAAAACAACTTTGTCTCTTTCTGAATGTGTTATTTATTCTTTCTGAGTTCTTCATTTTTCCATCAGGGAAGTGTGTAGCATACTACATCATCAATCCATTGGAATTATGGATGGTCATTACACTGATAGGAGTTCAGCACAATCATATTCCATTACATTTAAGTACCGTAACTTGTTCATTGATTCCTCAATTTATAGACATCTTTTCAGATTCCCATTCTTTACCACCTCAAAAAAAGCCATAAGTATTTTTATATATCCTTAGAGTTTCTTTGTTTAAGAATAATCCTTCCCTTAATCCACCTTTCCTCTAATTTCCTCCCCTTTTCTCTCATTTCCTGCCCCTTCTTCCTACTTCCTTGTTTAGTAAAATGTGTGTCTATATTCAGCTATGTCTATGAGTGTTTTTGTGTATGTGTTCTTTCTTCTTTGTACCTGTTCCAATGAGATGAGGTTCAAGTGTCAGTTGCTACCCCATCTCCTCCTCCTTGTGGTTATGGATATTTACTTCTTCAGAACTTTCCTTTTCCTTCTTAGCTCCTCCTCCCTCTCACCTCTTCTTCCTTTCTTCATTCTTTCCTTAAGATCATCAAGATAAAACAGAACACTTTCAGCTTGGTCTAAAGGGATTCCATCTGTGAATCCTGATAATGATAATTTTTCTGGACTTATTCTTGTCTATAACATACTATCTTTTGCCCTCTGTAATGTTGTATTCCATGTTCTCTGCTTCTTTATATGGGTAGCTGCTAAATCATGGTTGATCCCAATTACGACTCCTTGCTACTTGAATTCTTTCTTTCTGGCTGCTTGTTGTGTTTTCCCTTTGACCTGTAAACTAGATTTTGGTTGTGATATTTCCAGGAGTTTTCATTTGAAAATTTCTTCCAGTACCTAACTGGTAGATCATTTTTTTTCCTTTTGCTTTGCCCTATGCTTCTAAGAGATCCGGGCAAATTTCTTTAAGATTAATTGAAATAAGATGTGTTGCTCCCTTTTTTGGTCATGGCATTCAGAAAGTCCAGTTATTCTTAAACTTTTTTTCTCTATTTTGCTTTTCAGTTAAGTTGTTACTGCTTTGAAATATCTTAGATTTTTTTCTAGATGAATGAAATAACATTTGTTAAATGCCCACTGTGTGTCAGGTGTTGTGTTAAGTTGTTGTTGAGTTGTTTTCAGTTGCTTTTGACTCTTTGTGACTGCATTTGGGGTTTTCTTGTCAAAGATACTGGATTGGTTTGATGGATGATGGTTGATTGGATGAAACTGAGACAGATAGGATTAAGTGGCTTGCCCTGGGTGACACTGCTAGTAAGTGTGTGAGGCTGGATTTGAACTCAGGCTGCAGGCCTGGCATTCTAGGCACTGTACCACTTTGTTGCTCTACTGCATTAAATTCTAAAATAGAAAAATTGAGACAATTCCCCTGTTTCAAGGAGTTCATATTCTAATTGAAGGAGATAACACATAAAAGAAAGTTAGTATCAGGGTAGATGGAAAACCCCAGAAATCTTAAGGGTACACCAGCAAGTTGAATCATGAGACCCAGGGGACCTTAGGTTACTTACATCATTAGGGTCTAGAGATCTGGAAGATATAGAGGTACAACCAATTGTTAGCTTTAGAGGACCTTATGACACAGTGACAGGGAAGGTGGTAAGGTCTGATGATCTTCCATCTCACCATAATGTGCTTATAGCCCAGCAGCTCAAAAAGATTCTGAGAAGCCTGGAGTCAGGGATAAAGAAATGGTGAAAGGGCATCTTCCTGGTCATGGACCTTTCTGTTTTCTGGCTGTCCTAGATGGGTTGCCAGGGGAGGGAGTCACAAGGGAAGGAAGGAAGAGAAAGAGGCAACTCCAGTGACAGTGAGTCTTTATATCTCCTGAACTTCTAGTATGGGTTCTCTGAGGTCATATCTAGCTCCAGATCTGTAATCCTGATTTTCTTCTTTGAGTTATTATGAAAATTGATCCCTGAGTGCCTTCATAATGATGTTTCTTTCAGATTTCTTCTGCACATATTTGGTCAGTTTCAAGTGTTCTTCCTGACTCATGTTAAATACTAGTGCAAATTTTTCTAAATTCTAAGGTTGATGCCAAAGTGAAAATTCCATTATTGTCAGTGATAAGACTCTAGCAATATTTGGCAAATGGTTTCCATTTTGTGTCTTTCTGCTTGTGTCCTTGAAGGGGTTTCCATATTACATATCAGGTCAGCCTGAACGTTTGAGAATTGACTCAAGCTCTGGCCCAGGGGTGGGGAACCTGTGGCTTCAAGGCCACATGTAGCCCTCTAGGTCCTTAAGTGTGGCCCTTTGACTGAATCCAAACTTCATAGAACAAATTCCCTTAAAACTTGGACTCAGTCAAAAGGCTGCACCCAAAGACCTAGAAGGCCACATGTGGTCTTGAGGCTGCAGGTTCCCCATCCCTGCTCTACCCATAGTGGTCCACTCTTCCCTACCCCACCTTTGCCACCTGGGTGGCCAGGGTCATAATTATACTGCTTATTGGTCTGTTGAGTAGGCAGCAGACCAGAAAAGTGTATGGTGACCCTTTGTTTTTGATTTGAGGAGTTGCTCTCTTCTTTATCGTGAGGATTGGGGATTAGGGGGAAGGAAGGATGCTTTATAGCTGATGTTTTTGATCTGGCTGCCTTGGTTATTGGTACTTGGGTCAAGGGGTGGATTGCTTTTGAGGAAATGAATTGCTGTTGACTACAACATTAGTAGACATTGGGCAGCTTGAGCCTGCTGTCATCACTCAGTTGACCAGGGTAGTTACGAGCCTGGATACTGTGGGACAGTTCTGTGATTGAGTTTATTTTGTCCCAAGATAGATGGCTTGAAGGGGCAACTACATGGTGCAGTAGAGAAAGTATTGGGCCAAAGTCAGGGAGACCCAGGTTCGAGTGCGGCCTCAGACACTTGTTAGCTTTCTGACCTGGTGCAGGTAACTTAACCCTTTTTGCTTCAGTTTCATCATCTGTGAAATGAGCTGAAGAAGGAAATGGCAAAGCATTCCAGTTCTCTGCCAGGAAAACTCAACAGCAAGGACGACGTGAAACCCAGTTGTTCTACCTTTTACACAGTGGTTATTACATTAAGAGGCACACTATAGCTTGACAAGGGAGCTTTTGAGATCTTATGCAAATATTCTTGATGAATTGCTTTTATCTTATTGTGGGCTACATTTACCTCAGAGTATGTTTTTAGTAAAGTAATTGTTGGCTACATTTACCTCAGAGTATGTTTTTAGTAAAGTAATTGTTTTTCTGAACACTCAGGCTCCAAATCATCCATTGCATCAGATGTGGAAACCTCTAGGGCAACTGGACTTCTGGTTTCATTTCCATATTTTCTTGGATACATCTGATATCTCATACCAGATCCTCTGAGGGCTTAACTGCTTTTCCTTGTTTTATACAGTTTTGCTACATATTATCTACCCTCCTTCCTATTCTGTCATGTTTTACAAATAATTTCATGTTATAAACTGCTATTGATTTTTAGCTTCCATGGCCAAAAATTCATCACCCATTGTCTAAATATCTTTAGTTAGGTTGATCCTTTGATGACAAATACAGTATATTATGAGGCCTACCCTTGAAGTCTTTCTAGTTCCTTACAACCTAGTGCTTGTTTTCTTTTGGTATAATTCTTGAAAGCCTAAGATCATCTCATTTCCCTGAGATGCTCCCTGAGAACTAGCTCTTATCTTGTAGGAATACAAGATTTTTGTGAAGGATTTTGAATTTGGCTGATGTAGGTAACCTTATTAGTCTGTGAAAAGCATTGATTTAAAGTAAATATGAAGTAATATCAAAGAATGGCACAGTGGACAGAGCATTGAGCCTGGACTCAGAAAGTCCTGAGTTAAAATACCACCTCAAACACTTACTAGCTGTGTCACCCTGGGCAAGTCATGTGACCTGTTTGCTTCAGTTTCCTCAGATCTAAAATGGGAATAATAAATAGTAGCACCTACCCTGCAGGCTGTTGTGAAGATCAGATAGCATTATTTGTAAAGAAGTGTTTAAGCACAGAGTCTGACACGTAGCAGAATCCACTTTAATGCGTATGCTCTTCTCTTTCCTTCTCCTTCTCCTTTCCAGTATTTCAGACAGCTTTTAAGAGGAGCAGAGTCACCAACACGAAATTCAAAATTCAACAGGTATACATACTGGACAGTTTCAATGGCTAATTACTGTTATAAAAGATACTCATTGAGTGTTGGCACTATGAGCCCCTTAGTTAGACTGGTAAATATTAAGTACACATATGAGTGTACTCTCAGCATGAGGGGACTAGAGCAATTTAGATGTTGAATTATGGTACCACAGAACACTTAATCGCTTCAAAACACCAAAGATGCAGCAATTGCTGGAAAAAGATGTGTTTAGCTTTTTAAGCCTAAGGTTAATATTTGAGCTCTTGATTACCCATCCTGTTGGAAACCATGCGTAACCACAGTAAATCTAATTGTTGGCATTATTGCTGATCTTGTTCCATAATAGATATCTTTACAGGTTGCTTTTCAGTCATAAAAATGAACTAATTTTTCTCCCTTTCCCCATATACCACCTGGGTTGAAATTTAACCCACAAAGAATAATCAAAAGAACGTCTCAGGGAGAAAAGAGCTTATTTACTTCACAAACTGAGTTATTTACTTTATAATTTTATATTTATATATAACATATACATAACACACACATATATGTATGTGTATTACCTTATAATTTTAAGGCCATATGGTGGATTACAAAATGAAATTACTTAGGCAGTCTATAAAAGGAACAAATTGAGAACCAAATCTATATAGAGAATGTGTTAATAAGCACTGAATAGGTTTGAAGTGGTTCATGTCTTACACAATACGCTTGGCAGAATAAATGAACATGTAGTGAATTTTCCAGGAATTGGAAAATACTCCTGCCAGAATAGGTACTTAATAAATGTTGAAGCTATCATGTAGATTAAAAAAAAATGTTACAGTTTCTTCTCAGTTGTCAAAGTATCAGGCTTTTATGTTCCCAAATTGGAGTAAAGTTTATAATTAACTTAGAATGATTCTAAATATAATAAATTTTCAAAAATTCTTCTTTGTGAAAACTTAAAACTGATAGATGCAGGCCCACTTCATTGAACCGTGTTACTATGTGTTCCTATTGATTTTATGACATTATTCCTAAGGATTTTTCCTTATATAAATATCAGTATTCCTGATTAATTTTTTAAACTTTCTTAGTTTTTGAATTGGAGCTTGCTTATTTCCAGACTTTCCTTTTCACTTTTCCATGTATGATTTCACATGTCTGTTATTGCAGAGGTAGCCTAAGTTTGGATGATTTTCGGTAAGTTTTGAGCCCAGCATGTAATTTAAAAAAAATATATTGCTTGTTTAATGCCACAAATTGCACCTTGCTCCAAATGACAAGAAAGATACTACTGTGCTGCTGCCTTTACATCAGCTAATTGGGAATTTCATTTTTAAATGAACTATCACATTTTAGTCTTCCTTTTAGGAAATAGCATTATATGTAATTAATAAATTAAATTCTTTCAGATATGTTGGATCATAGATTTTTGATTCCTTGATTTTTATTTTTTTGTTTTTATTTTATTTACTTCTCTTCCAAGTAGGACCCGGGAGTACAGAAAAAATTTGATATTTTAAATTTTAGTTCATTGATATGATTTAATTTTTGTATTATTGGATATCATTGTGAAAAAAGGTGATAGATGATTCTTGTATAATACAGAATTATGCAAACTGCAAAGTATAGTGTATCACTATTCTTAATAAACATTTTATTTAGAAAATCTCAAATTCCATTGCAAATAGCATTTACATTTGTGGTGTAGAAATTGTCTTGCTTATGATATACTTGAATCTTAAAACCATTCAGAATAAACCAGAATTAGAACTTTGGAATTTTTACTTTGATATTCCCATAAAACTATCAGATTTATACCCCTTTTACTTATAGAGTATTTGTAATTCCATTTGTTTTTAACAGAAAATAATATTTTGCTTTACATTTCAAATGAGAAATGTATATAGTTACATATCACCTACAGTTTTTGAAATCATGAGTCATTTATTTATTGTCAGTATATTTATGTTAGTACAGTAAATTGTTATTTTGTTCTTAGAGGACTTCAATATTAGCATATAATTATGTATTTTAAATGCATATTTCCCAAATCCAAATATGACTTTTTTGTTTGGGGTTCTGCTGTAAGGGCAGTAATACATGGTAAGCATGAGTTTAGGAGCTGGCTAAAATGTATGTGTATGGATGCTGAAATGTAACAATAATGAATAACTGGAGGCAAATAGTTGCTTTTATGCTTACTTTTTTGTTGCTTTGGGGCTACATCTATTTTTTAAAGTTTGCAAACCCCTGTATTCAAGTTTTTTCGCTGAATGTTGTTATGTTAGCTTTTATCCTCTAACAATTTCTTTGGACATATTTTTATTTCTTATATGTGGATATAAAATAAGATCCATCTTACCTCCATTATATCTCTTTGAATATTTAGAAGATTTTAAAAGTTGAATACTGTTTGAGCATTTAATTGTTAAAATAAATTAACAATTCTTTTCTGTCAAGTTTAAGTTTATGTAAGCATTAAATATTGAAAATATCAAAGTATTGGTGATTTGCTTCATCATAGCGTAGTTAGCAAAAACTATTGCATATTATTATTCTGTTTTGATTTTTTGTTTTAGTGGGGTATTATATCTGTTTTCATTTACGTTACTGTATGAACAAAATATCAAGAGGAGGCTCTGACCTAATGTATGTTAGCCTTTAAAGTAACATTTTGAAGTTATTGTTATGTATATCAATATTTGTTAGTGGTTTTTTTTTGTCACGGCTTTTATTTTTAAATATCTAACAACTTTGCTACATAACATGTCCTATGCAACTTTTAGCTTCTAAGATTTTAAGAATTAAGGTCTGATATTAAGGTTTCAAATCACGATAGTCATACCTGTAGTTGACATGTTTTTAAAAATTATTTGCCTTTTATTACATACCATTTAATCAAATTGTAAAGTAATACTGTTGTTTGCTTTCTGTTTAATGTACTTTTGCTTATTCAGGAGCACCCAGAAAAGAGGAGAATCATTTGGCATCAGCAAAATAGGCAGCAAAATCAAAGGTGTCTTCAAGAGTGCCACGATGGAGGGGGCTGTGCTGCCTAGCTATGGTCTGACTGAGGGCGAGGATGACTTTGTGAGTACATGTGCTTGAATTGATGAATGTGCGTCTGATTTCTGATTTGTTGCAGTAGATAAATCTAGATTTACCACTATTTTACAATTTCTTCTCTTATTCCATAGTTTTTTCTTTAGTTACTAGCATTTTGCTAGTTAATCTTGCTTTACTGACTGAATATCAGGCACAATGCCATGTCTATACTAAATGTTCAACAGATGCCTCTTGAATTGATTTTACTTTTGTTACTAAGGCAGAAAGTTATCTACTAATTTCTAGATGACAGGACATTAAAGAACAAATCACATGGTTAATGTGACCCCAAAAACTTTTTTTTTTTTTTTTTTTCAAGAGGCAAGGCATTGTTTCTATGATGTTGACATAGCTTGCTATCTTTACATGTAACTCATTCTATTTTTAGCAGCTATTTTTCTCAAGTGCAAATAATTGCATCATAAGCTAAATCCATAAATCTTATTATTTTTTTGTTACATAGCATAAATATTGAACAATTTTTAGTAATAGAATTAAGTTAACAATGAAACTTCATTAGAGTTGAGGGGAAGTCCAATGTGAATTAATGCAAAGTACATGTTATAGAGTATTCTTAAAGAACCACAGTTTTATATTTTATGGTTGCTTGAATTACTTCAAGTAGAAGGTTTCCTAAGAGTCTTCTTTTGACTACCTAAATGACTAATTTGAAACTAGAAACTTCTGTTGCATTCAGAAATGTACTAAAGCCGTGAAAAACAGTTGGATCACCATTCATTCAACAAATGTTTGTTATATTTGTAGTATATGCACTGTGCTAAACAGTGAGAGATACAAAAATAAGTCATATTTCCTGTTTTCAGGGAGTTCATAATAGAATAGGCTAGCATTTCAATTACTGCATTTAGTTCTGTCCTCTACATTTAATGAAGGACATTAGTAATGTAGACTGTGTCAAAAATGGGGTGATTAGAATGGTGAAGAACATTTGGGGTTGTGGTTTTTTTATTTTTATTTTTTATTTATTTGTTTTTAGTTTTCTACAGTCACTTCCATAAGTCTTAGATTTTCTGCCCCTCCTTTCCCAAGACAGCATGCAATCTTATATGACTTCTATACATACATTCTTATTAAGCACATTTTCACATTAGTCATGTTGTATAGCGGAATTAAAATGAATGGGGGAAACCATCAGAAAAAACAAACCAAAACATTACACAAGAGAAAATATTCTGCTTCATTCTGTCTTCCAGTTCCATAGTTCTCTCTCTGCATGTGGATGGCATTTTGCCTTAAGAATTCTTTGGGAGTGTTGGAGGTCCTTGCATTGCTGTGAAGGGCTAAGTTTACCAGAAAAATTCTTCACACACTGTGGTTGTTGCTGTGTACAATGTTCTCCTGGTTCTGCTCCTTTCACTCAGCCTCAGTTTATATCAGTCCTTCCAAGTCTCTCTGAAGTCTTCCTGTTTGTCATTTCTTATAGCACAATAGTATTCCATTACATTCATATACCACGCCTTGTTCAGCCATTCCTCAATTGATGGGCATCTCCTTGATTTCCAGTTTTTAGCCACCACAAAGAGAGCTGCTATATTTTTGTGCATATGGGACCCTTTCCCATGATCTCTTTGGGATATGGTCCTAGAAGCAATATTTCTGGGTCAAAGGCATGCTCATACTTTGGGCATAATTCCAAATTGCTCTCCAGAATGATTGGATCAACTCACAGCTCCACCAACAATGAATTAGTGTTCCTATTCTCCCACATCTTCTCCAACATTTATCATCTTCCATCATGTTAGTTAATCTGATAGGTGTGATGTGGTACACCTCCAGAGTTATTTTGATTGGCATCACTCTAATCAATAGTGATTTAGAGCATTTTTTCATATATGACTATAGATAGCTTTAATTTCTTCCTCTGAAAACTGTCTGTTCATATCCTTTGACCGTTTATCCATTGAGGAATGACTTGTATTCATATACATTTGACTCAATCCTCTATATATTTTAGAAACGAGACCTTTATCACAGACACTAGTTGCAAAATTTTTTTCCCAGTTTTCTGCTTCCCTCCTAATTTTGGTTGCATTGGGTTTGTTTGTGCAAAAACTTTTCAATTTAATGTAATCAAAATTATCCATTTTGCACTTCATAATGTTCTCTATCTCTTGTTTGGTCATAAATTTCTCCATTCTCCATATATCTGGCAAATACAATATTCCTTGCTCTCCTGATTTGTTTATAGTATCAACCTTTATATCTAGATCATGTATCCATTTGGACTTTATTTTAGTGCACGGTGTCAGACATTGGTCTTTGCCCTGCCACACTGTTATTCAGTTTTCCCAGCAGTTTTTGTCAGACCGTGAGTTCTTACCCCAGAAGCTGGGGTCCTTGGGCTTATCAAACAGTAGACTGCTACATTCATTGACTACTGTGTCTTGAGTACCTAACCTATTCCATTGGTCTGTCTCTCTATTTCTTAGTCAGTACCAAGTGGTTTTGATGATTGCTACTTTATAATACAATTTGAGATCTGGTAGGGCTAGGCCACCTTCCCTAGCACTTCTTTCCATTAATTCCCTTGACATTCTGGACCTTTAGTTCTTCCAGGTGAATTTTGATATTATTTTTTCTAACTCTAGAAAATAATTTTCTGGTAGTTTGATTGGTATGGCACTGAATAAGTAAATTAATTTAGATAGAAATGTCATTTTTATTATATTAGCTTGGCCTACCCACAAGCAACTGGTGTTTTTCCAATTACTTAGATCTGACTTTATTTGTGGGAAAAGGGTTTTGTAATTGTATTCATATAGTCCCTGGGGTTTTTTTTGGGCATACTTTGTGGATATTTTATACTATCATAGCTTTAAATGGGATTTCTCTTTCTATCACTTGCTGTTGGGCTTTATTAGTAATATATAGAAATGCAGATGATTTATGTGGGTTTATTGGGGTCATGTTTTACAAGGATCAGTTGAAGGACTTAGAGATTTTTCACTTGGAGGAGGAAAAATGAAGGGAATAGAAAGTCTAGGTTAGCTGTCCCCAAGTTTTTGAAGGGCAGTCACAGGAAACAGGGATTAAACTTCTGATATTTAGCTCAAGAGGGCAGTACCTGCACAATGAGTAGAATTACAGAGGGACAAATTTGGGCTCCATGTAGGGAGAACTTCCTGATAATTAGGGATATCCAGGCATCGATTGGTTTTTTGAGCAGATGAGTTCCTTCTTACTGGATAACAAGTATCTAATTGTTGGAGATGTTTTAGAGAGCATTCTCAAGTAGGGATGCCTCCTTTTGAAAGCCAAAAAAAATAAAAATAAAAAAGTTTTGGAGTCACATTAATTGTGGAGCTTATTTTTAGTGCTCTCTTACCTAGAGAATAGTAGGTGTCTTGCCTTAGTAAGTTAATTAAAATCAATTCAGTAAACATTGAATATCTAGGATATACAAGGCATTGTACTTAACATTCAGGCTTAGCAAACCAAAGTTAACCAACAATGGGACTAATTTCTGAAATCCCTCACAATTCTGAGTGTCTACTTTTCTAGTAGATTAAAGACATTTAAACAAATGTAATACAAAAGTGGTTTGACTCTCATCACAGAAGAAAGTTAAGGCTATTGTGCAAGTGTTTGTTTCTTCTCAGAATATTCCCTTACTATCAGACTTTTAGCTAAGTTTTTGTGTTCATCTGGGACTTCATTTCTCTCCCTGCCAGGTAATGCCATGTTTTGAATGGAGTCAATACCTCCACACATGTGCATACTGCATTCACATCAGAATTTCTTGGGGACAAGTTTCAGAAACATAAAAATTAAACTTTCAGGACCCGATGTTGGAACTAGGTGCACAGTGGATAGAGCATTGGATCTGTATTCATGAAGATCTCAGTTCAGATCGCACCTTAGACACTTAGTAGTTGTGTGACCATAAGCAAGTCACTTAACCTTTGTCTGCTTCAGTTTCTTTAGCCTTAAAATGGTCATAAGCACCTATCTTATCTCTTAGGATTGTTGTAAGGGTAAAATAAAATATTTGAAAAGTGTTTTGTAAACCTGAAAGCTCTATGTAAATGTTATCTGTTCTTAGTAACTATTTCCTACTGCCCCCTGTAGTAAGAAATCATGAAAAGCAAGCCCTGACCCTTTAGGGGAAGTTGGAAAAACTGGACATTGTTGGGGGGAAAACCAACAGAAAACAAACATCATGTGCAATGCTCTTCTTTTCTGGAGTGTAGGAAATCATCATCCTTCAAGGCTTGTGAGGGCCATACTGGCACCAAAGTCAAATTTTTCAGTATCTTGACTATAAGGAATGTACCTCCAGAGGCATATTAAAAATCTCCTTTTTAGTTCTACTGAAAATATTAAGGAATAATATTTTCTCTGACCTAAAACCCTCCTCATCTTAGGAAAACATGTAAAACATTCAGAATAAAAGCTAAAATATAAAGAAATGGTTCTTGTCTAGTTAAGATCATGCCTTCCTTGATGCCCTATTGTCCTTTGACCCCCTTGAGGGAAGTACTTTCTTTTTTTAGAATGGATTAAAATACTGAGTTTTAGGAGGAAACCTTTGAAGGTTAAAGGAAGGAATTGGGTAGTTCTGGTTGAAGATTAAGTGACTAACTTTGATGATTATAGTTCTGGAACATTAGCCCCCACATTGTATTTTAATATTATCATTTTCCCTCTTCAGGATTCCTCTAAATGTTTTGGATTACAAAGATGTCCAAGGAGTTGGCCGGTGGGGAAGAAATGGACTATACCAGTTTGACCATTTCTTCTTCTAAACTAGAAATGCTTGGGTATAGAATAATGTAAAATTAATAAAGTTTGTTTCTGATAGACCCATTTGTAAATCACTATGACCAGTATTAATATTTTTCTTTGATACTTCAACACTGTACTCAGCTTTTTTGAGGAGTCTTTTAAGTCCATGTTACACCTTTCTTATTAAATTGCAACCTCTTTGATGACAAGGGCAGTGTTGTTGTTTTTTTTTTTATCTTTGTATTCTCAGTTCCTATAACAGTGTCTTTTACATAGTAAACTATTAAGTATTTCTTAAATTTAATCCATGGCATTTCTCATTGCTTACTGTCTTTGGCTCCAATATTATTCATTGCAGTGGACCTCAATTTACAGAAGAGTTCCCTAAAGGCTTGGCTGCTTGCCAGTAGGGAAGCTGGTTATTTTTTCTTTTGTCAATGGATGATTCTTTAAAAAAAAAAAAAAAATCAATGTTTCCTTCTCATGGCATAGCTAATTAAGGCTTGACTTTATGTAGCACTTCAGTAGTATAGTCATTTACTCACTATCCTAAGTGAGCTTAATTTATTAAAATTTTTAGAGCTAATTTGATAGAACGTAAATTTTTTTTATGAAAATAAGCACCAGCAAACATCGCATTTCAGTACACAAAGAACAGAAAAGACAATAGCATATGAAGTTTTGAATTACCATGGCGTTTTATGGTACATGCCTAGTAAATGGTGCAGACTGTAAGTGCTATCAGAATTGAGAGGGACATGATTGATCACTTTGGACTGAAGTGGTCAGAGATGAATTTGTAGAGGCATACCAGTACATGCCAGATAACCCTCTGAAAATCGGTCATTCTAACTAACAGTGACTCTGGAAGAGTATATATAAAGAAGAGGAGGAAAGGTAGCTGGTTTGTTTCTATCATGTGCAGATATTTCAGATTCCATTTGTAAAATACTTTTTTGAGTTTATGTGGAATGACTGTAAAGTGTGTGTGTTTTTTTAAACAGACATACCACAACTTACATATTCACACACTAGTTGACTTTGAGGTTAATTGCATTTTGAAATTATACAATTTTTCCAGAGATGGCACCATTGCTTAAAACATTTTTGGAATTCTTCTAGATTTACTTTCAGAATCAGACTACGATTTACCCCCTCAAAAATCGGTCTCATGTTGTAGCTGGACTTCATTTTTTGCCTTCATATTCTTTAGATGTGGCATGAAATATCTTTTGGTGGTTTATAAAAATCAAACCTACTTTCCAAGGATTCAGGTTTGTAGTGTGGGAGACTAGTTGAAAGAATTTGCTTCATCCTGAAAGACAATTCCAAAAAGAAGAGTCCTAAAGATGCTTGTTCAAGGACAGTGTAATTGGGATAAGAGTGTAGCCTTGCAAGGGAATGACTTTGGAGGATACAACACTCATTTCAGTGTAATAACTATGTTCATTAAAAAGTGACATTTTTCATTATAGTTGTAAGCTGTAGTTTTAACTGAACCAAGTCATGTTAACTTCACTTTCATTTTTCATTGTAGATTGAAGAAGGTATTGTTGTAATGGAAGATGACTCACCAGTAGAGGCTGTTAGTACCCCCAGTACTCCCCGAAATCTTGCTGCATGGAAAATAAGTATCCCATATGTGGACTTTTTTGATGATCCCTCCTCTACTGATAGGAAGGAGAAAAAGGAGAGAATTCCTGTATTTTGTATTGATGTTGAGAGGAATGATAGAAGAGCAGGTGGGAACCATTATATAAATAAATAACATTTCTTAAAAGCTAAGTGGAATTGTTCTTCTGTTCTTCTCCTACCATTTATCAGGCATTAATGAGCATATTGTGCCAGTTGTAATAGTTCGGTATTGATCCATGTTTAAAAAAAATGCAGTAATGCCTTTAGTTTCAGTACAAAAAAAAAATACCAAAGTATGAAGACTTATTTGTCTTGCCTGTCATTTTTTGAGCCCAGAATTTACTGCATAGCTTAGCATTGTATAGGATTGTAGTTATTCTTTATTATTTTTTTAAAAAGGAGCTTATTGTTATGTCATCAGTTATTTAGCATATGTTGTATATTGATTCTGTACGGGATTTGATTTAAAAAATGTTCCTGCTTACCACCTGTTTGTAATGTAATTATAGCTGATGGGACGTAGTCAGATACATACATATTTTTTAAAGCTTACCTACTTTGCTCTCTATTTTCTTTTTGATTGTTTCAGATTCTGAGGGTGAACAGCAACCACAGCAGGATAAGCAACTTGCACCCCAGACTTGGTCCAAGATTGGGGTTGTCATTGTAAACAAGAGCACTTCAGAGTTATTCAAGTTTTGGCTAAGGGAGAAGCAGCAGGAAAGTAAGATGGAGATCAGGCAGACTCCATCTCCTTCTAGAGGCATCAGCTTACCTGGTTTTCTCTAAAGCTGCTGTGGCCAGAAGGTGCAGTGTGGATCTGAAGAAGGAAGGGGTCCCAGAGTAGTTGGATCCTGACTCTTGACAGTGGCCCCTGTCCCCACCTGTCCTGCATAGTTCGGAAGTGTATTCCTGAGGCAGTGCTGCTCAGCTTGCTGTTGTTGCTGTTCCCCCTCAGCATTTTCTCCAGCATGTGTTTTGAGCCATTGAAAGTGTTGCATTTGATTCCCACTAGAAATGGAACTGCTTGTGTCTATTTTTCTGCACCTTCTGTAGATTGGGATTTAAAGAGGTAGGAGGGATTGGAAAGAGATAGGCATGCATGAAACAGACATTGGATTCTGCTCCCTTGTCTGCATGATACTTTAACTATGGCTCCTACTACTGCTTACCTTGCTTTTTTGGAAGTTACCTAAAACTTTTTAGTTACAAATCTTTGCCATTAGAATTTTACGTAAGATGTAAGAATTTATTTCCCTTATTAAAAACAAATTTCAATTACTATGTTTAATAATCATATCAAATTAATTAAATTAAGTAATTGTTCATATTATTATTTACACTTTTGATGATTTTAACACTTCATGCTTTTTATTTTTAATGAGTAACATTTAAAAAGTCTAAAAAATTTAGACTTTTGAAGAACTAGTATACATTTTTATTTTATTTTTTCGTGTAGTATAGTAAGCTTTATTGCTAAACTCATGCTATATTTCCTGTAAATAAAGTTCCAGGTAACTGAAAAAAACTAACCCTAGGGATATTCCTAGGTGAAATGTCACACACACACACACACACACACACACACACATATATGTATGTATGTATGTATGTATATATATGTATATATTTCATATCTATAGCAATATAAATACTTTCTAGGAAGCTAAAACCTAAATTAAATATCTTAGAGCTCATCCATAACTGTTTTGGGAGCAATAATAATAGCTAGCCTGTATATAACACTTTAACATTTGCAGAACTCTTTTCAAATATCTCATTTTATCCTTTCACCGACCTGGGAAACCTGGGAGGTTGGTGCTGTTATTATCCCCATTTTATAGATGAGGAAATTGAGGAACACAGAAGTTAACTGATTTGTCAATTGTCAGATAGTATGCTTCTAAGATAGGATTTGAACTCCTGATTATAGGCCCAATATGCTACCTAGCTCCTGCCAATACTACTGCAGTCATTCTGTTTGGAGGAGTATTGTTTGACTTAAATTCAAATCTGTGTAATAAGTATAGCATATAGTATGATTCTACTATAATAAAATGCCTTGAGAGAAAATTTCATGAATTGAAAAAGCACATTAGAACTAGGCATTAGAAGACATGGCCTGCCATTAACTCACCTTATGTGAGTCACTTAACTTGACTCACAGCTTTCACAGTCACAGTTTCCTTATCTCTAAAGTGAGGTGGGTTGGGTGTTATTCTCATTTGCCACAATATTACATGATTCTAAATATGTTGCTATCTCAAGAGCCATAAAACTTATGAAATCTCTAAATGTATCATCCCCTTAGAGAGCTACATTTTAAAATCTAAATCAAAGCATATAATTCCTTAAGGTCTCTTCCAATGTTGTAATTTTATAATAGAATATATGTGTGTGTGTCTACATATATTATAAAAACTCATGAATTGATTAATTAGTTATATCAATATCTACATTACTTAAATTCAATTAGAGTTGAAGGAATATCAATAGTAGGGTAAAAAGAATAAGTTTATCAAGTATTTAGACTGCTTTTTCCTTGATGGTTTATTTGTTGTCTTGCAAACCATTGCTTTTATTTTACACCTTTTCAAGATGCAGAAAATCTTTCTTATTTGATGTTTACATATTTTTCAGTCGGTCATGAACCTGAGCATTGGTCTGTCTACAGAAGATACCTGGAATTCTATGTTCTTGAATCAAAACTAACAGAATTTCATGGTATGTTACTCCTTTTTTCATTTCAAGGTCTTTATTCCTATAGATATCATGATAATTTTGGGGTGTGAAATTTATGACTTTTTATAACTCTGCCTCAAAGAAAAAAATGAGATACTGTTATCAAACTATATGTAACATATTATATATATATTTAGTACGTATATAATTTACCACCACATATAGATAGGTGTGTATATATTCATATATAGTTATTATTTTCAGTGAGAATTTTGGCAGATATGGCTGGAAATGTTTGATTTAGCTTTTAAATGGTTTTTGAATATGTTGAAACAAAAAATATATATTTGGATTATATTGTTAGATCACCTTTTGGATGTGATAGTGACAAATAGTATTTTACTTCGGGAGAAAGTGGCAAAGAAAAAACATTTTTTCTTTTAACATAAGAGTTAGGAAAAATCTTCAAAGGAAAGGAGGATGAAGGTCTGTGGTGATGAACTGAGTTGAGTTTTCAACATTCTATCTTCTACCTCCTTGCATGGTTTCCTGTGCCTGTCTACTTTCTCATCTCTGAGAAATCTGAGGAATCTTTCAGATTCCTTTCTTTGAGGGTTAGCTCAAGTGCCTTTACATTTATAGATAGCCTCAAACTGAAGGAGTTCTCTCCTTCTTTGTATTTTTCTAAAATTCTTGATTGAGAATTTGTAAGGAAAGCTCAAAGGATTTCAAGACCTCACTCTATAGTCACCAAATTAGGCTGAGCTGTTGACTTTCAGGGAGGGTCCTCTTCGCCCCTCACAGCCTTGCATCATTTCCTTCTTTGTCTCTTTCACTCCTCAACTCTTCTGGTATGTGATTGGGAGAGGGAATTTCATCTGTACCTGTGATTCTTTCTATTGGACCAGAAAAAGATTGGAATCCAATTTACTCTTATTCTGGGCTTAAATCTCTAAGAGTAGCCTTACTTTGAATATTTTAGTTGTTACTATATTCCTCACTTGATACCAATGAAATATAATTTATCATATTTGGAATCTTTAGGAAATTTAGTCTACATCATCTCATACTGATCCTCTTCCATCCTCTCATAGCATCATCACCCTAGCTCAGGCCCTTATAACCTTTCAAATGGACTCTTACAGTCACCTCCTAATGGGCCTCCATGCCTTCAGTTTCACTGTTCTCTTACCCAGCCTTCCTAGAACTGCCAAAGTGATTTTCCATAAGCAGAGATTTGACATTCACTCCCCTTTTCAGTAAATTTCAGTGGTACACTTCTGCCTGTAGGAACAAATATAATCTCATCTGGCTTTTAAAATCCTTCAGGATCTACCCATGTTCTAGCCTTAATATTCATTGCTCTTCTGTGCCTGGCACACAATAAGTACTTAGTAAATGCTTGGTGATTAATTTCTGCTTTACAGCCTAACCAAACTGGCCTTCTTGCTGATCATTATATTTTATCTCCCATCTCTTTTATCTTTTCAGCAGTTATCCTTCATGCCTGTCTTATACCAGATATCTCTTTGTATATCTCCCCTGTGTGCCAGTGTTGTACTCCTTTGGGTTTGGCCCTTTAACCTGCTTTTAAACAGCCGTCCTCTAGAGATAGACGAGCATTACAGGGTCACAGTTCCATTTTCTTCTAGATATTGCCCTGGTAAGGGGAAATACACTCTCCTTATTCACCACTCTAGTCCATCCAAAGTATTTTCTACCTAAGCAACCAGACCTTCACAAGGCAACAGATCTACACAGTATGATATTGATAAAACTGTGGCCACTTTACACCTCATTGACTGACTATCTTACTCACCATAGCAGCTTTTCCAAACATTTTTATCTCTCTTCAAACCTCCCATGGCTTTCCTTTCTCCCTCACCCACCCTCATTGGAGAATCTTATAAAATTGAGGTCATTGGTTGAGAACTCCCTCATCTTTCCCCCCAGCCTCTCATATTACTTAGATGACTTCTGCTGTGCTCACCCTTTTCTCACATGAAAAGGCAATCCTGCTATTTGCCAAGTTCTATTTAAGCACTACCTTCAACATGAAATGTATCCTAATCTCCCACCTGCCAGTGACACCCCACTCTCAGCCTTCCACTAGATATTTATTTTGTATAGACTTATTGATGTACATGTAGTCTTCCTGAGAGAATGAAGGCTCCTCGGAGTTTGGAGGAGTGTCGTTTTTTGTCTTTGCATGACAGTGGCTGACGCAGTTAGATGCTTAGTTAATGCTTCTTGGTTAATTTTGTAAAAACAGACAAAATATTTAATAGTTACATAAAAGTTGAATTATCTACAGTCTCTTTGAAGAAATATGCTACATAAATGTAAAGTGTTAGATATATGGATTTTATATCTATTATATATACATACATACATATATATACATATATATACATATATAAAACATGTGTGGACTTTCTGTGGTCAGTTGGAAGTTACTTTTAAAGAAAAATACAAAATAGCGATAAAATCCTTAATAAATGCTAATTTCAGGTACATTTCCTGATGCTCAGCTTCCTTCCAAGAGGATCATTGGCCCAAAAAACTATGAATTTTTAAAGTCAAAAAGGGAGGAGTTTCAGGAATATCTTCAGGTATATCATCATCATCTATATTTTCCTAAGGAAAAAAACTTGTTTATGTGTTTTTGATTTAGTAATGAACAAAGATTAACAATTAACCAAGAGTTTATTGATTTTCATTTTTTAGATAATTAACTTTGATATGTTAAAAATGATTTTGCCTGTTTTCGTATTCTTTTAACTTTTTATTTTTATAAATCAGTCTTTCAGGGATTGTTGCCGCTATCCTTATTTACATAATTTTATTCCAAGTGTTTGGGGTTCAGAATTTCTTACGCTGTTCACTTCATTGTTGCTTTGCTACAGTCTTCCCATATTTCTTATATTTTTCATATTTGTCATTTTTTAAAGTAAGATGATAGTCCATTATGTATATATGCCAAAATTTGGTCAACCATTGGATGCATTGATTCTTTCCAAAGGGAGAGGGAAGGAGGAAAGGGGAACATTATTAAAGAGATTCTTATTGTATAATTCTGTGTTTTCATATGTGGGAGGGAGCTTAGAAAAATCATCTAGTTCAGATCTCTTGTTTTATTGGCAAAGAAAATGAGACCCAGAGAAGTGAAATGACTCGTGTTAGGTGACACAGCTAAGAGGGCATGGAGAGGGACTGGGGCTTATTTCTAGCTTGGAGTACTGTTTTTTAAAGCAAAATTTAATGTTTGCAACCAAAAACAACCTTTCCTGGCTAAGATAATTATGATCTTATAGAGGAAAAAGAGAATCTTTAATGTAACAGAGGACTTCTAGTATTCTTGATTAAAAGACCTGAGATTAGTAGATGTTTAAAAATGCCAGTATAAGCAACAGAAGTATAGAAAGGTACATACATTTGAGAACTTGAAGAAAGCATACATTGATGAAGTATTTGTATTCTAATAAAGGATGAAGACATAAATGTCCCCTCCTAATGTCTGGTGGAGTAAATAAGGCAGAGAGCATAGGAGTAGTTTGGTTATAGTTTGATCTCGAAAGTGATGATCCAGCCACCTTTTGAAGATGGGCCGCTGTACTTTTAGAAAGCTCTAGTTTGTAAGGAAATATTTCCTTCTAATAAGCTAAAATCTTCCTCTCTACAATGTCTGCATAGCTCCAAGATCTACATTCTTCTACCCCTGGTACAAGTCTAAGCATTCTTTCACCTGAGAACCTCTCAGGTACTTGAGGATAGCTATCACATTCTTCTCCTGTCCTCCTTTCTTCAGTCTAAATATCCCTCACTCATTTACCTAAATCTCATGTGGTATGTATGATTCGAGGTTTACTCACCATGTTGATTTGATTTCTTCTGGGTATGTTTTAGCTTGTTAGTATTTTTAAAATAATTAATCAGCAAACATTTATAAATCATTTAATCTGAGTGTTCTGTGTAAGTACCTGTGTTAGGTGCTGGGAGTTCATCTGCTGAAGTGAAGCAGTTCTTATGCTCAAGGAGCTATATTCTACCAGGAGGAAAAAGATGTGCTCACAGACAAGTCAGGGTTGTTTAATTACAAAAAATGCACAATGATGATTGGGGGAGTGGATGGGAACAAGAAAGAACTTAAGAAATAGTGATTGAGCTTGGTCCTAAAGGGAATTAGGAGTGTTGAGGGGTGGCAGTAAGGAAGACTGTCTAGATAGTTACAGGATAGTTGTGCTGTGAGTAGAAAGATTCTACCACCTTACCACTTACCATTTTGACTCCTCTTCAGAGGAGAACGTGGTCAACAGTGTTAGACACTGAAAAAAATCCATGGGATCCAGTGGATTTAGCAATAGAGAGATTGATCATTGTTGACTTTGTAGAGGACAGTTTCACTGAAGTGATAGGGATGGAAGCCGAACTGCAAGGGTGTGAGAAAGTGGAGTTAGTGAGTGTAGGGAGCTTTTTCTAGGAGCTTGACTGTGAAAGATATGAGAAATAAGACAATAGTTTGAGAAGATGGTAGAGTGAAGGAAGGAAGTTTTTTTTGAAAGATTTGGGCATATTTAAAGATAGCGGTGAAGGAGCCAATTGAAAAGGAAAGATTGAAGGGGATGGAATCAAAAGCACAAAAGAAGGCTTGACATTGGCAAGAAGAACTAGAAGGAGGTAGCACATTTTTTGAGACTGGTTTCCAGACTGTCAGAACTGAATTCAAATCCAACCTCTAATATTCATAATCTTGGGCGGTTTGGTTCATCTCTGAACATTAGTTTTTTCATTTATAAAATGTGGATGGTACTTGTACTACCTACTTAATTAAGTCTAAAATATTGTTTCCTGGTATTTGCTTCTTTCACATTTGGAAGGTGAAATTATTTTTAGGCAAGCCGAAAAGTTATCTCTGCTTTAGGCAATGACAGAGTTCAAGTAGATATTCAATTAATTGAAGTTCCTTCCTCCTTTCCCATTACTACAATAACATGCCTTTTTTTCCAGCTTGTGATCTGTTTCCTGAGCTTTTTAATTTGTGTCCTTATTTATGATATAGAAAGTAGAGGAAATGAGAAGAGGAACTACTATTCTGTATCAGATTCAAAACAAGGAGGAATTGTTGAAATAGAAATGATAGGAACTTTAGGAGGCCCTATGTCATTTTAAAATTTGTGCTACAAAATGGGAAGAAAACCAGGCATAGTATGATATGTATCCTAAATTTAGGGAGGGCAGATTTTCAACTTTTCTTTAAAAAAAGGGGCGGGGGGGGGGGGGGAGACAGCTAGGTAGAAGAGTGGATAGAGCACCAGCGCTTGAGTCAAGAAGGGCCTGAGTTCAAATCTGGCCTCAGACATTTACTAGCTGTCTGACCCTGGGCAAGGCACTTAATTTAGATTGCCTAAGAAAAAGAAAGAAAGAAAAGAAATGGATAGGTGTGCTCCCATGGCCTACAGTACTCCAGAGGAAGTCAGACCAGGAAAGATGGAAACTTTTCAGAAGTGAAGTTCTGAATATATAAAAGGAAAAATATCAATGACATGAAAAAGGAGGATGATCTACAGAGCTTAAAGTGAATGCATGGAATTCATTAACCAACACAGTTTTATATCTATGTTTTCTTGGGAAAGATACTAAAGTGATTTGCCATTTCCTTCTCCAGCTCATTTTACGGTTGAGGAGCTGAGGTAAGGGTTATACGAAGTAGTTAGGGTGCTAGTAATTCCCCCCACTAAAAGTATTCAGGTAAAGATTTGAATAATCACTTGTTGGGCATATTATAGAAATGATTCTTATTCTGGTACAGGTTGGACTCTAATATTTTTGGTTTATGGTTGGTGAGCTGTGGTATGTCTGTAGTAGGTTATCGTTAACTGTGGTACCTGATCCCTTTTAATGAGTCTTCTCTCACTGTATTGGGAAGAGTCTGGGAGGTTAGGTTGGCAGTGCCAGGAATTCTCATATTTCTTTAGTGAAATTTCTACATTTGTGAAAACTTTGATCTTTCATTTAGTACTTCTTATACTTCTTTCTGAACAGCCAGGTGGCACAATGGATAGAGCACTGGGCTTGGAAACAGGAATACTAATCTTCCTGAGTTCAAATCTGACCTCATCTGGGTGATCCTGGGCAAGTTACTTACCTCTTTTTGCCTCAGTTTTTCATTCTATAAAATGAGCTGGAGAAGGAAATGGCAAACCACTCCAGTATCTTTGGCAAGAAAACCCCAAATGGGGTCGTGAAGAGTTGGACATGACTGAACAATGACTGAAAAGAACATCATACTCCTTTCTTTTATATTTTCAATGTTATGTTGAATGTTAAATGCTCTTGTATTATAGAATCCTTTTCTAATCCGTGTAATCTCATAACTCATATAACTATTTTTATCATATTTTGTACTTTGAAACCTATGTATTTGATTTCACTTACTAGCTCTGGTCCTGCAGTTCAGGGTTTCTTAAGCTGGGGTCCATGTCCTTGTCTGTGAATTTGGATGGGAAAAAATATATTGTTTTTTTTCAGTGTAATTGGTTTCCTTTGTAATACTCTGCATTTCATATATTTACAAACAAGATTCTGAGAAGGGATCTATCTGATCCCTGCCAGAGGAGTTCATGAGATAAAAACAGTTAAGATTTCTATTTTAGTTTGTTTAAATATTTTCTTACAGATATTTGTTTAAAATGCATATGTATGTGTGCATATTTGAACTTTTTTTCATATCTACTTTTAAAAAAATTTAAATGGTACATCGTTCTCAAGAAGCAATAGATTTAGTGAAGAGTTGATCTGGAAGCCAAGAAGCCCTAAATTCGACCTCTGTGACGTATGCCACTGTGATCTTGAGCATATCACTTAATCTCTCTGTGCTCAAAGCATCTCTCTCAAATTATAAATTCCAGAGAAGAGACTGACTTGCATTTGCATAGAGAGTTTCTTTACCTAGACATTCCCTAAACCAATGAAAACACAAATCCAGTCTCCTCCCTGTTGTCCCAAACAAATTCTAGGCAAGACTGTTTGACATTGTTGCTTTTGACTGGCTTTTATTTTCACAAAAATGTTCTCAATTGATCTGTTATCTTGTTGATGATCTATTTCTTGCAGATGATAACCACTTGACATTTATGTAGCATTTAGTTTTTATAAAGCTTTTTTTATAGCTACTTTGATTTTTTCTTCAAATAATCCAGAAAGATAAAGGTGCTTTTGTCATTCTCATTTCTAGTTAACACTGGAAGCAGACCTCTTCCTAGGCTTGTTATGTGTTAGTAGTACAGTAGAATAGGATTGGAACTTTTGTGACACTGAGGCAAACTGCCATTTCTGAAATTTTTCTCTAGTTTTTAAGAACTCATTTATACATTTTTGATTAATTAATGTAATAGCTAAAGTTCTTTCGTCTTTTTGGTTAATTCAAGAAACTTCTGCAACATCCAGAGTTGAGTAATAGCCAACTTCTGGCAGATTTTCTCTCTCCAAATGGTGGTGAGACACAGTTTCTGGATAAGATGCTGCCTGATGTAAATCTTGGTAAGTCAATTAAAAATCATTATGTGGCAGGATTAAAATAAGGTGGTCCAGTTGATCAGCAGTTTATGAAGTACTTTCTGATTTCAGAAGAGAGACAGTATTAATGTAGTAGAAAGAGTGCTGATCTTTAAATCTGGAGAGTCTTGGGTGCAAACACTGCCTCAGACACTTATTAGTTCTGAAGGTGAGCAAGTCATGTAACCCCAATCTCATTTTTCTCATCAATAAAATGGTAACATTAGTACATTTAATACCTACTTCCAGGAGTTATAAGGAAAGTACTTTATAAGCCTTCAAAGCAAGATATGTCCATTTTAGTAACAGTAATAATTTAACCATTCAACATGAACAAATATATTTAAATCTAGATTCTAGTTATCTTCAAAACTGCATATTACTCCTATGCTTTAGAATTTCTGTAAGTTGCCTATCTACTTCCAGGTGCAGTACCAAATTTAGAATTAGTACCAAACTTAAGGATTTCAAGCTGTGTGTCATTTGGGTTCTAATTACATCAGCCGTCTGTCCATATCAACCCTTATAAAAATTCAGGTCATTTATGGTCTTGTGTCCTCATTGTTTTTAAATTTGAACGTAAAGGAAATGAAGAAGTGTTGTTTTCAGAGCTTTTCATCTTTGGGCATGTAGTTAATGATTAATAGTATTGGCAACAAATGCCTTCATTCTTTGGAATTTTACTCTATTCAGCCTAATAAAACCTGGGCTTATCAACCTTGATGAGTGCCAAGACTCAAACTTTTAGACTAGCTTAATTATCAAATTGTTTAATTCTTCATTTTGAATTTTAAGGAATTCTTGTGTTCTAAAACCTAACAGCTTTTGGTATAGTTTATATAGTAAGTTAAATTTCACTTTGTATAAGCAGATTTTTTTTTTCTTGACTCACATTTATATATTCTTAGTGGCATCTCATTACTTGGATGCATTACTGTAAATGGGTTTTATTTAAATAAATTCTTCATTGACTGTAAACACATAGATACAGAGTGGTTAGGAAATATTCTTTTTCTAGAAAATCTTTCTTCCTTTGAATCAGTATTTATACTTGGTTTTGCTATTCTTGGTTTTGCTTTTCCATTAATGATTTAGAACTTTCAGAAAAAAAATATTTGTATAAATGAAACTTCAGTCTTGAGTTTCAGTATATCTTTAATGGATAATTGTTATAAAAATACTATTGCACAGTATTTATTCTGTGGTATGTTGGCTGCCCTATTTTAACGATGTCTTTTTTAAAGATGAAATCATAAGAATGAATAACGTTTAAATTTTCTTTGTTTTTGGAAAGTTGACTGAATTATCAGTGGCAAGCCCTAAATAAAATTTTTTTATTTCAGCTTGGGCCACTGAATAACTGGGAAACATGATATCTAAAAAGATACTTTGGTGTTTGGATATTTGGAGGCCAGATTTAGACAGTATTTAAATTATTTCAGCTATAGCTTTTAATTGAAATGCTCTGCTGTAGGCTTTCTGCACAGTGCCATGAAACCCAACTGTATTATTTTCTGATCATGTTGGAGTGTATGTAAACTGGGACATATTGTTTTAATTGAAAGTGGTAGTTGGAACTATTTGAGCAGGGTCTATCTGTGTCCTAAGATGCATCCCAAGTGTACCATTGTAAAACTTCCAACTAAAGTATGACATGTGAAATCCCATTGGTAAAATTTATGCTTGCTGCCTCATTAAAAACTATTTTAAATTTAGTATGAAGTTAGAATATGAATTCAGTAGCACTTTTGCATGGGTAATTTTAAAGAGAGGGAAAAAAAACGTTCAGAATTTATCCCTTTCCTATAGAACCCAGAACTTCAAAATATGACCTCTATCACTCCTCAACATTTTTCTTTTCTTTAAACCTCCAGATCACATCTTTACAATTTCCTTGCTTTCTGTGGTTTTCTTTTCTTTGGAAAAAAGAGCCAAAAGTTTAAAAAAAAAAACACACAAGAGGACCACTTATATTTCATTTATTGATTCCTCAAATATTTATTGACTATCTTCTACAAATGTGACTTTTAAGGTAACAAAGGACTGTAAAATACAGTCCTGGTCCTTGCCTTCATGTATCTTACCTACTTATTATGGAACTAAGATATGTGTAACTATGTATGAGGTAAGTTAATTACTCTATGCATAGTGTAGAGTGCAGAAAGTTTTCAGAATTTATGAGTTTGATGATTAGGGACAGGCTTGTGGAAATTATAATATTTGAGCTGATTCATAAATATGAATAGGATTTCAGAAGGTAGAAATAGGTTGGAAAGAGAGGGGGAAATAGACTGAGGAATAATACATGCCGTATTACAAAGAATACTGGATTTGTATTCAGGAGAACTTAATTCAGTCCCAGCTGTAATATGTACTAATGTGACAATAGGCAAGTCATTTATCTCTGAGTCTTAGTTTCCTTACCTGTAAAATATGACAGTTATATTTATATTTCCCTTCCTGACAGCATTACAGTAAAGAATACATTTTGCAAACCATAAAGCACTATGTGAGTAGTACTAGTGTCATTTTGATGTACAAAAGAAAGCAGTTTTCTTACTTAATTTAAAAATTCTATCATAGGTGGTGTTGCCATGTGTTGAACAAAGGCAGAATTCTAAGCATTATAGTTGTTTGAAAACTACCTATTTAAAGAGATGCTTAGTTTTAAGAATCATATAGCCACCTAGTAATCATTGATTGTCTGGAAAGCATACTTTTGCAGAAGATTTAGTCCTTAAAATCATAGTATGGGGACTTAAGTCTGATGGGATACTAAGTGAAATAAGTGAGATGAGGGAGAGGAGATGGGACAAATGAAAGTAGAAGCCAAGAGTTCTAAGGTGGGGAGTTTCTACAAAGTCAAGTGCAAACATTAAAGATTATTCAAATACAGAAGTAAAGAAAAGGTCATCTGCCAGGATCATGTCTGTATATGTTCAGAAGGAAGGAGTGATGTTCCGAATTATGTCGATATATCTTGAGTGTTTATTAAAGCTGAACTAAATGCTTGTTTCGTAGTGCTCAAGGTAGTCAGTGCCCTTGGCATACAACTGGGAGGTAAAGAATATGAGTCTTAGTGGTTGTGTGAGAGTTAATGGCTTGGGAAAGATTTTAAGGTTTTTTGTGTTTCAGAGAAGAATGTTAACTAATCTGGCATCCAAATAGAGTTTGTCAGATATGAGATTTGACCAGAAACTCCTGCATCCAGAAATAAAAAGACAAATAAATAACTAGTGATAATAATATGTAACAACAGTAATAGCAGTTAGCATTTATAAGGTACCTACTTTTTGCCAGAGGCTATGTTGACCACTTTATAAATATTATCTCTTTTTCAATCTTATAACAACTGTGGGAGGTAGATGCTTTATTATAAAAAACAAAGTAGTTTTTCTCTTGAGGAAACTGAGGCAAACAGATGTTAAATGATTTGCCCAAAAGTCACACATTTGAACTCCCATCTTCCTGACTCCAGGCCTAGCAGCACTTAAACCACTTGGCCACCTAACTGCCTCTGAAATAAAATAATACAGTGAGTTGCATTTAAAGTTTGTGATATTTCTCAATTTTCTTTTTAGATTGTCTTCTGCTTGAATGCATTGATTTATTAATTACTGTGGTTAAAGAAAAAAAATTCCTACAGCTTTAGAAATCTTTTATTGCTTCCATTGAAAGTAAATGATAAAATGAAACAATGATTTTATTTGATAAGTGGAATGATCATTTCAAGCTGTTCATGTGAGTAATAGTAATAAAGTACAGACTGTTACCACATAAGATTTCAGGTGGCATGTTATGTTTTTGAATTTCAGGGAAAATTATAAAATCTGTCCCAGGAAAACTAATGAAAGAGGTAAGTGGCTATTATTTCTAAATATTTTGTGACTTACAAGAGCATAGTGAGTTTGTTTCTGTCTCTTACTACTTTTCATCAACCTCTGTGTCACTGCAGAAGGGCCAGCATTTGGAACCTTTCATCATGAATTTCATTAATTCTTGTGAATCCCCAAAACCTAAACCAAGTAGGCCAGAACTAACAATTCTCAGCCCAACTTCTGAAAACAACAAAAAGGTACAGTATGTTAAAAAAGATTTTTGTCATAATTTTGGTTTTTGTCCAGTTTCATTTGATGTTGCTACAATGTACATAAGCTAGGACTATCTTAAAAATGAACTTGATGGAGCCATGGCCATTGCTTCCTTAAAATAAAGACTTGCTCTCACAGTAGAAGGGATGGGGTGGGGAAAATATTTTTAGGTACAGTCAGTTATAGTGTATGTGCTCTAACATGACATGTATCCCACAGAGTGCTGAGTTATGCAAGATCGCACAATAAAAATCAGAGTTTATAGGGAAAATGTGGTTGAGAAAAGTGCTCGAAAACTTTGTCAGTAACACATAAAAAAGATTAAAACCTAATAAAAAACCAAGAGCATAGATTTATATGTGTTAAATGGTCAAGAAATACATAAATACTAATACCGTGTTTACAAGCAAAAGAGAGAACTTGAAACTGAAAAGCTTCTCTACACAGACAACATTAATGCACCTAGGATAAGAAGGGAAATGGTTAAAAAAAATTTGGTACCAAAAACACACACACACACACACACACACACACACACACACACACACAATAAAGATACCAAAACAAGAGTGGGGGGACATGTGACCTCAAGGGCACATTGTGGTCTTTTGCATCACACCTGTACAACCTGTGGCCCATGGACCGCTTACAGCTCACCAAAGCATTTTAGACAGTCCGTGAAAAGTTGTAGAGAATGTTTTCTGAAATCCTTAATCAGGCTGTAAGCATCCTGTGGCTGCAGGTTGTGCAGGCCTGTTCTGGGTCCTTGAGTATGGCCTTTTGACTGAGTCCCAAGTTTTACAGAACAGATCCTTTTATGAAGGATCTGTTCTGTGAAGTTAGCATTCAGTCAGAGGGCTGTACTTGAGGACCTAGAGGACCCTATGTGGCCTCAGGCCAGAGGTTCCCCACTCCTGGACTAACGTGTTTAGAGACTCTCTTTCTAGGCTTATACCCAAGTGAGCCATTAATAAAAAACCAGTCCCTATATATTCCAAAATATTTATAGCAGCACTTTTTATGGGAAACAAGGTTGATGCCCATCAACTGTGGAATAACAAAAAAATTGTGGTACGTGAATGTAATGGAATATTACTGTGTTGGAAGAAATGATACTTATTTGAGTAGAGGTGGTTGGAAAGATCTAAATGAACTGATGCATAGTGAAGTAAACAGAGCCAAGAAAACAATATGCACAGTAGCTACAACAATGGAAATGGAGAGAACAGTGACATACCCCCAAAAAATCATAAGTCAGTGTAACACAATTATAAAGGTCAAGTAGGACTCAGATTAGAGAATTGAGAAGATACCTCCAACCTTTTCTTTTGTGGAGGTGGGAGGTCCACAGGTGTTATACATTGCACATTTTTGGAGCTTATTAATATATAATTTCAGATCTGACTTCCTCCCCCTTTTTTTCTCTCTCCAAAAACTACTATTTTATATATGAGATGGCTCTCTCAGAGAGGGAAAGGGGGGGATACTTGGGAGAACTATGGTGATATAAGAAACAGAAAATATCAATAAAAATTTAAAAAATAAAGGAAGGAAGGAAGAAATACATAAATACTGCAACAAATAGTGACTGATCTGTGACCTTGGGCTGTTCTTTTGCCTGTGACCCAGGCTGTGTTAGAAGGTTGGGCAAGCCGTATCTACATCTGGAGGACCATAGAGGAATGGAATGGAGTTGGGCATATAAGTGGAGTCCTTCTCCCTTACAGGTTTTTGTGCACCAGAAGATGTATGATAATTATGGTAATTTACCTTGAAAATAAAGTTTGCTTGTGGAAATAGGTAGTGGAAGAGTTGCAATTTATAAGTGATTGTGAAGTGATGCTGTTTTCTTCATTCTTGTTGTTTCTTGTGGAAGAAATTGTACGAAAGTAAGCTTGAAATTTGCATTATGTTCAAAATATTATGTCAGTAGTATTGAAACAGATTCACATTTTTGAAACGCATATAGCAGAACGGATCATACTTTAAAATTTTCTTGAGTGCAGTAAATATTATGTTCTCTATTTGTGTACAATAATTGTACTTTTGGAGCATGGTTAATGTCCGTGGATGTTAAGAAGACTAGAAGTGTAGAGAGGGGGATTAGAGAAGTCTTACCTTGAATACAGATTACAATTAAGATTTCTACCCAACTTTCATTTCTGCTCCCCTTTAACTTATTTCTCTTTCACCTGCTAACACAAAATAGTGTTGTATCTTCCTCATGCCCATTTTTACCTATGTTGCCATTTTTCCTACTTCTTTAGACTTACAGACCTTTGAGGAAACAAAACAACCTATTTTGTCAATAATATATATACACCATAACACAAATCTGAAACAAAAATATAAATTTTCATAAAACTTGTCCAGTTTTTGTAACACTCCAGTACTACAAAGCATAAATATCAAAACTATATCACCCATATAGATTGATTCCTACAAGGAAACTAATATTACAATCTGTTATGCAGGATTTTTTATCTAACAATTTATTGAAATCAGCAAAGTACGGTTATAGTCTATACATAAACACAGTTGTTAATTCAGTGTGAATAACCTTTCTAAATGCAACCTTATATGAAGATTTTATTCATCAAGATTTACATGTGTTCTAGTTAAATTATCTTTCCCCCAGGAATTTTCAAAACCAAAACTATTATAACATAATATTGATACTATTTTATTAAATCTTATTAAATTATTACTAACTACTGCTGACCAACTGCCACCAACATGCAGATAGGTACAAGAGCCTTGGGAGTGGAGGCACCTTCCAGACCAAAGGTCCTGCTTCCAGCCTAGCCATCATAGTCATCATCCAGGCAGTTGTGTCCTGTGGAGAAGGGGCCAGCCATCCCCACCAACTTATACACATAGGACAGGCAAAGCTAGCCTACCTGAAGTAGCAAGGCACTCTGAGGGAGAGGCAGGAGTCAGAATGTGCCAGGTAAGTCAAACCACCACTACAACCTTGACTCCCCAGGTTTGACCCCTGTAGGTAGACAACCCATGAACCTTGGTAAGAATGCTTCTAGCACCTTTCAGCCCAGTTTATATGTGCAGCCATTACTCTGGGGAGCAACCTCTGTGGAGGTACAACCTGGCACCTTCTTCTATAAAATGCTGCAGGCACATCTTTTGAAGACTCCCTAAAGAAAGTTTTTGCCACCCAAATCCTTGATATTGTCAGATGTTTCAACCCCAGAAACTGATAGAATTTTATCAGTGGAAGTGATATAAAGAAGAGATGCTACCATCTACTTTGCCACTGTACCCTAAGGACTGTGGGACCTTTTCCAAATGACTTTTAACTACAACCTTCCATATGTATTGTCTGCCCCATTAGAATGTGAACTTGAGTTCAGGGACTGTATTACTTTTCTATCCATTTCCCCAGCATTTAGCACATTGCTTTGCATAGTTAGCATTTAGCAAATGCTTCATTTGTTCATTATTGAGAGAGGGGTGGTATGAGAAGCTGGTTTTGTCACATTTATTTGGTGACATTGCTTGTAAAGAGAATATTGAATGAAAAATAAAAATGATTTTTTCTGTGATAAATTTGTAAATAAAAGTTTAGAAGACTTGTTCTCTTGAGAACGTGTGTGTGTGACAGATACAGAGAGAGATTCTCCTATTATTAGACTTGCTACTCAGAATTTTGCAAAAAGAAAACAAAACTTTATAGAAATGTTGTGAAGATACCAAGAAAGCTTTGGGTAAAGACTTGATATAGTTGTATAAAGGGGTTAGTATCAAGGGGAGAAAACATATATTTGGATATATATTTGGAGTAAAAAGGAAGTGATATGTGACATCTCTTGCAATTATTTTGGCTAAGAAGAGAGGGCAGAGGCAGTGAACTGAAAGGTTCTTCTTTGAAGAATTTTGTGTCTGTCTACTGATAGCAAAATGCTTTAGATGGGAATAAACTAATGTGTAATGTGTGAGTTCTCTTAATATGAGTAGGTATTCTTTTGTGAATCCATTAAACAAGCAGCATATTATTATCTAATCAAACATATTGTAAAGAATGAAAATCCAGAGCATCTGAGTTTATAGCTAATTAATAATCAATTTGTTAATTAGGGTAGCTAATAATCATTGGTCTCTCGATACTTACCCCTAATGGAGATATTGAATGTCTTAATATACTTAGAAAAGAGGGTTCCCCTGACAGATGAAAATCCTGATTGGTGAACAGTTAATGAAGGGGTGGAGATATTAATGAGGAGATAGGATCAAAGTTTTCAGCTCCTTCTGCCAAGACCATGGTTGATCATGAGATTCAGCTGCCATCAACAGTCTAGACAAAGGAATTCATCTCTGCACAGACCACTTTAGTTGGTTTTCTTCTTCATGAACTGGATTACCCTAAATGCCAACGTAGGGGTTCAGGGATCTGGGCATAGAAGACTGGAATTCACCTAGATTAGATTCTGTTAACATTATAAACAGAAGTTGAGTGTGATCGTGTCCAAGATCTCAGATCAGGTACCCAGAGGATTAGGCCAGTCTCCTCTGTCAGCCTTGCCCTTCAGAGAGTGGCTGACCTATTTGGGCTTGTCTCTGAATAAGGAAATAAAAAGCTTGGATCCTGTTTAATGATGAGATATTAAGATAAGATAAGATAATCATTTCAGTATCTAGTAGGCTGGTTGTTAAAAAAGGAAAAAAAAATATAAAATCCCTGTTTATCCAAAATATTCAATTTTATTAGTGATATTAAATACTAAAATTCTGTTTTAAAGGGGAGTGTTAAAAATGTTTTAAAATAGGTTTGACTCCATTATCTGAGTTTTGAAATTACTTTCCTAAGACAGATTGACATGCTACTTTTTGAGTTTTACCCCCTTAATCAGCTTTTTGAACACCATTGAGGTTGAGGTAGGGGCTAGGACAGTGACTTGATTTAGAACCAAATGATAACCTTTCTTTAGGAACCACTTCAGAGCCAGTTTCGTGTGCCTGGAATTGTAGGTCTGTAGTTCTTTTGCATTATAGTTTCTTTTATTTGAAAAACTGTATAATCAAATACACCATCTAGTGCTTTTGAACTAAAGTAAGTATTAAATATTGGTAGCTATCTTTCTAAGGCTGTGGGGATCAGTTTATGTTACTTTGTGCCTTTGCTGTTGTTTACCTCTGGGCAGGCATTACTTTAGTGAAATGCAAATATTGGTTTGCTCCCCAAATTTAGACTTTCATGTCATAGTGCTCAGAGTTGAACGGCATTGCTTAAATTGTTCATTGCTTTACTAACTGAAACTCTGCTAATGTTCTTCTATATGTAATCATGACCTAGGCCTAAACCATAGCTGGGTATGATGCCTGTTAGACAAAATGCCTTTGAGGGATTAAAAATCTGTATTTTGAATTTTGAATATCCAATTCTAATGACAACTAATTCCTATTGATCTTAGCTACAGTTCTACAGAACAGAAGGAAAATAGATTAATGAACAACAGAAATATCCTATCTTTGGAATAGGCTGGCCTGGCAAAGTTCTACTGGTCCTTCACTATATTGGGGTCTTAAGAGTGAGCAAAATGAAATTCTACTTGATATTCAGACCGTAGGCCAGGAATGGGGGTTTTAGGAAAAGGAGGTGGGAAGCAGAAGTAGCTTGTCTAAAAAGGAGATTTGTTTTGTTTTTCAGAATTAAAAATACATGGGTAATGTCAGTTTTGTTACAGTTTAGGGTTTGGCCATATTTATGTGTATTTATGTGTTGTTTACTTTTCTCTTTATTGAACTAACTTTGTCTCTTATTTAAAAATTCATTTTAAACTTAAGATATGTAAAGAAAAAAATATTTCCATGTATATAGCACAGTATAAAAATTCACTATAAGACGATGAATTTATATTTTGCAGTTTACTTTTTAAAAAAATTATATAACTATTACACATCATTTTCAAAACTTCTGCTTTCCATCCTTCCTTGTAAATTTTCATTTATTCCCTGCTGTATACTTTCATATAGTTTTCCCTCCCTCTCTGCCTCACCGTAGAGATGGCTACCATTAGACACAAATGTGTGTATATATGTGTGTGTGTGTATGTATGTATGTTTATGTATGTAAAACCATATTATACATACATCTGTTTATCAGTTCTTCCTCTGGAGGCAGATGGCATCTTCCTTTATGGGTCCTTTGTACTATCTTTTTAAAAAAAAAAAAAACAACAACACTGACATGTTTTAGTTCAACAGACAACATCCCAATAAATACTAAAACAAATTAGTTTATTAATAGCCAATGGGAAGAAGTTAAATAAATAAGGTGCCAGTACACAGCCTTACCAATCTCCTTCTCCGATCTTAAACCAATCAGTTGGTCCGTGTTCGGATCTCAATCTTGCTTTCTTGACCCACATACAGATTCTTCAGGATATAAATAAGATGATCGCGCACTCCCATCTCTCTGAGTACTTGCCACATTTCATTGTGATCCCCCAGTAAAAGATTTTAGTATTGCCAATGAAGCAGAGATAGATTTTTTTTTTTGGAATTCCCTTGTTTTTTTCATAATCCAGCAAATGCTGACAGATTGGTCTCTAGTTCCTCTGCCTCTTTGAAAACCAGCTTTTTCTTCTGGTAATTCTTGGTTCGCATATTTGCTGAAGCCTAGCTGCTGGCATGTGAAACAGGTGCAGTTGTTTAGTAGTTTGAACATTCCTTGTCCTTGGCCTTCTTTAGCATAGGGATGTAAACTGATCTTTTCCAAACCAGTGACCACTGTTGAGTTTTCCAAATTATCTGGCATATTGAGTGTAGCACCTTAGCAGCATCATGTTGTAGGATTTTTAAATAGTTCAGCTAGAATTCCATTTCTTCCACTAGTTTTATTGTTAGCCCACTTGACTCCCTTCTCCAGGTGGTCTGGCTATATATCAGTAACCACAACCCCGTGGTTATCAGTAATTTTAAGGTCTTGTATAATGTTTGTGTGTGTGTGTGTGTGTGTGTGTGTGTGTGTTGCCACCTCTTCTTAATCTCTTCTGCTTCTGTTAAGTCTCTGCCATTTTTGTCTTTTATCATACCCATTTTTGCATGAAATGTTCCCCTGATATCTTTAATTTTCTTGAAGAGATTTCTTGTCTTTCCCATTCTGTTATTTTCTTTGCATTGGTCATTTAAGAAAAACCATATCTTTCCTTGCTACTCTCTAGAATTTTGCATTCAGTTGGGTATGTATACCTTTCCTTTTCTTTTTTTTTCCTTTTGCTTTCCTTATTTCTTCAGTTATATCCAGAATTAAGGTTGGCAGGAAAAATATCAGTAATCTCAGATTTGCAGATGATACCACTCAGATGGTAGAAAGTGAAGAATTAAGATACCTCTTGATTAGGGTGAAAGAAGAGAGTATAGAAGGTGACTTGAAACCTAAGTCAGAAAAACTAAGATTTTGGCAACTAGTCCTATCACTTCATGGCAGTTAGAAGAAGTAGTGTCATATTTCTATGTTTTTGGATTCAAAGATCACTGCAGATGGCAATTGTAACCATGAAATTAAGATACTTTGCCCTTTGGAAGAGAAGCTATGGCAAATCTGGACAGTGTACTAAAAAGTAGAGACATCCCCTTGCTGACAAAGGTCCATATAATCAAAGCTATAGTTTTTCCAGTAGCGATGTGTGGCTGTGAGAGTTAGACAGTAAGGAAAGCTAGGCACCATAGAGTCAATGCTTTCAAATTGTGGTACTGGAGAAGATTTTTGAGAGTCCATTGGACAGCAAGAAGATCAAATCACTCAGTCGTTAAAGAATTAATTAAGACTGTTCGCTGGATGGTCAAATTTTTAAACTGAAGCTTAAGTACTTTGGTGACATAATGAGAAGATGGGATTTACTGGAAAAGTCCCTGATGTTGAGAAAGATTGAAAGCAAAATGAAAAGGGGACAGCAGAGGACAAGATGGATAAAGAGTATCGTGCAAACAGTGAACATGCACTTAGAGAGACTTCAAGAAATAGTGGAAGATAGAAGGGTCTGGCATGTCATGGTCTACAGGGTCATGAAGAGTCAGACATGACTGAACAACTGAACAACAACAAAATTAAAAAGAAAACCATGTCCTCTAATTTTGACAATACAGTACTAATGTTGACTGTTGGATGTGATTGGATTTAGTTGATCATAGGAGTTATCAATGTTAAGTCTAAGAGGAAAAAGCCTTTAGTAATATAGTTAAACAGTTATCACTACTGTGATTAGCTACTAATAGCTAATATTGATTTAATCATTAGCTTATAGTAATATGTTTTTGCGTGTTTTTTCTGATAATTTGGCCAGCTAGAGGTGTTAAATTTGATCTTTTTTCATTTCAACAAACATTTGTTAAGGTCTGATAATAAATAAGGCACTGTTTTTATGAAAAACAGGTTTTGCCCTTGAGGAGATTACTTTCTTCTGGAGTGTTGTGATTTATATGCTCAGATCCTAATATCTCTGTGCTCCGTAGGGTACCATTCATGTTAACTGTTAAACTTGGGGAGGAAAAAAAATCTTGATAGAAGAGCCTCCATTCACAAGAGTGGCATCTGAGAACTCTCAATAGGCAAAATCAACTTCACTTCTCTCTTAGTTAAGAATTCCCTTGTACATATTTAGTTTGCATCCTTTGGCAATAACAGATTAGCATTTTTATGTGGTTAATGATGTTTCTGTAGTAGCTAAACTGAAAATAACATACCACTTATAATACAAGATCTGCACAGGAGTTGTGCTGATTAAAATAATTTGCTTTTCACATTGTATTAGCGTCAGTTGGCGTTAGCACCAATTTAATTTTTGTGGAATCATTTATTAGTGTAGTGATTTGTAAAAGGGGGAGAACATTATTGTTAGGTATTTTCTTTGGGTTCATGAAGAGTTATGACATCTCTTTAGTGCTAATCTGTAGTAGAATATTTATTCATAATTTGAATTTCAGCTTTTCAATGACCTGTTCAAGAACAATGCCAATCGTGCTGAGAACACAGAGAGAAAACAAAATCAGAATTACTTTATGGAGATGATGACTGTAGAGGGTGTCTATGATTACTTAATGTATGTAGGTAAGGGATGATTTTTCTTTCTACTAATCTTTCACTTTGTTTCATTTTATGTCAGATGCCTAGTGGTGCATCCACGAAGAGTCCAACTTCAGGATTTATTTTTAATTGGAGATTAAAATGTGTTTTGTTTTGTTTTTTTAACACAGTTTGTCAATCAGAATTGACCACTGACATTTAAAGTTCTTAATCAGTAGTCTTTGTGGGTGCAATGTTGACATGCCAATTAGCATAAAACACATAAAATTACTCATGAATGTTAGAATGTTAGAAAAGACCATTTTATTTTATGAACAGGTTGATATATCATTGCATTGTTTTCAGGTCGAGTGGTGTTCCGGATTCCTGATTGGCTTCATCATTTCTTGATGGGAGTACGAATCCTCTTGAAAAACACCTTAGAGACATATACTGACTACTATCTGCAGTGCAAACTAGAGCAGCTCTTTCAGGAACACCGTTTGGTCTCACTTATAACACTTCTCAGAGGTTTGTATTTTTCATTTTCGCGTTATGTTTTGTGTGTTCTTTTGAGGAATTACCATGTTCACATCACTTCACTGAGAAAATTTTGTAGTTCATTGGAGAAAGATTTGTGTGCATGTTGTCTGTGTTAATATTCCTTTGGAGTAGGTTCTTACGCATTTTTTTTTCCTACAAAATGAACCACTACTGCATGCTAAATTGAAATAAAAATCAAAGAACATATTACATTAAAGAAGCCATTTCAGAAGACAAAATGTCATTTACCCAAAAAACAGTTACTAAGTGCTTACTAAATTCAGAGCATATGCTAGTCACTAAGGGAAAAACAAAATTAAATAAGGCATCATCTCTGCCTACATGATTTGTGTTCTTGTAAGAGATATAAAACATACATGAGTAGTGAGTTAAAAAAATAGAAAATAAGTGCATGGAAATGGGGCAAACAGTTCTACAAAGGTTTCAAGGAGGGAGAGAAATGACTTATGACTTTGGAGTTATGGATAGGCTTCATTTAGGGATTGAGAGCTGGGTCTTGAAGAACAAGAAAGATTTTAACTAGCAAAGTCTGGGGGACAACTCAAGAGAACATTTCAGGTTTCCAGGATGTGCCATGAGGAAAAAGAGGAAAGGAAAAAGGAACACTGAGTTCAAGGAGCAAAGTACTAGTATACAGTACAGTGCACTAAGGGGAGTACTTTGAGACGTAGTTGGAATCAGACTGGGGAGACTACTGAACTAATGTTTATAGTCTAGATTTTACCTAGTAGGTTATGGGAAACCATTGGAGGTTTTTTCAGGAGAATTACGTGATTATGATTAAAACTGCATTAGGAAGATTACCTAAACACAAGTTTGTAAAATGGATTAGAGAGACCAATTTGGAGGCAATTATAATAGTACAAACAGTGGGAATCTGAAATGTGGAGGAAGCAGAAACATTTGGTACCTCATTGGAAGTGGCAAAATGAGGAAAAGAGGGGAAGAGTTGCAGACTCTAGGTTGAGGTTAATAAGGGCCAGTTTTTTTGTTTTGTTTTTGTGAGGGGGGGGGTGTGGGGTGGGGATGGGAGGAGATGAAAAGTTTAGTTTTAAATATGTTAATAAGTGTGAAGTACTTAAGGGACATCCATATGGAAATGTACAGAGGAAAAAACTTTTTAGAAAAAATTAGAGGAACATTTGAGGTGAATTGTGGTTGAAGTGGAAATTAGGAGAATAACACACAATTGTGCAGGCTTAGAAATAAATATGAACATTTCTGTTCCCTCCCCAACATTTTTAATACATAATTTTTTGGATTCCACTATACCTTCTCTTTGCATCACTATTTATTATTAATTTCATTTTATTATGGTCTATAAATGTAGTACATAGAATCTTTATTTCTATATTTTTGCCTGTTTCATCTTTGTAGCCCAGTGTATAATCAGGTTTTTTTGTAGGTGTCATGAACATTGAAGGAAAAAAAGGTATATTCTTTATTTTGAAAATTAAGATATCCATGTACCTATTGGATCTAAATTATCTAATACTCTGATTAGCTCCCTCGTTTTTTTTTATTAATCTTTTTGTTGGATTTATCATATTTTGGTGGTGGTGTGTTTAAAATCTCCCATTTGTTTTTTTGTCTCTTTTTTTTGAAAGATTGTTTTCCTTTACAAATTTTGATTCCAAATTATTAGATGTTTTTAGACTTGATATGATCTCATTTGTATAAATGCTTTTAGGTATAATATTTTACCTTGCTTTTAAAAAATGTTCGTTTGTTGAAATTCAGCTTTGTTGTCATTAGTTCCACTTACACTTGTCAAGCAGTAAGCATTTGTAAGTGTTTACTATGTGGCAGGCATTACATTAAGTGCTGGGGATACAAAGAAAGACAAAAGATAGTTCGAACTCAAAAGCAGCTCACAATCTGATGGGGAGACAGCAGGCAAACATCTGTGTACAAACAAGATTCATATAGGATAAATTGGAATCAACAGAGTGAAGCTACTAGCATGAAGGCTTCTTTGTGGAAGGTAGGTTTTAACCGGGGTTTGGAACCAGAATCCAGAAGTGAGAAGGGACAGAATTCCAGGTGTGGGGGACAGCCAATTACAGAGTCAAGAAATGAAATATCTTTTGTAAAGAAAAGTAAGGAAGCCAGTATCTTCCTGGATCCCCAAGTATGTGATCAGAAGAGAAAGGAGTAAGGTAAGAAGATTGGAAAAATGGTGGTGGGGATGGTGGTAAAGGGCTTAGAGTGCCAGACAGGATTTAATATTTGATCCTGGTTGAAGAACAGCCACTGGCGTTTCTTTGGAGGCATTGGTTGGGGAAGCAATGACACGACCGTAACCGAGCTTCTGGAAAATCACACAGCTGAATAAAGGATGGACTGAAGTGGGGGGTCCTAACCAGAAGGCAGGGATACCTGTACTAGGATGGTCAGTGTCAGAGGAGAGGTGGTGGTGTATATATGAGAGATGTTACAAAGGTAAAAATGAACAGGTCTTGGCAGCAGATAGAATATTCAGGTTGAGAGTAAAGAGCTGACACCCAACCTATGCTGTGAGTCTGGCTGACTGAAAGGATAGAATCCTGAAGAATAATAGGAAAGTTAGGTAGTTCAGTGGTTTTTTTCAGTTGTGTCTGACTCTTCATTACCCTATTGGGGTTTCCTTGGCAAAGATACTGGATTGGTTTGCCATCTCTTCCAGCTCATTTTACAGATGAGGAAGCTGAATCAAACAGGATAAAGTGACTTGTCCAGAATCACACACCTTGGAAGTTTCTGAGGCCAGATTTGAACCCAGGAGGAGGAGTCTTCCTGATTGTAGACTGTGCATCCCATCTACTGTACCACCTAGCTGCTCTGATAGTACTGATAACACTGGGTAAACATTGGAGGTCCCTTTTCTACTTACCATAGGTTTTGAAGAAAAGATAATGAATTCAGTTTTGGACCTGTTTAGTTTAAGATGTCTATGAGACATGCAGTTCAGAGACATCTGGTTGACATTTGGAGAAGGGAATCTGGTGGTTAGGAGAAAGGATATGGCTAGATAGATAGATTTGAGATTCATCAGTATAGAGATGAAAATTGAATCCATGGAAGCTGATGAAATTACCAATTGAAATAGGATAGAGGGAGAAGAGGGCTCAACACAGAACTTTTGGGGTCACCCATGAGCGGTGGCAGTCACCAGTATGGAAATCCAGGTGAAGAAAACTAAGAAAGATCAGTCATATTAGAAAGAAAAGAACCAAGATAAAAGTACTGTCATGAAGACCTTGAAAGAAGAAAATGTCAAGAAGAGAGTTATTGGCATTGTGAAAGGCTACCGAAAGGTCAGGAAAAGGATTAGAAGAGGCTATTAGATTTGGCATTTTAGAGAGTACTGTTAAATTTGGAGAGAGCAGTTTTAGTTGAATGATATAGTCAGAAAACAGACTGTAGAGACTTAAGAAGAGTGAGAGGAAAGGAAGTAGAGTCATTAATTGTTGATGGCCTAAATCAGTATTCACAAAAGGGAGGAGAGGTATGGGATGACACAGCTAGTGGGAAGGGACAGATCAAATCAGGATTTTTTGAGAATGAGGGAGATACGCTTATATTTATAGATAATAGGGAAGCAGCCAGTAGACAGGAAGAATTTGAAGATAAGTGAAAGTCAAGATGACAGAGGAGACAGTCTTTGAGAGAAGATGGAATGAAATGTGATCAGTTGTACAGACACAGTGACACCTATGCATGTGTAGCTGAATTGGAGTGGAGAAGTCATGTGAAATGAGTAAGTTGATTTGGCAGCAACATAGTTTAATATAGACCATTCTTTCAGTTGGAATGTATTTGGATTTTTCAATTTTTTAATCCATCCTGTTACCTTCATGTTATTGTGAACTTTAGTCCATTTATGATTAGGTTTCTCTTTTCTTCAGTTACTCTGATGCTTTCTTATTATAAATTCTACTGTTATTCAAGACTTTGCAAAATCACTCTGAAAGAAAATTCCTCTCTGTCTCTTGTTAATAACTTCATAGGTTTCTTTCATTTAAACTTCATTGACAAAGATAAGAGTTTCAATTAGGAATTTCCCTTCCTCCCTTCCCTGTCTTCTTTTTTCTATTTATTACCCCTTTTCAGTTTCTCTGAAAAACCTTCTAAAAAAGGTTAGTGGTTTAGCCAGTCCAGAATTGTCATGATTTGTTGCTAGTTGGTTTAATTTGAATTAAGAAGTATCCTTTTTTGTTCGTTTGTTTAGACTGCAAATAGTTTTTATAATCCATTTTCAAACATATTAGGCCTTCTCTAAATTAAATTGCTCTCTAAGCTATATGTGTATCAGACCACTATTAATGGGTTTACTCAGCTGCTTATCAGCATTACTGATTCTTGAAGCTTCTATCCAAGTTGCCTACCCTATGGAATTGGTCTGACTGAAGCCTCCCCTATCCTTAAGGCCTCTGAAAACACATCCTTCTTTAATTTCTTCTGGGGAAAGACAGTGTCAAAGATCTCATGGTAGTGCTCCACAAAGTGCACTTCTAGCCCTTCAGTGATACAGTTGGCAAGATCATAATAGTCTGTCTTGTTCTCTGCAGGGAAGATGACACAGGTGACCCCTGCTCTTTGGGCTGCAATAGTCTTCTCCTTAATGCCTCCCACAGAAAGGATCTTGCCAGTGAGGGACACCTCCCCTGTCATGGCCAGGTCCTGCTGAATGGACTGGTTCATGGCCAAGGAGAGCAGTGCGGTGACAATGGTGCAGCCTGCACTAGGGCCATCCTTGGGGGTTGCACCCGAAGGCACGTGCAGGTGTATGTGTGAGTTCAACAGGAAATCGTTGGATGGGTCTTCATGCATTAAGAATGCTCTGGCAAATGTGTATGCAATCCTGGCACTTTCTTTCATAACGTCCCCCAGCTGACCTGTCAACTCTAGGCTCCCATCTTTGCTGTCTTTTTCCTTGGGGCGCCGTATTGAGGTCTCAATGAACAAGGTAGAGCCTCCCAGGGCTGTCCACGCCAGGCCCATGACCACACCTGGTGGTGTTACATCATACATGCGTTCCACAGTGAAGATGGGTTTCCCTACAAAGTCCTGTAGGTTCTCAGGTGTTACTTCTACAAAGTCCATCTCCCCACTTACTATCTTATAGACACATTTTCTTAACAGTTTCTCCACCTGCTTCTGCAGGTTTCTGACACCACTCTCCCGACAATACTGCTTGATGAGAAGGGTTAACACATCTGATGAGATTTTGGCCTTGCTTTCATCCAGACCACATAGGGCTCGGGCATGAGGGAGCAGGTAACGTTCTGCAATGGCAAGTTTTTCCTGGGCCACGTAGCCAGAAACATTGATTATCTCCATCCTGTCTCTCACAGGGTCAGGAATGGTTTCTATAATATTGGCTGTACAGATGAATAAAACCTTGGACAGATCTACTGGAACATCTAGGTAGTGGTCCAGGAAACTAGAGTTTTGCTCTGGATCTAGAAGCTCAAGCAGTGCAGAAGAGGGGTCTCCCTGGTAGCTCCGTCCAATCTTATCTACTTCATCTATTAGAATCAGGGGATTTTCTGTCTGGGTCTTTTTCAGACACTGAATGATCTTCCCTGGCATGGCGCCAACATATGTCCTCCTGTGTCCCTTGATTTCTGCCATGTCTGTCATGCCTCCAGTATTGAACTGGAAATATTTTCTATTCAAAGCTCTTGCAATGGAGCGAGCAATACTTGTCTTACCCACTCCTGGAGGGCCACAGAAACAAAGGATCTTCCCTTGTGTTGATCCTCGAAGTTGGCTCACAGCAATAAATTCCAAGATGCGCTTCTTGACATCCTCCATGCCATAATGGTCTTCCTCCAGTACTTGTGTGGCTTGGGCCAAATCCAGATTCTCATCACTACACTTTCCCCAGGGTATGGAAGTCAACCAGTCCAAGTAATTTCGGGTGACGCTGAACTCTGAGGAATGATTGTCCAAGAAACCCAGTTTTCTCATCTCCTCATCAATCACATGCATGACATGCTTGGGAACAACAAGCTCCTTTAAACGGTCCCGGAATCTCTCTTCAATGGCATCTTTGTCTTCTTTCTCTAGGCCCAGCTCTTTCTTGATAATTTTTAGCTGCTCTTGCAGAAGGTATTTGCGATGAGTTTGCTTGATTTTCTCTTCTACCTCCTGGCCCAGACGCTTCTGCAGTTTGTTCAGTGCAAATTCCTTCTTGAGCAGAGAGAGGGCCTTGTAGAGCCGATTTGGAACATTTGTTTCTTCCAGGACATCCTGTAGCTCCTGAGATGTGGCTCCTGTCAGTGCTGCCCCCAAGTCACTCAAGAAGATGGGATTGTCCAGAGGTCTCTGCCCAACCTGCATCATCTGAATCACAGACTCTCTGTAGAAGGGATTCAAAGCAATGATATCCCGAATTGTCTTCACAATTTCCGCAATAAAGGCTTTAACTTCCTCATTGACTTGGAAGTTTTCGTGGGGTACATTTTCCACTTCCACCATGAGTATTTCATTTCCAGAACTGGTGGTCGATTCCAAAACCAGGTCCACCACCTGATTGTTGGCACTTTGTTCCTTCTTGGCTAGCTTGGATTTTCTCCTTTTCTGTTCCTTTTCCACTTCTAGTATCTCGGGGTCTACTTCCAGCTGTTTGTTTATACGAATCCTTCTGTGCCCCATGAGGATCATACGCACCTTATCCCTGAGGAGCTGCATCTCAAGAATGTGGACAAAAGTTCCTACGTGGTAAATTTCATCCAGGTTCTCAACCACATCAGACTCGTTGCTGTCATCTCGCTTTAGAAAGACCCCGCCGTATGGCTGCGCAAGGTCCACTTTCTTCCTTAGCAGCGCAACCAGATTCTTGTTTTTAACCTCAATGATCTTGATAAAGCGGGGGAACACGGGGTTGTGGGTGACGGCGAGGAGCGGCACATGCGGGAACGTCTCGGGGATCATCTTGGACGTGAGGGCTTTGCTGCCCGGGCCCCCCTCCTCCCCAGCCCCAGGAGCCCCACTGTCCCCAGGCCACCCCGCCTGGCCGGCCTCGGGGCCCCCTGGGTGCGCGCCGCCGCCCGGGATGTCAGCCTCGTCCCCCAGCCCCCGCCGCTGCCCCGCCGGGCCGCATAGAGCCCAGGCCGGCACGGCACCACCCGCCCACAGACTTGGCAGTGGTCGCGGCGCCCGGGCCAGGTGGAGCCCAAGGCCTCGGGCTAGCTGGGGAGGCCTCGGCCCCGGGGCCAGCACTAGCGACCTTGCGGCTCTGCTGAGGCGCAGATAACCGGCCCTTGCCGCCATGCTCGCCTCACCCTGAGGGAGGCTGGCTCCTCATTTCGTTCCTTTCTGTTGGGACGGGACTCCGCCATTTCCGCCTCTTGTGATGGAATTCCCCCTTGCCTCATTTCCGCCTCTTGACAGGGTTATCCCATAGGTTAGTTCTGCCTCCTGTGAAGGAATTCGCCTACTTTGCCCCCATCCCTAAATATCCAGGTAGACCAAGAGCCCCTCCCCGTGCACATCATGGGAGATCCGAGCCACCCCCGCCCTGCCCCTCCTTAGTTTTCCTCAAATATCAGGTTTTTATATACTTATCTGTTTTACTAGATATTTGTTCAAAGATTTCTTTGACCAAGAGTTTATGATCGAACAAGAGAGAGGATCAGAGGGGGTAAAATGATAATTTTGGTTTTGTATAATGAAGACCAATTTATTCAGAATTAGAAGGAAAGCTGAAAACTGGGGAAAATTCTCTTTAATTACTAATTAATTAGAAAAAAACTTTTTTTGAATCCCAGATTCTCTCCTTGTCTCACTCCTGCCTCATCCACTGATAAGGCAGGCCATATGATATCAGTTATTCTTGTGAAGTCATGCAAAATATATATTGGTCATGTTGAAAAAATCCAGTATTAAAAAGCAAGGAATATAAAATGAAAAAGGTATGCTCCCTTCTATACTTGGAGCTCATCAGTTCTCTCTGTAGGCAGATAGCATTTTTCATCATGGGTCCTTTGGAATTGTCTTGGGTCATTGTCTTCATCCGAATATAAGTCATTCACAGTTAGTTGTCCTTGCATTATTTCTATTTCTGTGTACAATGCTTTTCTGGTTCTATTCGTTTCATTTTGCATCAGTTCATATAATACTTCTCAGGTTTTTCTGAAACTTATCTTTGCCCATCATTTCTTATGTCACAGTATTATTCCATCACAATCATATACCACTATTCGTTCAGCCATTTTCCCGTTGATGAGTGTCCTCTAAATTTTTAAATATTCCTAATATTTTTGTACATATAGGTCCTTTTCCTTTAATCTCCATGGGAAGTCCACTAAGTAGTGATATTGTGTCAAGGGAGGAAGGGGAAAATTGCAAGTGGTGGATTTTTACAGCAAGTTTCTCTCATAGATGTCTCATTTCTGAATTATATATAAGGAATTGAGCCAAATTTATAAAAATAAGAGCCATTAACAATTGGTAAATGGTAAAAGGATATGAATATGCAGTTTTCAGAAGAAGAAATCAAAGCTATCAGTCATAGGGGGGAAAATCCTTGTAAGTCACTAATAATGAGAGAAGCTCAAACTAAAACAACTCTGAGGTTCAACCTCACACCTCTCAGATTGACCAACATGACAAAAAAGCAAAATGACAAATGTTGGAGACAGCATGGCAAAAGAGGACTGGTGAACTCTGTTCTGGAGAGCAATTTGAAACTTCAACCAAAGTGCTATCAAACTACAAATTCTTTTACCTGACAATACCAGTACTGGGTTTACATTCCCAGGAGATCAAAGGAAAAGGAAGTTTACCCCTGTGAACAGAAATAGTTATGGAGCCCTTTTTGTGGTATCAGAATTGAAAATTGAGGAAATGCCTGTCAGTTGGGGAATGGCTGACCAAGGTGTTGTATATGAATGTAATGGAATGCTGTTCTGTAAGAAACGGTGAGCATTTGGATTTTTGAAAAACCTGGAAAGACTTGCATGTACTGGTACTGAGTGAAGTGAGCAGAACTAGGAGAACTTTGTACACAGTAATAGCAACCTGTACAATGATCAACTTTGTTACACTTAATACTTCAATGCAATAATCTAAGACAATTTCAAAAGACTCACGATGAAAAATGCTATCCACATTCAGAGAGAGTACTATGAATCTGAATGCAAATTGAAATATACTATTTTCTCTTTTTTGTTGTTTTTTGTGTCTTCTTTCTTATAGTTTTTCCCTTTGGTTCTCATTCTTCTTTATAACATGACTAATGTGGGAATATATTTAATATGTTCGTACATGTATAGTCTGTATTAGATTGCATGCTGTCATGGGGAGAGGAGAATGGGGAGAATTTAGAACTCAAAATTTTATGAAAGCGAATGAATGTTGAAATCTAAAAAATATTTTAAAAAATTTTTTTTACTTCTTTGTTATTTTGATTTATTATTTATTTTCTATTTATTTTTTCTTGACTTTTTATTTATTTGCAGCATAACTAATTTGGAAGTATAATTTGCATGACATATATGTATAATAGGCATTGTAGCACTTGCCTTCCTAAAGGTTGGGGAAGTGACTGAAGTGAGGGAGAAAATTTGGGTTTGAAAATTTAAAAATTAATGTCTTAAAAAGAAAAAAAAATCAATGAGCATGTAAAAAAGAAATTTGGGGTCATCTAAAAGAAACAAAACAACCTCAAAACACAAACAAAATGCTCCACATAAGATTTCTTGAAAGTACGTAGGTCTCTTTGTAAATGTTTCTAGTTCTCTTTGCTTTTCAAATATCCATCCCTCCCAGGTTTTTTTTTGGGGTGGTGGTGGGGCAGAACAATGATTTATTAGTAGTGATATATTAAACTCTTAATGAAATAGGTCACACTGGCCATCTTAGTCAAAAAGCCAGGGACCTTAGCATTATCAGCTTATTACTTAGGCTAGCAATAGCCAATAAATTGTGTCAGTGACCTCTCTCAATGACCAAAGCCTCTGAGCGAGGACCTTTAAACCTAGATGTCTTCTAAAAAATTTTTTTTTTTAATTAATTTATTTTGGGGGGCAGAGCCAAGATGATGGAGTAGAAAGACACATGTACGCTAGGCCCATAAAATACCTGTAAAGAAAGACTCTTAACAAATTCAAGAGCAGCAGAAGCCATAGAACAACAGAGTGGAGGAGATTTCTAGCCCAGGGTGACCTGAAAGGCCGAGGGGAAAGGTCTGTCACACCAGAGGAGGATCATAGCCCAGCCCAGCCTTGGCCACACAGCACCAGGAGGAGCAGGACTGAGCAGACTTCAGGGACTGAGTCCCCAGCAGCAGCACAGATCCCTCAACCCACAGGCGCCAAAGGTCAGTGAGAGAGTTTTTTCAGCTGGCTGAGAAGGGAGCAGGTTGTAATTATAGCTCAGGACTCAGGTGGCAGCAGCAGAAGCAGCAGCAGGCTGGGGCTCCTAAGGCAGGCAGCAGCCCACATCCAGGACTTATCGTAAAGCCCCTAGGGGAATTGAGCCTTGTGTGGCAGCCCTGCCCCCATCTAAACCTCCTGGGGGAATTGAGCAGCTTATCTGAATCTCAGCCCCCCATACTAGCTTGGTGGAACTGGATGCCAGGTGGTTCTAGAGAGGGAACTCTATTACTTGCAGATTCTGGGTACAAAAGTTTCTGGTTGCTCCTGGACCAGTGTACATGCTTGATTATGCCACCTTGGAGGAACTGAGATCTTACAGATCCTCAGAGTATACCCTACTCTTGGCAAAGGACCCAAAAGTCAAGTAACTGGTTGGGGAAAATGCCCCAAAAAGGGAGAAAAAATAAGACTACAGAGGGTTACTTTCTTGGTGAACAGATGTCTTCTCCCATCCTTTTGGATAAGGGAGAACAATGCTTACCATCAGGGAAAGACATAAAAGTCAAGGCTTCTATATCCCAAACATCCAAAATAAATATTCAGTGGTCTCAGGCCATGGAAGAGCTCAGAAAGGATTTTGAAAATTAAGAGGTGGAGGAAAAATTGGGAAGAGAAATGCAGGAGATACAAGAAAATCATGGAAAGCAAGTCAACAACTTGCTAAAGGAACCCAAAAAAATGCTGAAGAACATAACACCTTGAAAAATTGGCTAACTCAATTGGCAAAAGAGGTTCAAAAAGTCAGTGAGGAGAAGAATGCTTTAAAAAGCAGAATTAGCCAAATGGAAAAGGAAGTTCAAAAGCTCACTGAAGAAAATAGTTCTTTAAAAATTAGAATGGAACAGATCGAGGCTAATGATTTTATGAGAAACCAAGAAATGACAAAACAAAACCAAAAGAATGAAAAAATGGAAGATAATGTGAACTATCTCATAGGAAAAACAGCTGACCTGGAAAATAGATCCAGGAGAGACAATTTAAAAATTATGAGACTACCTGAAAGCCATAATCAGAAAAAGAAGCCTGTACGTCATCTTTCATGAAGTTATCAAGGAAAATTGCCCTGATATTCTAGAACCAGAGGACCAAGTAAATATTGAAAGAATCCACTAATCACCTCCTGAAAGAGATCCAAAAAGAGAAACTCTTAGGAACATTGTAGCCAAATTCCAGAGTTACCAGGTCAGGGAGAAAATATTGCAAGCAGCTAGAAAAAAACAATTTGAATATTTTGGAATTACAGTCAGGATCACACAAGATCTAGCATCTTCTACATTAAGGGATTGAAGGGTGTGGAATATGATACTCCAGAAGTCAAAGGAAATAGGATTAAAACCAAGAATCACCTACCCAGCAAAACTGAGTATACTTCAGGGGAAAAAATGATATTTCAGTGAAATATAGGACTTTCAAGCATTCTTGATGAAAAGACCAGAGCTGAAAAGAAAATTTGACTTTCAAACACAAGAATCAAGAAAAGCATAAAAAGAAAAACAGGAAAGAGAAATCAAAAGGGACTTACAGTTGAACAGTTTACATTCCTACATAGAAAGACAGTATTTGTAACTTGAAACTTTTTTCAGTATCTGGGTAGTTGGTGGGATTATACACGCACACACACACATCACAGGGTGAGTCAAATAGGATGGGATCATATCTTAGAAAAATGAAATTAAGGGGTGAGAGAGAAATATATTGGGAGGAGAAAGGGAGAAATGGAATGGGGCAAATTATCTCTCATAAAAGAGGCAAATAAAAGACTTCAGTGGAGGGGAAAAAGGGAGGAGGTGAGAGAAAAAACATGAAGCTTACTCTCATCACATTTGAATAAAGGAAGGAATAAAATGCACGCTCATTTTGGTATGAAAACCTATCTTAAAATACAGGAAAGTGGGGGAGAAGGGGATAATCAGGTTGGGGGAGATGATGGAAGGGAGGGCAATGGGAGGAGGGAGCAATTAGAAGTCAACACTCTTGGGGGAGGGACAAGGTCAAAAGAGAGAACAGAAGAAGTAGGGGCAGGATAGGATGGAGGGAAATATAGTTAGGCCTATACAACATGACTATTATGAAAGTCATTTGCAAAACTACACAGATATAGGCTGTATTGAATTGCTTTTCTTCTTAGTGGGGATGGGTGGGGAGGGAGAAAAGAAGAGAAGTGGGAACTCAAAGTTTTAGGAACAAATATTGAGTATGGTTCTTGCATGTAACTGGGAAGTATAAACATAGGTAATGGGATATAGAAATGTATCTTGCACTACAGGAGAAGAGAGAAGATGGCGATAAGATTAGGGAGGGATGTTAGAAGGTAGGGGTAATTAGAATGCTTAGTGTTTTGGGGTGGGGAGAGGGGAGAGATGGGGACAAAATAGGGAACTCAAAATTTTGTGGAAATGACTGTTGAAAACAAAATAAATTTAAATTTAAAAAAAAATTATTTTTACTTTTCAACTTTGACTTCTAAAATGTTTTGAATTCCCAATTTTCTCCCTCTTCCTCCCCTCCACCTTCCCCAAGACAGCATGCAGTACGTACATAGGCTATACATACATTCATATTAAACATTTTCACATTAGTTATCTTGTAAAGAAGAATTAGAACCCATGGGAGGAAGCATAAGAAAGAAAAAACAGAAAAAAAGAGCAAATAGTAAGCTTTGATCTGCATTCAAACTCCGTACTTCTTTCTCTGGATGTGGATAGCACTTTCCATCATGGGTCTTTTGGAATTGTTTTAGATTCTAGCATTGTTGAGAAGAACCAAGTCTATCAGAGTTAGCATTTGCATAATGTGACTGTTATTGTGATTATCCTGGTTCTGATCATTCCACTCAGCATCAGTTCATTAAATCTTAACATTTTTTCTAAAATGTGCCAGCTCGTTATTTTTATGGAACAATAGTATTCCATCACGTTTATATGCCACACGTTGTTCAGCCATTCCCCTATTGCTGGACATCCCTTCAATTTCTAATTCTTGGCCACCACAAAAAGTGTTGGTATAAATAGTTTTGTACATGTGGGTCCTTTTCCCAGTTTTATGATCTTTTTGGGATACAGATCTAGAAGTCAACCCTCCCAACTTTTAACTAATCTGTCCTTAATCAAGATTGTACACTTTTGAAACTTTTCTCTTTACTTAATATAATTGTTACTCAGCCTGGACAGGACATTTTTTGCTTGAATAGACAGATGGGAGAATCCTATGAACAGGAGTGAGGGTAGAAAGCACTGCTGCTTATTGGTTAAACTTTGAATGAACTTTCGGATAAAGAGAATGAATATTATTCTTTTCCTTATGTAGCTTGATATCTAGGCCATAAATAATTGAGAATTTCCACAGACTTTTCTGTTTTGTCCTTTCAGATGCTGTGTTCTGTGAAAACACTGAACCTCGTTCTCTCCAAGACAAGCAGAAACGAGCAAAACAGACCTTTGAAGAAATGATGAACTACATTCCAGGTGCAATATTTGTAGAAAGTAATTGATATCTGTTTGATTTTGTTCTGCAAAACCTAAATTATTACATTTTACTAAAGTCACAAAATAGAGTTAGTTACAGTTAATTTCAGGATAAAATGTTTATTTCACAAAGTTAATAAAGGTGATGCACCTGTGTTTCCAGTTGTACATTGTTTTATATAAAAATTGTTAAGGCGTTACAAGAAAGAAAATCTTATTTTTTTTTCCCATGTGAAATTATGGAATGAATTAACTACTAAATCTTGAAGTTTCAAAGGACATTTAACAAATAGTTTTTGAGAATCATTTTATTAATGAATTGTAATCAAACTAGTCATCACCATATTCTCCCCCCATACATACACTCTTTATATATAACCATATAGCTGGTTTGAACCAAATAGTTTCTTGTTTTTTCACTTACATGAAATTTCATTTTCCTTCTCCACGACTTTACACAGACTCTCTTATCTTTATCTCCACCTCTTAGAATTTCTATTTTACTTTAATGTCTAGAAAAAGCCTTTTCTGTTCTACGCATCTCCAAAATTACATTGTAATTGTACAGTTGTACAAATTGTACATTTATTTTGCATAAGTGTTCAGTATGCTTATATATTGTACATGTTATCTTACTTCCTGTAGGATAGAAGCTTCTTGAAAGAAAGAGCTATTTGATTTGTGTGTTTGAATCCCCGGTATTGGACAGCTAGGTGGCATAGTGGATAAACTGCTGAGTTCAAATCTGGCCTCAGATACTAGCTCTGTGACCCTGGGAAAGTCATTCAACTTTGTTTACCTCAGTTTTCTCATCTGTATAATGAGCTGGATATGAAAATGGCATCTTTGCCCCCAGAAAACCCAGAAGAGGGGTCATGAAGAGTTGAACACAACTGAAAATGACTAAGCAACTACGTCCCCTGCTTGAAGCACAGAGCTACACTATGGATCTTTTAAGGAATGCTTGTTATAAATGATTGATTAAGTGATTAGATTAAAACTAATCTGATCCCTTGCATATAGAATGTGATAAATTTATAGAGGCTAAAAAGGTAATGCGTGATGTTAACCTGAGAGAGAGAGTGAGAGAGAAGTAGAGACAGAAAATGTCTCAGAACAGGATGGGGATTATTTAGGTGTCTTGCAGTAATCGTTTTAAAAAAAACCTTAAATTTGTTGCTTTCTTTAGATCTTATAGGTAAATGTATTGGTGATGAAGCTAAATATGAAGGTATCAGACTTCTGTTTGATGGCCTCCAGCAGCCAGTGCTCAACAAACAGGTACCTTTTATTAAAAGTGGAATTTTTTTCTGAAACATTGTCTTAGGTAGTAGAGTCCTTTAGTTGTATGAGGTCAGGAATGGAGCACAAGAATAACTGTTTATGTTAGAATTTCCCTAAACTAAGAAATTCTGTGGATGTCAGACATACTATTAACTATGGATTTAAGAAAAACTTTGCTTTGGAGACAATGGTTGACAAGAGAAATAATGTGGTATTGAGCAGTTTTACAACTTTCTTTGGCTATTACCTTTTAAAACAAATTTTCCTCCATTTTTTTTTCTTTTGGCATGTTAGTTGACTTATGTTCTCTTGGACATTGTGATACAGGAGCTTTTCCCAGAACTCAGTAAGGTAATGAATAACAAAACATTTTATTGTCTGATTTTTTTTTCCCCTCAAAACATTTACAGTAACTTATGTTATTAGAAACTGTGAGAGTTGAGATTTTGGCTGCCGCTCTTTTAAAAAATAATGTTTGTCATTAATGACTTTTCTAATTTCCTTGATGCATTTTATACACCAAGGTTGAACTAAAGTAAACTCATTTAACATCCCAGGGCCTCAGTTTCTATCAAATATCTATCAAATAATGAGGCTGGGCTAGATAACTTCTAAAGACTTTCCAGGTCTCAAATCTGTTATCTATGATCTGGTATTTATTTAAAAAATAACTGAGTCCTTGCTGCCTCAGCTTTGTTCTTCCCTATTTCTTTCTTGTCAGATAGAGTAGAGAGACATAGGGTACCTGTTGCTTTCCTTCTAGAGTAGAGTTGGAATATGAACATTGACATTATAGAACTAGCTACAAAGGGCTTGGGGGCAGGATCAGATTCAGGTGATAGTTCAACAGATATTTACTGAGATGGGGAAAAAAAACATGTTTTGGAAATCTCTTGAGGTCACCAACAAAGGCTGATGCTATGTAATCCTTGTCAGCAATACTTGAGAATTAGTGGACTGGAAAGCACAGATATACTGGATGAGTGAGAATGAGACTATGAAGATAATTCTGTGGTTGTTAAGTGTGGGTGACTGGGAAGATTCTGGGACCCTCAACAGTAACTGGGAAGTCAGGGAGAGGGGGCAGCGTGGGGGGAATGTTAGTAAGTTCAGTTTTAGACATGTTTAATGTCTATGGGACATCCAGTTTGTGTCCAATAGGCACAGTTAGAAATGGGAATGGAAATTAGGAGACGTTAGGGCTGAATAAGTAGATTGAGAATCGTCAGCATAGAAATGATAGTTAATTCTATGGGAGCTGATGAGATCACTAAGTTAGTGTACGGATCACTGTGCTTAGGGTCAGAAGATCGGAGCTAAAATTCTGCCTTAGGCGCTAAACTGTGACCTTGGGCAAGTCACCTCTGCCTGCCTCAGTTTTCTCAAACATGGACATCCCAATCACACTTACCTCTCCGGGTTTTGAAGATAAGATGAGACACTCTTTGTAAAGGGTTTAGTACAGTGCCTAGCACATAGTAGGCATTTAACAGTTCTTTCTTCCCTCCCTTCCTCTCTTCCTCCCTCCCTCCCTCTTCCTTCCTTCCTTCCTTCCTTCCTTCCTTCCTTCCTTCCTTCCTCCCTCCCTCCCTCCCTCCTTCTTTCCTTTCATCCTTTCTTTTTTCCTTTTTTCTTTCTCTCCTTGTCTCTATTAAAATGGAGATTCCAGGAGGAATTCCCCAATTAGAGGTAGAGGTATCTTCTAGGGGGAGTGGGCTGCTAGAACTTGGTGGAGAAGCCCAGAGAATCAGGGGTGCATCTGGGAGAAAGGTGAAAACCAAAGCTACAAGTTGCTATTTGCATGCTGTTTAATTAGTCCTATGTATCTTACCTTGGCAATTTCATAAAAAGAATTGTTTAGTATTTTATTGACACAGTTTGATTTGGAAATGCTTGTTTTGCTCTGTATTATATTGACTGAGTTTACTTTTTTACTCTAGGTACAAAAGGATATTACTTCTATATCATCTTGGATTTAACAAGCTGGGATCTGTACAGAAAAGAAGCAGTCAATACTTGCAATACCACTAGTACAGAAGAGATATGATGTCTTTTATCCTGCCCTTGTATATTTTTGTAAATATCATGTGATTCAGTGTCTGAAAATTGTATTACTTTTCTGTTTTAATAAAGACTAATACAAACTTAGTATTGATGGAAATTGAATTTTCCTTTTATTAAGTTTTAATTCCCTTTTCCAAATCTTAATTCTCTTTGGTATTGCAGTTTTCATTTTTGTTCTAGATTTATGGTAGCAGTAGGGTAGGGAACTTACATTCAAGAAATTTCCTCTCCTAGGGCTGAAGGGCAGCTGTTTGCCGTGTTAATAATTGTAATCCTAGTTTCCCTGAACATGGAGAAGGAAAGTGAACTACAGAGCCAATATGTTTCAGAAAAGGGACTTGAACGGAGATCTTTCCTGATTCTAAAGCCAGCTCCCAATCCATTCAGTCACACTGCCTCTCAGTAGCACAGTAGCATAGACATTTTTAAGGAGCAATTGTAGAAGATAAAGATATATCTGCTTGACAGGGAAGAATTCTGAATTATGGTATAGAAGCATAAGAACGATATTAATTTTCAACATAGAGTCAACTCATGTATTCACATTTTTTTTTTTTTTTACTTAATGCATTTCCCACAGCAGCTTCCTTCCCTTACCCTTCTTGGATTTTGAATAAGCATTTATTAAATACTTATACATGCAAAACATTGTGTTATCTGAAGTTTGAGAAAGTCCATGTTCTCAAGGAAGTTGCATTCCAATAGGGAGACAACATACCAATACAGGAAATTGAACTGCAGGGTGGATGGACGGGTCTAGGGTCCTGGAAGGGTATAGTGGAAGATTAGATATAAGAGTCAGTGATTCATAGGGTGCGTCAGCAGAGTATATGGAAAGTACCCAATTAATTAAAGACAAAGAACATACAAAGTAAATTCAAGATGAGTGATAACTGGGGGATTAGAAAAGGTCCTGTTTAGGAGGTGGCACCTGTGTTTTGAAGGAAGTTAGATTTTCCACGAGACAAAGATTAGGAAAAGGCTTTTCTGTCTCTAAGTTTAATTTAAGACTTATCATTTTTTCTCCTCACTGGAATTCTTCTTTGATGACTTCAGAATTTCATTCTTGATCATCTCCCCATCCCTCCTAACCTGACTTCTCTGAAACATTTTACTCCATGGGATCCTAGCCTATATTTCATCTAAATCTTTTTGTGTGAAAAATGGCGGAAGACAGAAGCAAGGGCAGGCAGAGTGGAGACAGATGTTGTAAGGTCCTGTACACATCTATTCAGGTGTACTAAAAATCAAGAGTGAGCTGAGGCTGCAGAGGGAAGCCAAGGACCACCATGAGGTTTGGTTTGGGGGGCAATTTGAGGAGGACAATGAGGAAAGGGGATAAGACCTTTGCATATAGTGGGAGGAACCATAACTAAAACCTCAAGGAAGAGCTACTTCAGTGTCATTTTGTTTCTCTTTGTGGAGGAAAATTGGAAATGACAGAAAATAAGAACTTTATAGCTAAGGTAAGAGAAGCACTTAATTGCTTTCAATTGATTTAAGTCACCGACCCTAATGAACTTCATTTTCATTTACAGAAAAAAAAAACCAAATCTAGGAGATGTTAGTACTGAGTCACATTGGCAATGTTTCCAAGATTATAGAAAACACGTGAGGAGCCCTGAGATTGGAGAAGGGCAAATACCTCAATTTTCAAAAAAGGGATGACAATGTTGTCTGCCAGTTATAATGAGCTTGATGGGACTCCTAGGAGAATTTTGGAATAGATCGTACCAGGTAATGGTAGATAGGACCCCTCTGCTGTCCTCTGGATAGAACATCACCCAGTTGCCCAGGATATTTCTTGCTGGTCATATGTAGCTCAGTGCTAAAGGACTCGTGTGCTAAACGACACAGTAGAATACAGGTGATCCCTTGACCTACCTTGTGACTGCAGTGAGGGTTTGGGGCCCTACTTCAATTAAAAAGAAGAAACAGGTTCTACTCTCTTTTCTTTCTCCAGATGTTCAGTATGTAACATTCCCTCTTCAGAAAGTCCCACAAGAGGTCCAGGAACCAGATTTAACATGGTGCGTATTATAAAACAGAAGACATGTCATTTCTAGGCAAGCCCTAGATTGAGGCTGCCTCTTTTGTTTCATTCCTGAATGTAGGTGACTGAATAGCCATCCTAAGATGAATGTTTCAAGCCTGGAGGGCAACATTGTGAGTTTGAGAGGTTGGGAGCTCTTTGAGTTCTTGGTGAAAGCTACACTTCAAGAAGAGCCCCAGCAACCACTACGGTGCTGTTTTGAGTAGATGATGACCCATGGGTGGGGAAGGTGGGGATTGAGCCCAATCCCTGGCCTGGTTTGCTAGAAGATATGGACCTAGAAATGAAGGTGAAATGTCAATTCACCGGCCCCACAAAATACTCGATATTTTGTTGCTTTAAATGTTAGCCACCCAAGAGACTATGAAAGTACTTAGAACTTATCATCCCATCTTGTTTAAATGTGTGTGTGTGTGTGTGTGTGTTTTAGCATTTCTTTTGTGTAGAGGAAATAAATAGCTGGTCTATATCTGATTTACTTCATACACTGAGCACTGCATTGGAGCCCCATTTCAGAAAGGCCATAGCTGTGAACCAAACTTAAGCACTGTGTAGGTGATTTTTCCTAGGATTCCAGGGTGAGAAGCATACATAGTGAGCAAAGCGATGAAAGAGAACAAGTGGCCTCTTCAGAGGCCAGGGTATTCTAGGATGAACCTTAGTCCATATGTGAATGGCTCCAGAACTGAGACAAGACCCTTCATCGAGAGGAAGAGTGAGAATAAGTCTCCTTATTCTCTGCCAACAGATCGTTATTGTCGTATCCGACTCTTCATGACTCCATTTGGAATTTTTGTGGCAAAGGTACTGCAGTGGTTTGCCATTTTTTCTCCAGCTCATTTTACAGATGAGGAACTGAGGCAGACAGGGTTAAGTCACTTGCCCAGAGTTGCACAGCTAGTAAGTGACTGAGGCTGGATTTGAACTCAGTTTTCCTGATTCTTGGCCCACCACCCTGTCCATGGAACCCACCTAACTGTATGTATTGCACACGGCTAATCTCATACCTTATTTAAAAAAGGGATTACTAAACTAATAGAAGAAGAAATGTTATGGATATGGTTGACCTCTTATTTTAGCCAAGGCTTTTTAGTAATTAAACCATTCTTGTGGAGGAGATACGAGACATTAATGCAATTAAGATGGATGACTGGACTCCAAGAATACTTGGGAAATGTTCAGTGGTAATATGGCAGGAGGTATTCTGTAGAGTGCCTAAGGTAAGAGACTTGTACTTTACTTGTATTGATCCCTAGTTACCCCAGAGATCTGTCCTTGGCCCCATGTTTAACATTTGATCACTTACTAAGTATTTTTTTTTTATTTTTTTAAAATTTATTTATTTACTTAACTTTTTACATTCATTTTCACAAAATTTTGGGTTCCAAATTTTCTCCCCATTTATCCCCTCCCCCAACCCCAATACACCAAGCATTCTAATTTTTCTTATCACCAATCTGTCCTCTCTTCTATCATCCCTCTCTTCTCTTGTCCCCATCTTCTCTTTTGTCCTGTAGGGCCAGATGACTTTCTATTCCCCATTAACTGTATTTCTTATTTCCTAGTAGCAAGAACAATACTCAACAGTTGTTCCTAAAACTTTGAGTTCCAAATTCTCCCCATCCCTCCCTCCCCACCTGTTCCCTTTGGGAAGGCAGGCAATTCAATATAGGCCATATCTGTGTAGTTTTGCAAATGACTTTGATAACAGTCGTGTTGTGTAAGACTAACTGTATTTCCCTCCATCCTATCCTGCCCCCCCATTGTTTCTATTCTGTCTTTTGATCCTGTCCCTCCCCAAGAGTGTTGACGTCAAATTGCTCCCTTCTTCCATTGCCCTCTCTTCCATCATCCCTCCCTCCCTGCTTATCTCCTTCTTCCCCATTTTTCTGTACTGTAAGATAGGTTTTCATACCAAAATGAGTGTGCATTTTACTCCTTTCTTTAGTCGAATGTGATGAGGGTAAACTTCATGTTTTTTTCTCAGCTCTCCTCTTTTTCCCTCCACTAAAAAGTCTCCTGCTTGCCTCTTGAATGACATATAATTTACCCCATTCCATTTCACCCTCTCTCCTCCCACTACATTTCTCTCCCACCATTAACCCTAATTTCTTTTAAGATATGGTCCCATCCTATTCAGTTCACTCTGTGCTCTCTGTTTCTGTATGTGCATGCATGTGTGTATGTGTGTGTGCATGCACGCATGTACGTGTGTGTGTATGTGTGTGTGTGGTTCCACCAACTACCCAGATACTGAAACGTTTTAAGAGTTACAAATATTGTCTTTCCATGAAGGAATGTAAACAGTTCACCTTTGGTAAGTCCCTTATGACTGCCCTTTGCTGTTTACTATTTCATGCTTCTTCTCATTCTTGTGTTTGAAAGTCAGATTTTCTTTTCAGCTCTGGTCTTTTCATCAAGAATGCTTGAAAGTCCTCTATTTCTTTGAAAGACCATATTTTCCCCTGAAGTATTATACTCAGTTTTGCTGGGTAGGTGATTCTTGGTTTGAGTCCTAGTTCCTTTGACTTCTGGAATATCCTATTCCATGCCCTTCGATCCCTTAATGTAGAAGCTGCTAGATCTTGTGTTATCCTGATTGTATTTCCACAATACTGGAATTGTTTCTTTCTAGCTGCTTGCAATATTTTCTCCTCGACCTGTGAACTCTGGAATTTGGCCACAATGTTCCTAGGAGTTTCTCTTTTTGGATCTCTTTCAGGTGGTGATCGATGGATTCCTTCAATACTTATTTTGCCCTCTGGTTGTAGAATGTTAGGTCAGTTTTCCTTGATAATTTCATGGAAGATGATATCTAGGCTCTTTTTTTGATCATGACTTTCAGGTAGTCCCATAATTTTTAAATTGTCTCTCCTGGATCTATTTTCCAGGTCAGTTGTTTTTCCAATGAGATATTTCACATTCTCTTCCATTTTTTCATTCTTTTGGTTTTGTTTTATGATTTCTTGGTTTCTCAGAAAGTCATTAGACTCCATCTGTTCCATTCTAATCTTGAGAGAACTATTTTCTTCAGTGAGCTTTTGAACCTCTTTTTCCATTTGGCTAATTCTGCTTTTGAAAGCATTCTTCTCCTCATTGGCTTTTTGAACCTCTTTTGCCAATTGAGTGAGCCTATTTTTCAAGGTGTTATTTTCTTCAGCATTTCTTTGGGTCTCCTTTACCAAGGTATTGACCTGTTTTTTCATGCTTTTCTTGCATCTCTCTCATTTATCTTCCCAGTTTTTCCTCCACCTGTCTAACTTGATTTTCAAAATCCTTTTTGAGCTCTTCCATGGCCTGAGCTGGACATCCACCAGACATCCACCTGGGATGTCTGGGATAGAGAGGCCCCGACCTCCATGTCTTTCTCTGATGGCAGGCATTGTACTTCGTCATTAGAAATGAAGGGGGGAAGGAACATGTCTTCCCCAATAAAGTAGCTCTCTATGGTCTTATTCTGCTTCCTTTTTCTGGACATTTTCCCAGCCAGTTACCTGACTTCTCCACCCCTGCCTAGATCCACCCAGCTAGTGCTTGGGGTCTGAGATTCCGATCACTTACTAAATAAAGGCATAGATAGCACGCTTATCGGATGACATAAAGTTTGGCATGGATCCAAATAGAGCATTGGGCTGAATTTTAATGAGTGTATTTAGTTGGGATAACTATAAAGTTGTAAGTGGGCACAACAAATCCATTTCACTGGCCAGGATAGTGAGGCATATCCATTGTTCTGAAAGAGATCTGTGGATTTTAGTGAACTGCAAGCTCAGTACAAATTGGCAGTATCAGATGGCAGCTAAAACTAATTTGACTTGTGTCTCCATTAAGATAGGCATAGTTTTCAGGAATGGATAGTTCTGTTTCATTCTACCTTTGTCTGTAGTTTTGTGTTCAGGTCTGAACAACTTAATTTCAATAGGATATTGATTAGCTGGAGAGTATCCAGAGGAAAGCAACCAGTTGGTGAAAGACCTTGAGTATATGTCATATGAAAGGCAAATGAAGAAATTAGGCATGTCAAGTGTGTGAAGAGCCACCTTGTGCGGCAGAGATTAAATATATTCCATTTGGCCCCAGAATGGCAGAAGCAGTAGCAGTGAGTGTAATTCGGAAAGAGACAATTTTGGACTTGATGTCAGGAAAAAAATCTTTACAATTAGAACTTCCCAAAGGTGTAAGAGACTCCTTTGGAAAGGTGGTAGTTTCCTCCACATAGAAAGTCTTCCAGGAGCATACCGTTTGGGTATGCCATAGTAGGGATTATTTTGTGGATGAGTTGGACTACTTTACCACTGAGGTAACTTTCACATCCCAAATTCCATGATTCTGGGAGCCCTAGGCATGTTTTGAAACAGTGGTGATAGACCTAATGGATAAGGAATGATTGAAGTCGGGAAGGAGAAGTTAGGAGGTGGAGCTTAATGTTCTTACCTACATCACAGTGTTATTGTTAAGGATCAGATGCAATAATATTTGTAAATCATTTAGCTTGGAACATAGTGGGCACCTAAGAAATGCTTGTTTTCTTCCTTTTAATTAAGATTTAATGAGCATTTTCACCCCCTCCTCCCCCTCCCTGGGAGAAAAAACAAAGGGAATGAAAACCCCTTGTAACCAATATCCATAGCCGGGCAAAACAAATTGCCACATTGGCTATGTCCAGATATATATATATATTTTTAAATTGAATTGTACTGAATTTGTATTTGAGGAAGAGGGTATGGGTAATTAACACTTTGTGATGAATAAAGTGAAACCAGGAACCTTTCTGGTGCTGCCTACCGCAAAGATGGAATATGGCTTGTGTTTATTGCTGCTGTTGGTATCTTTGCCAACATGCCTCATAGTCTGCCCAGCACTCTGGATGCATGCCCAGTTAGCTGCTATTTTCCAGAAATCTAAAAGTGTATCATCATATTTCTGTGGAATTTTGTATTAAGATCCCAGCAGCTGGCACAGTTCTCTCAGGCTGCTCAGTATTGCAATTCCTGAATTCTTAGTAAAATGGAAGTTGGGGAATGTCCCAAATTAATTCATTCAAAACATTCCCTACCTACCATTAGCATGGATGATTAAAAATTGATGATATATTTGAATTCTTCCTACTCCTTCATAAGGGTATTATGATCATGCTTAAGTAGTCAGGTTTTCCAATTCCTTTCTTTGCCAAGATATTGGAGAGTGCCTTCTTTAGAAAGGAATTCATGAGGTAGCACACACTGACAGTTGAAAGGGGAAAAAGGATGTGTTCGATTTCCACTTTGGTGAATGAATGACTGTCCTCATGGCACAGGGCAAACTCTCAAGTTGTTTTTGAGCTTCTAGTGCATCCCTATGGAACATTCTTGTAAAGAATCCACTTGCTTTTCTCTTCATCTGCTTATTGCATAACATGGTGGACTGTGTGTATACCAAGTCTGTAAAAAAATGTATGTAAACCATGAAACAAGGGCAGACAGAGCAAGATCTTTATTTGGGTTCCTCTAGCGAGAATTGGAACTAATTCAAACTAAACTAGCCTGAAGTGCACCCTTGTTTATAAAGCAAAGTGCTTTTGTTGACTGAGCTTTTAATGACTTAAACTAATTAGGGGAGTGTTTAGCTTAAAATTTTCTCAATGAGTGCATAAACACCATTTGCATACAATTAGCACATAAATAACATTATTTTCATTCATTAAATTCCTAAAGAATCTCCTCAGAGTAATCTAGTACTTTGTCAGCCTAGGCTGAGTTATTATTTGTGTGTGAAATAGAAAAGCATTACCGAAAAATAGTCTCTAGTTCAGACTTTTTCACTAATTCATGCATTTGGATCCCACTTAGGCTAAACAAGTGAGCTTTTACTTTAAAATAACGGATAATGACAGGTATTACCTTTGCTTTTAAGAAAAATTTATACTGCAAAAATAACGCAACCCATGCTCACATTATTATCTACATGGGGTTAACAGAAAAGTTAGTATTCTTCAATCTAGAAGGCGGAAGACTGAAGGGGATAGGTGAGTTTAAAGGCTTTAAAATTGGGAAAGGTGTAGATAAGATGAAAATGGAGTTGAAATTTGAAGTACAGATAAGAGCAGGAACCTGGTTGCTCTCAGAGTTGACAAGTGAAAATATAAATTAAAGGTGGTCCTCATTATCTGTGAGTATTTATTATCTTTTTCTCTGAAGTTTGTTTGGTCTAGATATGTTAGTTCATTGGTGTAGGAAATGTCTGTTGTGGAAACTCTACTTATGCACATTAGTGACTGTTTTATAATTTATGGTGTATAGAGTTGCTTAAGGTATTGAGAAGTTTAGTGACCTTCCCAGGATTACATGGAAAAAGTGGGTTAGAGTCAGGGCCTAAACCCAGGTCCTCTTGAACGAAGGCCCAGTTTTTGTTTTTTTATAAATTAATTTGCTTATTTTTAGTTTTCAGTATTCACTTCCCATAAGTTTTAGATTTTCTCCCCTTTCTTTACCTTCCCCCTCCCCAGGATTACATGCAATCTGATAGAGGCTCTACATATACATTCCTATTAGACATTTTTCACATTAGTCATGTTGTATAGAAGAATTAAAACAAATAGGAGGAACCATGAGAATGAAAAAAACAAAAAGAAAATATTCTACTTTGCTCTGTATTTAGACTCCATAGTTCTTTGGCTGGATGTGGATGGCATGTTTCATCATGAGTCTTTTGGAACTGTTTTAGGTCCTTGCATTTCCGAGAAGGGCTAAGTCTAGCAAAGTCAGTCATCACACACTGTGGCTGTTACTGTGTACTGGTTCTGTTCACTTCATTCAGTTCATATAAGTCCAGGTTTTTCTGAAGTCTGTTCATCATTTCTTATAGTACAAGAGTATTCCATTACATTCATATACCACAAGTTACTCAGTCATTCCCCATTTGATGGGCATCCCCTTAATTTCCAGTTCTCAGCCATTTTTTTTTTTAAATTAATTTTTAAATGTGAAAATGTGATTAATAAGGATGTATGTGTAGAACCCATATAAGATTGCATGCTGTCTTGGGGAGGGGGAACATCCAAAACTTAAGGAAGTGATTGTTGAAAACTGAAAATAAATTAATTAAAAATTAACTTTTATCTCTCCTTTCCCTGTCCTCCCCTTTACTGAACAATTTTCAAAAGAATTAAAAACAAAACTTTTACAACAAATAGAGACCAATAAAATAAATTTCCACATTGGCTATGTCCAAAAATACATTGTTTCATATTGAATTTAGTTTGTCACTTCTTTGGCAGAAGGTAGGTGACATGACTCATCTTCAATCCTCTGTACTCATAGTTTATGAGTGCACAATAAATCAGAGTTCTGAAGTCTTTCAAAATTGTTTTTGTCTAAAATGTTGCCATTGTAAAAATTGTTCTAGTTCTACTAACTTATTTTGTATCAGATTGTAGGTATTTTCCCAATTTTCTCTGAAATTCTCTATTTCATCATTTCTTATAATACTATAATATTCCTTTCCATTATTACACTCATATACCATAGTTGGTTTAACCATTCCCTAATAAGTGAACACAGCTATGTTTTCCAATTTTTGGCTACCATAAAAAGCACTCCTATAAATATTTTTCCTTTTTTTGATCTCATTGGGGTACAGACCTAGTAGTGATATAGTTGGGTCAAATGATATAAAGAGTTTAGTAACTTTTTTGGCATAGTTCCAAATTGCTTTCTAGAATAGCTGGACCAACCCCCCTGCTCCACCAACAATGCATTACTGTGTTTTTCCTGTTGCTCTTGTAATATTTTAAATTGTCCTCTTTTTTCATCTTTGCCATTCTGATAGGTGTGAGGTAGAACCTCAGAGTTGCTTTAATTTGTATTCTGATGGATAGTTTTTTTTCACATGGCTATTGATAATGTGATTTTTTTCCTTTGACCATTTTTCTACTGGGGAATGCCTCTTAAATTAGTACATTATGTATCTTGGTTATGAGACTTTTCTCAGAGAAACTTAGAGCAAATTTTTTTCAATGATATCTTTCCTTTCTAATTTTGACTGCATTATATTTGTGTAAAAAAGTTTTCCATGTTATATTTCAAGATTTCCAGTTTTCTTTTTTGTGATCTTCTCTATCATTTTTAGTCATGAACTCTTCCCCCATCCATAGATCTGAGAGGTAATTTCTTCCTTGCTTTTCTGAATTGCTTATGTCACCTTTATGTAACAATCCATTTGGACTTTATCTTGATAATGTATATACAAGGTGAGATATTGATTAATACTCGATTTATGCTAAACAGCTTTCCAATTTTCTGAGCATCTTTTGGCAAATAGTCCTTCCCCTAGTAACTAGGGGCTTTGGGTTTCTCTAACACTATGTTTTTGTGTTCTCTTGCTTCTAAATGTTGTGTACCCAGTCTGTTCCACTGACTGACCTCTCTGTTTTAACCAGTACCAAATTATTTTAATAACTGCTTTATAGTTTAATTTGAGATTTGGTACTGATGGATCCACTTTCTTGCTATCTTTTGCATTTTATTACACTTGAGATTCTTGACCTCTTCATTTTTTCTAGTTCTATAAAAGAATCCTTTGGTAGTTTTGATTGGTATAATAGTAAATTAATTTAGATAATATTGTCTTCATATTATGCTGGCCCAATGTATTCATGAGCAATTAACATTTGTCTATATTCCCTCTCTTGCTTCTTTGAGTTTAGCTAAAGCGTAATAGATTTTGCTCCGGCCTTTTATTTTAACTCTTTTGTTTCTTGTAAACACCATATTATTGGATTCTATTTTCTAATTCATTCTTCTGGGAGCAGAGCCAAGATGGCAGAGTAGAAGGATGCACTTCTAGAAGCTAGACTTCTAGACCTATACAGTCCATAAAATACCTGTAAAAATGACTATAAACAAATTCTAGAGCAGCAAAAGTCACACAGTGATGGAGTGAAAGAGATTTCCAGCCCAAGGGAGCCTGGAAGGCCAACAGGAAAGGTTTATCACACTGGGTGTGGAGCAGAGCACAGCCCAGCGTGGGCCACGTGACACAACAGGGACAGGGCCGAAAGAGGCTTCAGGGTGCCACCGGCAGCAGCAGTTCCCAGATTGCTCAATCCACAAATGCCAGAGACAGCTTCAAAGGTCAGTGAGAAAGTTGTTTCACCTGAGTGAGAAGAAAAACGCATTTACCACCAGTAGCTACTGTAGCGCAGCATCCAGTTTGGAAGCTCTCCACTTAAAGACCCTGGGGGAATTGAGCAGCTGATCTGGATCCCAACCCTGAGTGGCTCTCCTGGGTTACAGAAGAGTACTGGCAGTGGAACTGGGGATGGCTTTGGAGAGGGAACCCTGCTGGCAGATCCTGGGCAGAACAGTGCTTCTGGTTGCTCCCAGACCAGAGCACAAACCAGGAGAGGAGTAAACTCTCCTTTGATTGTGCCACTTTGGAGGAACTGAGAACTTACAGGTCCCTATAGTATGCCCTCCTCTTGACAAAGGACTCTAATTCATTCTTCTGTTTGCTTCTGTTTTATGGGTGAGTTCATCCCATTGATGTTCATAGCTATGATTTTTAATTGAGTGTTTCTTTCTGTCCTGTTGTCTTATACTTTTTCCTCTCGTTACTCCCACCTTCCTTTTTACTAATAAGAGGAAGGTCTTAAAAGGAAGTTTGCCTAATACTTATCTATAAATGAAATGCCCTATTTCTTCTCTGTGACAGCTCTTCTCTTATGTTTGTGTTGCCCTAGCCCCAGGTTTTTATTCTTGATTCCTTTCATTTTTATTCTTCCTTCATATTTACCTTTCTGAAATTTGTATTTGTTTTATAGCTCTTTTCTTAGTTTCTCTATTTCCTTTGTCCCTATCCTTTACTCTTTTCCTATGATTTCCTACTAAAGATTTCATACTAAAAATCTTTGTGTGTGTGTGTATGTATGTGTATGTATGTAATTGTGTTTTATCTTCCTTTGTCTAGGTCACATGAAAGTGAGCTTCATTGGATGCTTGATTCCTTCCTTCTTTTCCTTCATGATTAAAAGTCATCTTCCATACCTCTATGTATGTAACATGTAATAATGATTTCTAACGTTCTTTCTCTTTCTTCAATAATATCCTCTTTCTTTTAAAAATTTTTTACCTGAGCCCCATAGGCCTTCTTGTCATATTTCCCTTTTTCCGTGACCTTTGAAGATACTAGGTTTCTGAGGAGACATTTATTTCTTACCCTCTATAGCATTCAAACAATTTATCCCCATATGTTCCCTGACAATTAAGTGAAGGTGTGCATTTTTCTATATTTCTTTGGCTTCTGCATTTTTATTTCAACGTATCTATTCAATTCTGGCCTCAGTTCTCTTGTAAGCCTTTATCTTTTTCATTTTGCAATATAGAATTTCAAACTCTCTATTTCTTTATGATGGTCACTTCCAAATCTTGTGTAATACTTAACCGTGAGTCCTTGGTATTTGAACTCTTTTTTTTTTTGGATGTTTATCTCACCTTGACCTGTTTTCCATGTTAGTTGTTTTTAATATTATATTTCTTATATTTCGTCTGAGTTTTTTGTTTTGTTTTTTTTCAATTTCGGGATGTTTAATTTTGTGTCTGTGTCATTGAGTTGCTGTTTTCTGTTTGCCTCATTCTAATTTTCAGGGCATTCAGTTCTAGGGGCAAGTTTTCCATTGTCCTAAGATGTCAGTTTTTCTTGCCATTCCTTCTTTCCTAAGTATTCAGTTTTGTTCCTCATTTCTTTTTTCTTTAGAGTTCTTGTGGCCAGGACATTTTTTTCCTCCCAAGCTCGAATTGGACTTCTGAAGTTGCTTTCTTCCTTGGGATCCATTCTGGGGCATTTCAAGGTGTTTCTGCATAGTATCTGGTGTTTTCCTTGGTTTACTCAGTTTAGCATTCTTGGTATCTACGTTTGGTGGCCTGTTTTTGGGTTAGGTCCTGTTTTTGCCCTCCTGAAGGAATCCTGAGTGTGATAGTCAATACTAGGCTCTTTCTTCAAGTGACCTTAGAGCTGCTGTAGTGCTGGACTCTGCCTAGGGCCTCCCTCTTGCCATAGGACTCCTGGGCTGCCCCTTGTTTTTGACTTTGTCTAAGGTCCTTGTTCACTTGTGCTGGGCTCAAGGGCTCCTGTGGCCTGTCCCATGGCTTCCTCTTGCCACAAGGCTCTGTGGCTGTCCTTGAGTTAGATTTCACCTGAGACTTTACTTCTTCTTCTTGGTTCTGCGTCTGCTTTAACACTCATGCTGGTTCCTGGCAAAGGGCTTTGGATGACCATGGACTGATCTTCTCCTGCCACTGGGCTCGGGGCCACTTCCTCTCTGCCCCCAGTTTGTGATGGACCTCACTAGTTGTCATGGGGCTGCATTGCACTGTACTTTCAACTCATATGACTTGTCATTCAGGGTTTCTGCATAATTGCCAAGGTTCCATCCCTGGTATGGGTAGAAGGGGTCTGTGGATTTTGCTTATTGTGGGTATCTTCAGGGAAACCTGGCTCTTCTAAAATATCACCATCTTCCCCCTTAAGGCTAAGTGTTTGTTCCATTTTCTACTTTTTCCTTATGAGACTGGCGGAGAGAATCAAAAATCCTACCACCAAAATTATTTGTTAATAAAATGACTAGCCCTTTTTCATCTCTTACCAATTAATACTAACATCCACCATACCTCATCAAGTCAGTGTCTTTGTTGGTCCAATCTTTCCATAATTGATTATCTGTTAGTTTCTCAGTGATGATTTGTTGGTAGATGCTCCAAAAGAGAATCATTTGAATATCAAATGATTAAAAGAGGCCATTGGGGAAATTGATGAAGCCCATGAATTTTTTTATTACAGGTTAAAGGTGAAATGAAGGCTATCAGATCATATCATGGGCTTTTGTTGAGAAAATTATATTAAAAAGCGTAATCAACACTTAGTTAATTCTGTGTTCATTCCATGAATTAGCACATAGTTGCAATTGTATTTTTTTGTTAAATACAAAATAGCATTTCATAATTTTTAGTTTGTTTTAAAGATAAAGTCTCAAAGTTTGTTGTTTAAAAAAAATTGCTTTGAAATGTTGGTCTATTTCAAATAGACTTACCAAATCCTTGAGGGAAGATTTTGACTCTTTTTGTATCTCCAGTGCTTAGCACAACAGTATCTGGAACATATGGACACTTAATGCTTGTTGATTGATTAGTAAATACTTGATTAAATAGGTTTTGTCAACACCCAGTTCCTAGAGAATCAGGAGCACCTTTGAAATTTTGCCTTTCTAAGAGATGATGATAGCTGCAGGGCATTGGGATCATGGATGCTTCTTGAAGTGCTAATTATTTGTAATATTCAGGAAAGCACCAAAAAGAGAATGTCAGAAATTTCAGCTTTGTTCTATTAAGTATATACATGTGTACACACACACACACACACACACACCCTTATATACATATATAGAAATATACATGCACATATAAATATATGGACACATGTGTGAACATATATATATATATGGTTATATGCAAACATATACAAAGATACATATACATGCATCTATACATACACATACATAAATTGTGTGGATAGCAGTTACTACTTAAGACTAGTTCGTAATGAACTTTATTGCTTGCAGTTTACACATAGTGCACATGACATTTGCAAAGAACTCTATGCTACTTTATCAACATTCTTTAATACAATCATAAAATAATTTATACTTTTTACATTCGAAAAAGTGAAAAATCTAATTTTTTTTAATAGACTTCAATAATGTCCAACCCATTTTATCAACCCAGCGTAAAAAAAATAAGAAATGAGAATATTTAAAACTTAGCTTTCTCAGATGTTGAACTTTTATGACCTTACTGTTCATTCAACTGTTAAGTTGATCTACGTGCAGAAAAGCATTATTTTAGTGCATGAACTTCTTTAAATAAAATTTTTAACTAAGATTTGTATTGGGATATTTTCAATTAGGCTACTTTATTTGGACACAGGAAGGAAAAGACAAAAATGAGGTCTGTCAGCAGCTGTTTTCCTACTTGTTCAGTCAAGATTCCTACTTACTCTTGGATTGGTTATGTGTGTCATCTTACATGGCTATTACTATGTTATAACAAGTAATTATTTAAAGGGAAGTCCTCTTATCCTGATGCTTCTCCTCAGTTACTAAGTCTGCAATTCCAGTGTTTCTGGGATCACTAGAATGGATTACAATGAAGTTAGTAGGAGTTGTACTTCATTCTTTCCCTATCTCAATCCAGTCCTCCCTATATTTTTCCCCTCCCTACAGTGCCTTTATTTTTATTCTGATTTCTTACAAGATTTTTGCTTGCCAGAGTGGTATGGGTATGTGCATGGATTGGCCAGGAAGTTGACAATGTAGCTTCCAAGCACTCTAGGTTAGGAAACATGACAGCCCCTTTTGGAAAGTTGTTTTACTTTCCTGGTACTCCCACTATGGGAAGGGAGGAGTGAAAAGAAAAACACTTTTTGCCATTTACTCTTTGGGTTACCTTGGGCAAGTCACTTCATCTCTAGCTTTCAGTTTCCTTGTCTTTAATGTGAAGGGGTTGACCCTGGATGATTTCTAAAGTCACAGACCTAACTCTGATCCTCTGTATCCTAAGAGTTATTATTTGAATACCTCTTACCAGCAGCATTTGGTACTTAATGCTAAGTGTAGAATTTTTAACAGTGGACACAGGATTTGGTCACAATATTCTATCCTAATATCATTTGAGCACCCTGGTTAAACAGATACCAGACTAAGACTAATAGACAACTGTGATTCGATGGAACTTCCTTCTTTAGAGAATTAAGGGCACAGGACAGATTCCCTCTCTGTTTGGAGAATCTAGGTTCAGTCTTGCTAGGAAACTCCTCCGAGGCATCTTATTGTACCCATAAGTGAAACTGGGTAATTGAAAGACTAAAAAACCATTGGTTTCTGTTTTGTTTATAGGGCTAGCATCATTCAGCAAATACTTAATCTTGGGGACATACTCTTCTACTCCATGCAGGGGATCTATCCTCAGAGAGTCAGCTTTTCCTTTTTTACTCTATTTCTCCTGCTGTATCTTCTTTTTGTGTTTCCTCTGTAGTTTACCTAACAGAAAGGTAGGCAGCTTTTTATGGGTCTTGATAAAAGGAGTTAGACAGTCCAGATAGATACATTTTTACATATTTAGTTCATAAAATTCGCATGACTGAGAAAACTGGGGCAAAACTGATGTGTCTAGAAGGCTGCCAAAACTTTGTTATCACTATGATTCTGTCTTTAAAAATTTGACATGTGTCCATTGAGAATGGGTGTAGGCCTGTTTCCAAGCCTACATGAAATATCTATTCTTTACTAATCATGTGCAATTGTTTAGGTACATGTATATGTGTGACTGTATATATGCATATGTATATATATCCAAATGAAATGTAATGAAATGTCTCTAAAAAAAAAGGTCTGAGTTTTTTCACATCAGGAAATCCTGGTGTGAAAATTCCCTGTACCAAAGCAAATTGAACTTAAAATTTTTCTTTAAAATTTGTACTTTAAATTTTTATACTTAAAAATTTTAGGAATCTGGTCAGGGTACTGGGAAGTTAAATGTCTTGCTCATGGTCACATAACTAAGTATGTCAATGACAGGACTTGAAGTCAGTTTTTTCTGACTCCAAGAATGTTCACTATACTTCACTGCCACTCCAATCCAAAGCCTTTTTTTTTTTTTTTTAAAGGAAAATATTGCCCTGGAACTTGCATCACATTAAGTGACAAGCTATCCACTGCCTGCTTCAAGCACTAAGGGCACTGAATCAGTATGGCTCAAAAACAGTGCTTTCAGTGCCCTAGATAGACCAGATGATGGTGATGATGATGAGAGAAGCATCTCTCCGAAATTATCTGCACTTCCTGGCTTGGTTATAGAAAAGAAGGACCATCTTGACTTGACTTAAAGTATCTGTGTTTTTTTTAATTGCCTGGGAAGTTGTACCCTCTTAGTATTTCTTACAATTTTGTTGCCCACTGAATACTAACTTTAGTATGGGACACTGTCTTGCGTATTTCTTGTTTATCCACTGCTTTTCAGTTCTTTCCTGCTCCCGCCCCCCCCCCATTCTCGTTAATGAGTTGTTTCAATATTCAGAAAGCTGCAAGGAGACCTGTGTGCTGTCATAATGGTAGGTAGGTAACTGAGCACAAATCAGAACCTTAACCACTATCCAAAGTTTTGGTTTTTTTTTTAACACTTGCAGAGCAATCATTTTCTCCCCCCAACTCCTATAAATTTCATGAAAAAACTCAGTTACTGGTAAAGCACCAAACTCAGTCCCAAAAATGTGAGGGAGATGAAAAGGTTTGCTTGGAGGTGACTGCCTGAAGAAAATCTGATCCGGCCTTCAACTGCTGGATAAACTACCCTCATTTTGTTGATATATTCAGAAACTACATTGATATCTTGATCACCTAGAAAACAAACACAGAGAAAATGACGGGCAGCAAAAAAAGAACGAGAGAGGAAAGGAGATATCGAAGAAGGATTTCCATAATCTTAGAAATACAGTGAGAACTAGATCAGTCTTCTGATTCTTCTTCTTGGGATTAAGCTATTAAGAAAAGTTTGCCCGCCTGAAAAGGGCAGGAATAGACAAGAGTGGAAAAGAGTGTTATTACCATCATTGCCTCTTCCCTCCTTCCTGTAGGGATGTGGGTGGTCAATAGGCCAAGGTTAAATGTGTTGAGAGAAGAAAGGGGACATCTCTTGCTTGATCCCATCATAGGGTCAGAGGTTAATACATAAAATGAAGCTGGGCAAGAGAGAATATGGGAGTTTGACCTCCAAAAGGAGAAAGGGGAAGCAATGCAGTTTGACTACAAATATATAAGAATATAGATAGATAATTGTAGTATACTTAGAGAAGTCTATAGCTCAGATACGAGGAATGTGTTATTACTGAGTACCCCAGACCTGGGATTATATCAGTGTAGGAAACTCCTGGTATGGAAACTCTGTTAAGCAATGTAGAACAACAGCTCCCCTGTAACTTTCAGTCTTAGAAAGCTGTTTGAGTCACTGAGAGGTTAAGTGACCTTTCATGGTCACAGAGCTAGTGTGTGTCAGAGATAGCTTGAACCTTGGTCATCGTGACCTTGAAGCTGGTCTTCTCTGCACTATTGAGACTTCGCCTTTGGAAATGGAAATAATGTAAGGCAGAGGAGCACAGAGCAAACCAGACTGGTAAGAGTGTTGTGGTAAACTGAAATGGTGTTTGTCTTGACCCTGGTGGGTTCAGTCAACTTTCTGGATGTTCTTTGGTTTCGCCAGAAATTGGAGTCCATAGAATTCCTAATACATCTTAGCCTGGGCCTGAAAGATTTGGAATTGAACAGAACCACGCATGATGGTGGAGGGAGAAGGGCATGAAAAACTTTCCACTATTAGAGGAATAGCACTTACAAGATTTCATGTTCCCTTCTCCTCACTTCTTCCTCCCTCTTGAACACACTACCAGCCTTCCCATCATGGAGTGATCCCTGGCATCAAGGTCACTCCCTGTGGCTCTCTACTTCCTCTTACCTTCCACTCCTCTCTTAGAAACCAAATTTTAGTTCAAATGGAACTTCTCTTTCTCCCTGTTCCCGGTTCCCCAACCTGTTAGTGCCTCTCAATACTGCTTTCTAGAATTCATTTTGTATATATCTAACGTATTTTACTATAGGTACATATTTTCTCTTCCGTTAGAATGTAAGCTGCTTTGGGCAGAAACTGTGCCTTTTCGATTTGTATTCCTAGTGCTTAGGACAGTGTCTGGCACATAGTAGGTGCTTAACAGATATTTGTGGATGGATTGATTCTCATGTTATTTCATTAGAAGAAAGTGCTGGGGAAAAAAAGAGATTCCTTTTTTTTTTCCTGTCTCTCCACCTGACATGACCTATTTATGCTAAGATATAAGGTGAGATTACCCAGAAAGGAAAACCTGGCTTTTCAGAGAGAAGTTTGGAATAGAGGAAATAGTGATGGACTTAGAAAGACCTGGGTTCAAATCTTGCCTCTACCCTCTATTACCTAGGTGACCTCAGGAAGTCATATTATCTCACGGAGCTTCAGTTTCCCTTTAAAATGAGGGGGTTGCACTAGGTGATTCCTGAGGTCCCTTCTGGCTCTAGGTCTCTGATTCTGTGAAATGTAGATAATAATACCTTCCTCACAGGGTTGTTGTGAAGTTTAAATGAAAAAAATGATGCATGTCAAGAACTTGGCTAACTTTCAACATCAGCTGTTGCTTTGCTTATGGATTTTTCATTCCAAATCTTTTCATGCTAAATAACTTAGGAGTTGGGTAAGTCAAGTCCCAGAGCAGGATAATGATCTGGTTTTGGTTTTTTGGTCTCCATGTGTGTTGAAGTGTGCTGAGAATAAAAGGGTACTTGGGCTTACCGGAGTCGTGCTTCAGGGATTCCTCTTTAATCATCTGGAATCCATCCCCACCTTCAGCAAGAAAGCTTGGGAGGACAATCTTGTAGATTTCATCCATTTGGAGAGGCATGTAAGTTGGCACTCGGCACTTGGTACAAAGGACGTCTAGACTAACCACTCTATGCCCAGGGCTTTGTTTCAGATCATATACTACATGGATTCCTAGGAAAGAAATGTGTATTTAAGTTACTGCTGGATCCAGGTGTTTCTGAAGAATGTAAGTCTGACAATGTCTTGAATGGAAATCGCACTGGAAGGGGGGATGGGGAAAGAACGCACAACTATTCCAAGGGAGATTGTGACTAGAGTTGCACAAAAGAGAATATCTAAACAAATTGTGGTACATGAAATAAAAAATAGCAAAACCAAAAGACTCCAGAGAACCATAGGAAGAAATATGAACCAGGAGAACAGTGTACCCAGTGTCTACCAACAGTGTAAGTGGAAAAATAAATGCCATTAGTATATGGAACTGTTAATTCCATATTGTATGATTAGTGCTAATTCTTAATGCTTGCAAATAGAATAACTAATCTGATCCTCAAAATAAGAGAAAATTCACCTCCGTTCTTTGCAAAAACAGGGTGTGGGAGCTAAGGAACATTGTATATACTTTCAAACATGGTTGATGGGTTGGTTACTTTTGCTGAAACACTCTTTTTCTTTATTTTTGCTAGTAAGAAATGACTCTCTGGGTAAGGGAAAGTAAGGAACATAAGTGAAATGAGTATGTTGTAAAAATAAAATACAATAGTTAAAAAATTTTAAATATATAATATGTCCCCAAAATCTTAGTGCAGTGTAAGCTTATTAAAATCTAAGCTGCACTAAGACTTTTGGGACTGTGTATTTGTACATATACACACACACTGACACTGAGACTACATGTATACATACATATATGTATAGGATGAGAGGGAGACAGGGAGACAGACCGCAGTGGTGTATAGTGGACAGAGAGCCACTTGTAAAGCCAGGAAGACCTGAGTTTAAAATCCTGCCTCTGACACATACTGGCCATGTGATCCTGGCCAAATTATTTAACCTTTCACTGTCTTTTTTTTCTTTGCTGGGAAGTACAGGTTTTAAAAGAACTTGCAACCCAAAAGAAACACTTGGGAAAGCCAGGACAATGTGAGAGGGCATTTGCACAGACCTTGGGCCAGCAGCAACTCCATCCTAGAAAACAGTCCAGGTGCCTCCTCTAGGGGCAGGGTTTGAGCTTGTTATCTGTCCCAAGATGAAAAGCAGGAGAGGGGCAGGGATCCAGCATCTGAGGCTAGGGGAGCACCCACCCCCCTGGGCCTGGACCCATCATTTCCAGTGGTCTTTGCTCCCTAGCACCAAGGAGACAGTGTATTAAACCCAAAGAGGCAGCAGCAAATCCTGCAACATGACGAGGACAGGTAAACTAGTCTTAAGACATGAAGGAGAGACCAAGTCCTGCTTTCCCTTCAGGAGGACATCAGGGGATGAATATTTTAGCAGCTTCTCAGATCACTTGATGTTTTTTGTGCTAACTCCTTGAAACCGTTAAGGTGAGACTGTATTGGTTAACAGAGTTCTCTTACCTGTGATGAGTCCCATCCCTATTCCTAGCCCTCTTAACTAAGTGTCACAAGTGATCTGGAGAGAATCCCCTTGTCATTGATAATTATAAACAAAATAAGGGAATGGGATCATTAATGAGAACTTTTAAAAAAAGAGAGAGAAAACTGAATCTTAAAATATCAGCCGTTGCTTTTGAAACTCCAGTGTGTTACAGTGAAACAAAGCTCTGGATTTAGAGTTGGAAGACGAGTTCATTTAACAGTTTGATCACTTACAGTGTGACATTAAACAAGTCACTTTAATCTCCTGGATCTCAGTTTTCCTGTCTGTAAGTTGAGGAGATTAGACAAGATATTCCTTAAGAATCTATGATCCTAAAAATTCATATGAACTTAAAAAAATCTTAAACCCTGAATTTTAAAAAAAGCTTATTTACCTTTTTTTAATTCCTTTTAAAAGTTTATTTAGTATTTTATTTTCCCCAGCCACATGTAAAAACAATTTTTAACATTGGTTTTTAAAGCTTTGAGTTCCAGATCTCTTCTTTTTTCCCACTCCAGCCTTCCCCTCATTGAGAAGGTAAGAAATTCAGTATCGGTCATACATGTGTAGTCATGCAAAACATGTCCATATTAGTCATGTTGTGAAAAAAACAGACCAAAAAAAACCCAAACGTCAAGAAAAATAAAGTAAAAAAAAGTATACTTCAGTCTGTATTCTGAGACCATCGATTCTCTCTCTGGGGTTGGATAGCATTAAAAAGGTCCTTTTTCAAAGGAAGTTGACTAATGCCAAGTTTGGGGTGCCAGCTCAGAGGAGAGACCCTGGGACACCAACAAGCATTCCCTTCAGTCAGGGCCTGGAGCTTTGCCTCATGGAAAGTGGCAAGATCTGTTCTCTATGGCAGTCAAGAGAAAGACAAAGAAGAAAGGCCATCCACAAGGTGAGCTGACAGCAGAAAGCCTGGTTTAGAGATCGAGGCCTGGAGGTGTATAGTGTGGCAGAAATAGAACTGAACAGATGAGTCAGGATATAAAGTTTCGATCATCATGGATTGTGACCATGGGCAAGTCACTTTGCCTCTCCTGGCCTCCATTTTCTCATCTACCAGATGAGAAGGATACACTAGACTAGATGATCTGAGAGTTTACCTTCTAAGCTGTAAAATCAGGAAGACTCAGCACAGGCAGGATGGAGAGGGTACAAAACTTACCGCCCACTTGCAGGAATTCTCCAGAGGACTGGCCATAGCGATGTACGCTGTGCTCAAAGGCCTTTTTCAGAGTGGAACCTTTTAACTCCATTAGGTCAAAAGTGCCACCAAAGGGCAAGACGGCAGCCAGGTTTTCCCATGTGATTGTACCTGTGCAGAGGGAGCACAAGTGACATCAACAGAGGATCAGTTGGAAGAAACCCCAAATGAACATCTCCTTAATGCTAGGGGTTGGGCTTAGGGATGATCAAAGGGATGGAGAAGAGAGCAGAAAGCAGCATCCGTTGTACCCTAACTGTAATGGCCATGGGAGTTCTGGGAGGACCCTTAGTTGTACTCTCTGTCCTTGGGCAACATGGCTTAGCTGTTAAACTACCCCAGAAATATAACCATCCTCTCCCTAGGGGTCCCTAGGTAGTGCAGTCGATAGTCTGTCTGGGCTGGAGTCGGGAAAACTTGAGTTCAAATCTGGCCTCAGACGCTAGCTGTGTGACCCTGGGCAAGTCATGTAACCTCTTTTGGTAATGTTTTCATCTGTCCAATGGGTATAATAATAGCACCTACCTCCCAGGGTTGCTCTGAAGCTCAAATGGGATAATAACAATAAAGCACTTAGCACAGCGCTTGGTAGATAGAAAGCACTATATACATGTTAGTTATTAGATACTCAGAGTGAGAAGCTCTTGACTCTAAGCCCTATGACGCTCCTGGGGCTGAATTTCCTGAAGTTAGGTAGCTGTCTCCAAGATAGAACCATCGGCAGTAGCAACAAGATGAGCCGCATTCCCGAGACACAAAGCCAGCTGGAGGAATGTACCATTGTTCTGCTCATCAATGGGGGCTCGAATGCCTCCTGAGTTGAGGATGCACATGGAGACATGGTTCCAAGTCAGTTCATCAGGATGTCTCAGGTTGTTGCTAATCTGTAACAGGAGCACAAGATGATCTCAGACATTTTGGCGTTTTCTTCCTCAACGAAGACCCCAGAAACTCATCTGGCACAAAACTTGGAAGCGAAATTACTTTTGCTCCTTCTGAAATCCTTCCCTTACATGCGGCCTCTGTGCCTTTGCTCAGGCTGTGCCCCATTCTTGGAGTGTTCTCTCTCTTCACCTCTACCCTTTGGAGAATTCCTCAACGCAGCCCAAGCTCCACCTCCTGCAAAAGTCTTCTCCTGATTCCACATTCTTTCCCCATTCTAGCTGCTGAAATCATACATACTTATTTGTGTATATACAGTTTTCTCCCAGTAGAATGGGGGGCACTGTCCTGTAGGGCTAGTACTCTTTAAAATGTCATCATTTTACTGCCAGGACATATCCCAGTACCTGGGCACATAGTAAGTGCTTAATAAATGCTATCAGAAGATTTATGAAGAAATGCCTTAGTAGGAACTCCAAAGCCTAAAGCATAACATTCTCCACTTAATATGGGAGTCCTTTGTGTTTTCTTTAGAAACAGTGACTAAGAAGGGAAAAGGAGAATTCAGCTCAGTCTGAGAAGGCACCTGAATACTTTCAGAGGTCAAAAAGTTATTCCTTTAGGTGATACTTTATTGACCTGAAGAATTCAGGTACCTACAGAGAGTAACTAACCTCCTTCAAGTTAAGTCAGTTAGCATTTGTTAAGTACCGACCATGTTTCAATGCTAAGCACTAGGGATACAAAGAAAGAAAAACATGCTGTTAAGCAGTTTACAATCTAATAGGGATTAGATTCTTTTTATCTGATAGTTTGTATTCTGTGCCATCCTCTGAGGAAACTCCATCACATATACTCAGTTCCCATTCTTAGCTTGGGAGTTAAGCCAACTTAACAGACATCCTTCAAGTCTTCATTTCTGCCAGGTCTATGGTTGGATGAGCTCTCTATGTGACTGCTCTGCTTATCTTTCATGTGGGATCACAAAGGTTTTGGCTGAATACTCAGGCATTCTAATTAAGGGTGTTATCATGATGTTCCTTCTACTGTGTAAGTCTCAGGAAAGAAAGAGATAGGGCCATCTTGAACATAGGATGCCAGTTCTCAGTTTCTCTGTAGATATGAACCAAAGGAACTACTCTCTGTTGTGTGCTCAGGAGACATGTTTTTCCCTTACATAGGGGGTTACTTACATAGTCTATGTAGTTAATTCTTTTTAAAGAAAATTAATTTGATCATTGTTCTCTCCCTTTCTTCCCACCTCCTTTCCCCTTGAGAAAAAGAAAAAAAATATGTACAATGAAAATATCAAATCAAATCAAGCTAAACAAACTTGCAGATTGATCATATCCGAAAATGTGTTACATTCTGCACCTCAAGCCCCATCTTTTAGGAAGTAGGTAGCGTACTTCTGTCAGTCCTCTGGTCATTGCATTTACAGAATTTTTAGGTCTAATAAAGTAAACATTACATTGAACTCGTGATGTTGATAGGTATAGTATTATTCTCATTGATTTTCTAGGGGTTTTTTTTGGTTTGTTTTTTTTTTGGTTCAAACTTGTGATATCTTTGATGTGGAAATTCTCTGTTCACCAACACAAATCAGGCACTTATAGTCTTAGCTTTCTATGGCACTGGGGAGTATTCCCATCTTACAAAGGATAAAACTAATAGACAAAGAAGATAGATGCATCATTGAGGTTAGCATGTTTGGGCAGTGAGTGAGTATTTTATGAGCAAAGAGAACTCTAACCAGAGAGACTTTGGCTCTAACATGAGTTCTCATTTTTGTGGCACATTGGCTGTGTAGAAAACCATTTCCTTAATGTCAATTCTGAGGAATAGGTCGTATAATTTTATTATCCCTTCTTTATGGCTGAGAGGCAACTGGGCATACTGAATAAAGAACCAGCCTTGAAACCAAGAAGACATAGGTTCAAATGCTGCCTTTGACACCTGGTGGCTGTGACCCTGGGCAGGTTACACAATAAATACTTCAGTGTTCTAGATAACTCTTTTACATTCTGGAAGTTGCAAAGAAGATGCCAATTTGCATTGGTTGGGGGAGTTTCCTCAAGTGGAAGTTCTCTATGCCAGTGAAATCATAGGTCTAATGCCTCTGCTAATTTTAAAACTGAGGAAAATGAGGCTCAGAGAAATTGTGTCTTGCCAGTGGTCGCATAGATATTTAAGGGATAGATCCAGGCCTTTGGAATCACAGTTCATTGTTCTTATGTCCTAGGCTAGCTCCTTAATAGAGAAGGAGGTGCTACTGCTTGTCTGTTGGCATGGGCTTGTTATTTTCACCTGGGCAAAGTAAGTCATATGATCTTGCTGACATTTCTTCAGCAACATAAACAAATATTTTTATATTTAGAAAATGTAAAATAATGTATATTTTAATATAAATTAACACACTTACATTTCCCAGTGTATCTTTCTCCTGTCCTCCCCAATGGAGGACACTCGTAATAACAATGAATTAAAAACAGCAAACCCCCCAAAACATAAAACTTTAACAAGTTCAGCCAAATTAGCCAGCGTATTGAAAAAGCCTGACATATGCAGTCCTCTTTCTTCAGCAATAACATTTTTAATAGGAAAATTGCCCTTTCTTGTTTAATGTTTTTCATCTGTGCAAAATGCTGCTCTTCCATCAAGCAAAGGGATTTCTGAAAGCAAAGCTACAGAGGTAGCACAAAAACACTGAGTGGACCTGTTGACCTTTGGACAGCTAAATCAAACCAATTTAAGTCCAAACAATGCCCATATAATATTCAGATAGGCTTTTTGTGTATATTCAGATCATTTTTTAAAATGGAAAACAAATCTTGTCTAATTTTTAGACAGCCAATATCAAGTTCTCAAATGGACAGATTTTTTTTTAACATAGGTCCTAAATAGCAATGACCCTAATTCTATAACCGCTGATGAGTCTTTCTGGATGTGCTTAATGTTACGAGTGCCCAACTGAAGTGCCAATAAACAACCAGCACAATGCCTTGAGTTTACTTGTAGGTTACTGCAAAAAAAAAAAATACTAAAAATGTATACACACATACCTAAAAAGAAACTTCCCCAGTGCCACACACACTTAAAATTGGCAGTTGCAAGACACTAAAATCGTGTACTAGTGGTTTTAGAGGCATCACTTACCATAGCATCACAAATCAAATTCCCCATGTTGCATTCCATAAAACGGCAGGATTGTGTGGAGCCATTCAGATAAACAATGGTTTTCCCTAACTCCTGCTTAGAATAATTGTCCAGTTTTATCCTCCACCTGTCGATTTGTGCTTTTATGAGTGGATCTAGAAGAGAAACAAATCCTGTGGTTCATGCTGGTTCATAAACCTTACACCACACCTGATTCTTGAAATCATGTCAAGCTGATCATCAGTGCCCATTTTGACCCAACAGTACAATGTCATTTTAAAAAGATTGGTTAAAGTCATCAAAGGTACAAGTAAACTTGACAGTTCCAGGATTGAGAGAGATTTTAAAGTTGAGCCTAGTAATTCTGGAAAATGAAAACTTTGAAAATGGATATTTTGCCCTTCAGTCAGCCAGAGCTGGCAAAAGTGAAAAACATCATATAGTTTGACAGCACCTGGCTCAGGAACACTACAGGGTACGTTGCGATTGATAGTTGGGGCTTGGGGAAGGATGGGCTCCAGTTAATGCTACAGTGTTGTCCAAGATAAAGATCAGCCCAAGGAATGCAGACTTGATGAGGAAACTGATAGTGTCTGATGGTAACTCCATCAGAAGGAGCAGGGACATATATGTAGAGGATATAATCAGAGTAATGTGGTACACAGAATGAGAAGAATGCATAGGAAAATGACTTTTTAAATAGGATGCTGTTAATGTGTAATGTTTTACTGAAATTCCTTTTTATTTGTTTCCTAATTAATATCAGTTGCTCAATAAACATTTGTTAAGTATCTACTGCATGCCAAGCACTGTAGTTAATACTTGTCTTTTGTAAGACTCCCTCAAGGAGCTTACAATCTAATAGGGGAGGAATCATCATTATCATCATGTTAATAGCTAACATTTACATTCTTACTATGTACTAGCTTACATTTATATACTTACTAAGTAATATATATACTATATAGTAACATGTAAATAAGCATATATTTTATGTATATAATTATATATTACAAATACATAACTATATACAAATGTAATCTATATAAAACAATATATATTACATATATACTTACTAAGTAGTATATATACACATACTATATAGTAACATGTAAATAAGTATATATTTTATGTATATAATTATATATTACATATACATAACTATATACAAATGTAATCTATATATAACATAATATATATTACATATATACTTACTAGGCACCATGCTAAGTCCTTTACAGTCATCTCATTTGATCCGCACAACAATCCTGGGAGGTAGGTGCTATTACTACCCCATTTTACAGATCGGGAAACTGAGGCAAGTAGTGGCTAAGTGACTTCTCCAGGGTCACAAAGTAAAGTATCAGAGGCTGGATTTGAATTCAGGTGTTCTTGCCTTCAGATCTAGCTCTCCATCCACTGTACCATTTAACCACCCCAACAACATTATAGGAAACAACATGCAAACAAATATGTACAAATCAAGCTATATACAGGACAAATAGAAAATAATTAATGGTGGGAAGGCACTGGAATTAAACAGGATTGGGGAAATCTTCCTGTAGAAAGTGGAATCTTATGATCCCATTTTATGGATGAAGGAACTGAGGCTGGAGAGATGAGGTGACTCGGTTGGCTTCACATAGCCAGTCAGTGTCAGAGCCAAGACTTTAAATCTGGACCTTTGGACAGGGACATCTGAGTGGTACAAGTGGTTAGAATTCTGGACCTGGAGACACGAAGACTGGCATCCAAATCTGGATTCAGAAATAACTGCGTTACCCTGGGCAAGTCACTTAACCTTTATTTGTCTCAGTTTCCTCATATTTATAGTCACCCATCTCCAGGAGTTTTTGTGAGGATACAATGAGATAATATCTGTAAGATGCTTAGCACAACGTCTGGCACATAGTAGGCATTTATAAACACTTGTTCCCTTCCCATCTTCTTTCCTTCCACCATCCAGTGTTTCCACTACACCACTATGCAAAGTTTTCTCCATTGGCAAGCCCTAGGCATATGGGAGAGGAGAAACATGGAACCAGAAGGAGGAAAAGGGGAAGAAATGTTGGGGGAGACACTGATACCTATGATAAGTAGAAAAGGGATCTCCAGTGCTTGCCCAGTGTTATTAGTGCTATCAGGGCAGCTAGGTGACACAGTGCAAAAAGGGCCAGGCCTGTGGTCTCATCTTCATCTTCACGAGTTTGAATCTGGCCTCAGATGCTTACTAGCTGAGTCACCCTGGGCAAGGCACATAACTCTGTTTGCTTCATTTTTCTCATCTATGAAATGAGCTAGGGAAGGAAATGCCAAACCATGCTAGTATCTTTGCCAAGAAAACCTCAATTTCGGTCACAAAGAGTAGGACACAACTGAAACAATTGAATAACATTAAAGCTATCAACCGGACCCTGCTCTTGCAAGTGGGGGGAAAAGGCAGGAGAAATTTTTGCTCCCAGCCCCCACTTTCTGTTATGCATTATCACCGAAGTTATATCTCTAGTGTATACCCTACTCCCCCTTCCTCCTTTCATGTTTCATGGTGCCTAGGGAGGGTACAGAAAATGGAAAATGTCTAGCCTAGTAGGCAACTGCACTAAGACAGATCCTGCTACTGCCCCTGTTCTGGACCAGCTGCCATCTTGTCCCCTCCTAGTTTCCGTCTGTTCCTCCCTTTTCTAGACAGTGGGTGTGAGGAGGGAGAAAGGGATGAGAGGTGCAGGTTATGAAAAGAAAATGTAAAAAAACAATGATCAACAGCTAAGTAGAAAAATTTTCACCTATGGCTAGAATGTGTGTCGGGAATGAAGGTGTAGAGAAGGACTGGGAAGTGTATACATGGGGTAGGGAGAGTAACAGGGTTAATGACCATGAAGACTGTGGATACACCCACTCTATGGGATGGAGAGGGATGTAGGGGGCAGACAGTGTAGTAGTCAAAGTATGAAGATAGACTTACTACCATTTTGGGGCAGGCCATTGACTGCTGGGGCAAGTTAGTCTCTAAATTATCACAAATCTTGAGAGTGGGCAGTTTGCACCTTTTGATTACTTAGTTCTTGATTATCTGATAAACTGAAGAAAGGGGAGTTTATAAACTTGTGCTCCCAAGGTAATGTTGCCCATCCCAATCTGTCTTCTAGAAACTGGTCATGGTCCATTAATTTGTGTGGACTGGGAGTGTATAAAGATAGAGCACAAACTCCCCTCCCCCAAGAACATAAAAACAAAATCAAGGAAAACATTTAAATATGAAAAACCCACATCTGGCCTCAGATGCTTACTAGCTGAGTCACCCTGGGCAAGGCACATAACCCAGTTTGCTTCATTTTTCTCATCTATGAAATGAGCTAGGGAAGGAAATGCCAAACCATGCTAGTATCTTTGCCAAGAAAACCTCAATTTCGGTCACAAAGAGTAGGACACAACTGAAACAATTGAGGCTATCAACATTAAGGCTATCAACCGGACCCTGCTCTTGCAAGTGGGGGGAAAAGGCAGGAGAAATTTTTGCTCCCAGCCCCCACTTCCTGTTATGCATTATCACCGAAGTTATATCTCTAGTGTATACCCTACTCCCTCTTCCTCCTTTCATGTTTCATGGTGCCTAGGGAGGGTACAGAAAATGGAAAATGTCTAGCCTACTAGGCAACTGTTGCTTAGTCTTTGCTGGGGACCAGTGGCTTTATAGCATATGCCGACCATGCTGGTCATTCAATGGTTCTGTTGGACTTTTCAGTGCCAAGTCAAAGGTTCTGTCATGTTATCTAAACATTTATCTTCCTTGGTGGTGATACTACTTCTACCTGGAAAAATATCAACTAAAAATTAACCAGATCTGAGTTTCAATAACCAGATTAAACATTTTTAAAAGGTGGAAGAAAGCAGCAGGTGTAGCTAGCAGAGAGGAAGAGGGATTCCAGTAGTCTAGAACAATTAGATTTCTTAATAGATTTCTAGTATTTCTGTTTTGAAATAAACAAAGCAAGAAAAACAGTCACCCTCCTCTTCCTCAGGACTTAGCAAAACCCTCCACCCGTCCCAGTTCCCCAATCTCACATACCTTCTTGGATGCTGCTGTTGAGAAGGATAGGATTTCCATGTGACATGGCTACATTTCCTTCATTGTCAAATTCAACATTTAGGTACCCCAGATATTTTCCAAATGCGTAAGCCTGAACAACTGGGACCTTGTGCCCATCATCAGCTGTTACTATGAATGGATAGTCCCCAGCAGGCACTTCCTTGGATGGAGGAGGACGGCCTGAAACCAAAAGGGTAACGTAATCCTGTAAGCCTGTGTTCACTAATTCCCCCAGAAATGCAGTCTAAAGAGTTTGCCAAGGTTGGGATTTTCTCCCCCTTTTATAAGGAACCCCTACAACCACAAACACTCATACATCCACTTGAGGGATTCTTTTCATTATTATTGTGATTCTTTAGGTGCATCCCACCCTTTCCCCCTTTCCATGCTCTCCATTGGTTGGTACATATATCTTCCCCTTCCTCTCATCATTTGCTGGTCAACTTTCTGGTTATGGACCTCCACACATTGAGAGTTCAATTTTGAAAGCTAGCACCTCTCACTAATATGTCCCAATGGGCAGTTAGGCCATATTGTAATTGTGGAGTGCCAACCTTTGCTGACTTGGCAAGAGTTTTTAATCTTTTTTGTATCACTCTTTGGCAGTCTGGGGAAACCTGCTGGCCCATCCTCTGAATATTTTTAAATGCATAAAATGAAACCGATATACTAAGAAAGGAAAGCAATTATATTGAAATACAATTATCAAAATATTTTTTTAAAGCAAGTTTGCAGACCCAGGTTAAAAATCTTTGTGCTGGAAAGTCATTTTAGCAATTGTGTTTTTTTTCTTCAAAGAAGTAGACTTTTCTCATCTTTTGTTTTTATGTCAAATGAATTTTCCTTTGTGGTCCTCTTACCTTCAGAGAAGGAAGTATACACACACACACACACACACACACACACACACACACACACACACATATATATACAAATATATGTAAGTGTACCCCTTATAACAAAGATTTTTTTTTAAAAAAAAGGAAAAGAAAAACATTAACAAACATTCAGTAAATACATTACAAGCTGACATTCTGTGCAGTGCTGCACCCTTGTGGATCCCTGGCTTCTACAAAGGAGACAGGGAGGTTTCTTCAGAGAGTCACTGCACTGGGGTGCCTATTACATGCTTTGTGGACATCATTCAATTCAACAGTCCCCCAAATACTTATTAAGCACTGCAAAATAATCCCTGCCTTCAAGGAAGGTACATTGTACTGGCTGAAAGAACTGCATTTTCTGTAAGCATGAGGAGGGCAGCATGGGCTCTGATAGGGAAAACCTATACAATCTTGCTGTGTCTTGATGCCTGAAGTCTATCTTTATAACTGATCCTACTGGAGATTCTAGACTGGGACCAGTGGGCTCAGGTTATGCTCATAAGAGAGCCACATTGGGCTCTCTGCACATCTTCTATTGTATTCCTATCACCCAGAGCCACAGGCAGGTTGGGGTTTTAATGTAATAGACTTTGGTGTCCAAAAACATGATGAAAATTTTTCTGATTATAAAAAATTAAACCAACCAATCAAATAAGCATTTATGGAGCCCTGGCTACACAAAGACAAAAATGAAATATCCCTTGACCTTAAGGAGCTAACAAATACATTAAAAAAATATATGCAAAAGAAATGTAAGGTAAATTTGTGGAGTAATGGTGGGGGGGCAAAGAGAGGGCACTGGAAGTTGATAGGATCCTTAGGAAAGGATTCATGTCAAAGGTGGCACGTGAGCAGAATTCAAAGGAAACCAAAAGGTAGAAGTGAGGTGGCTGTGCCCACCAGAATTGGGGAGCAGCCAAAACAAAGTCAGGAAGATGGGAGGAAATCAGCCCTTACTCTTGACCTTTCCTTCTCTCTTTCCTATTTCTTCACCAGCCACATGCCTGCCCTCAGACATGAAGACTCACAGAGTCAAGAAAAGAACCCAAAAATTCATCTGAGATCGATAGGTCAAGATTAAGTGACATTGGCATAAACCCAGAAACACTTGACAATACCATTGAAAGATAACTCAAGGATCAGGTCTTGATGCCCAACACTGGTTACAGAAACAATAAGAAGATAAACCACATGCTGCCCAGTGAGTTCAGGAAACTATGGATTCACAAGGTCCAAGAACTTACTCAGAAGTGATCTTGATGCGGGGACAGATCTTACTATGTTGGGATTGCTCATGATGTATCTAAGAAACTTTAAGAATCACAGCATCCTTGTTGAGAGATCAGCTTAGCTGGCCCTCAAGATCACCAATCCACATGCTAGACTGAGGAAATGAAGAAAGGGCTGGGGATGAGGGAAGGGAGAAAAGAAAAGGGAATAAGCATTTATTAAGCACCTACTATAAGCAAAGGCCCTACACACTTTACACCTGTTTTCTTATTTGAGAAAGTGAGTAAAATGCTTTGCACATTTTCATTTGTGTTAAATTAAACCTCAAACTTCCCCCCACCCTGCATAAAAAGCAAGGACAGTCTGGTGGAATTAGAGTGTGGAAAGGGAGTAATGTAGAATAAATCTGGATTCATCCAGTCATAGAATGTCAGAGCTAACTCCTTCACTAGAAGAAGCTGGAGCAAATTGCAGGTCTCCATAGACAACTAAGTGGTAAAAGTGGGTAGAGTGCCCAGACCAGAGTAAGCCTCATCTTCATGAGTTCAAATCTGTCCTGACACTTACCCGCTGTGTGACCCTTAACTCAAGTCACTTACCCCTGTTTACCTCACTTTCCTTATCTATAAAATGAGCTGGAGAAGCAAATGGCAAACTACTCCGGTATCTTTGCCAAGAAAACCCCAAATGGAATCACAAAGAGTTGGACATAGGGCAAAATGGACATGACTACAAAATGATTGAACAGCTAAATAACTCTCCATAAAGAAACTGAATCTTACATTGTGCAATGATCAACGATGATTGACTTAGCTCTTCTCCGCAATACAATAACCCAATGGGAAATGCTAACCACACACAGGGAAAGAACTGATGGGGTCTATCTGAATACAGATAGAAACATACTATCTTCATTTGTTAATTTTTTTTCTTTTTGCAAATCGTAATTGTTTTGCAAACTGTTTCTTCTTTCACAGCATGACTAATATGTAAATAGTTTTATATGATTGCACACATATAACCTAGATCAAATAGCTTATCTTCTTGGAGAGGGGAATTAGGGAAAGAGAAAAATGGTAATTCAAAATTATATAAAAATTAATTTTAAAAATTGTCTTTACATGTAATTGAAAAAATAGAATACTGTTGAAAAGGAACAGAAGCTCAGGGTGGCTATATGATTTAATAATAACAGTAGCATTTATATAGAACTTTAAGTTTTACAAAGTGCTTTACATGTATTAACTTCTTTTATCTTCACGCTATAACACTGTGAGGTGGGTGCTATTATTATGCCCAGTTTATAGATAAGGAAACTGAGGCACAGAGAGTCTAACTGACTTGCCCAAGGTCACACAGCTGTTAAGTATCTTTTTAATTCCAAGCCCTGTGCCCAGTCTACTGTCCCACCTCTCTTCCAAGGTCATAGAAGGACTACGTAGCAGATTTCCATCCTGGAACCCAGGTCTTTCAGCCTTGTTCTTTCCATGCTCCTTCTCAAATCCAGTCTTAGAATTCACTCCTGGTTTCTTTCTCACTCTCTGTGTCCACCACAGAACTAGAATGAGTATTTCTGGCTTAACTATCTTCACAACTGACATCTGTGCCAGGGAAAGACAAACCATAGTTGACTAGATTGAAGGCATCTTCCAAATGGCACTCTACCAGGGAAGCCTATTTATCTGTAAGAAGAATAAACAGTGAATAAGCCAAAAAAAGCCGCACCATTGAGGCTTCTATCCAAGGGCATAAAATTCTGTAGAAACCAGGATTTCTAAATTAAAAAAGAAAAAGACTGCCAAGCCCTATTTCTCATCTATTTGCATCCTATGAAAAATGGTCTTGGTCTTGATTTGAAAGCCAACAAATAAAAAAAGGGAGGTGTGTGCACAAATATAGCACAGGAAGGACCTAAGATCTGAGATGTGGTGAGATCTTGTCTTCTAGATTCCAATGAAAGTACTGAGTGATGATGTGTGTTTACCCTACATCCTGCATTATAACTTCGCAATGAAATTACCAAGTGATGATGGGTGTTCATGCACCCTGAGTAGCCTTATGGACATCAGGATGGCTGAGATTACCATACTATTTCAACAATTTTCATAGCCTGTCCCACCTATTCCCAGAACCACAACTATTTTAAGTTGTTGGGAAATTCTGCTAATTGGGATGGGATAGGAACTGGAGCATTCCAGAAATTGGCATGGGGAGGGAAGGGATAAGGAGATGAGAGAATTTCTCTAAATTGATAATGCCCTCATTTTTTCCATCCCCAACTACATTGTATTTACTTATCTGTGTTCGTGGTGTTTCCTTGAAATAAAATCCAAACTGCCTGAGTACAAAGACTGTTTTGTTTCTGTCTTTGTTTTCTTATCTCCATATCGAGCAGCACATTTTTTTTAGTGTACCTGTGATTCCATTGGTACAGGGAACTCCCAGCGAGGCAACTTCCTCTACCAGTGTGGATCTGTGTACATAGATAGGACCTAAGGATACAGTCTTAGGAGAGTTGCCTGGAACACTAAGGTTACCCAGGGCCACACAAGCCTGTGTGTGTCAGAGGCAGAACTTGAACCCAGGGCCTTCTGACTCAAGGTTAGTGATATCCATCATACCACATTTCCTCTTTACTATCACACAATAGGAGCTTAATAAATGCTTATTGAATGAATAGTAGCAAAATAGTCAGGGATGGGGGAGGGGGAGTGCAATTCTCAGAAATATCCATAGGGGGGCAGGGTGATGCCCTGGTACTCAACTCTTCCCCAGAGATCAAGTTAAAATAACTTCATACAAGTTTAAGAAACCTTTGGCAGTCTGGTGAAGCTTGTGGCTCCCCTCTCAAAATTGTATTTTTAAATGCATAAAATAAAAGGTACTATGAAGAAAATTATAATTTAAATACAATTATAATTTTTTTTTTGAAAATTCACTGATTAAGGATTTATGTACATAGGAAAGTTAAGGAATCTGTTGGAGATACTAGGAGATTCATGACAGGAAATGGATAATTTGCAAAACTCTCCTCTTCCTTAGACTTTGCTTAGCTGCCTTTCACCTATATTTCTGTAGGGGAAAGGAGCTACCCTGACACAAGACTGCTGTTCAATCTGAGGGCAAATATTACCTAAGAAAACTAGAGATCTCTTAGACAACTAGATCCACAGACCTAAGACTTTTTCCTTTAATACTCTTTTTTGTTCTCTGCCATTCACATGCTAATTAGTCTACACAATGAACCAAGGAGAGCCTGGAAATGATGTGGCCCGTTACCAGCCACAAGGACCACTAGGCTTTGCTTGGGTAGCAAAGACTTCAGCCTCTCTTCACCCTTGTTCTGACACCCCTCTCTCTCCCCTCCAATGGAACCCACAAAACCACTAACAGCAGAAATATAATTTCCACAGCAATATTCCTCCTCTGAATCAAGTGATTGGAGATCAGCTTCTCTCCCTCTGTGGTACCAACCTCTAACTTTAGAAACTCAATGGATCTTCCCAGCTTTGGAGAAATCTGAGTCTGAGATACTAGTTCCAGTTCAAGCGTGATCTTCTTACAGCAACATTATCAAATAAGATAAGATTTGTAAAGTGACAGATTCCCCAGCTTTTGGTGCCTTCCCTTCTAAACTACCTTGCACTTATTTTGACTAGATGCTATATGTGTGTGTGTGTGTGTGTGTGTGTGTGTGTGTGTGTGTATGGGTTGTCATGTGATGGGACTAACATTTACCAGTGTTTTGAGAGAAATTATTATTTCTCTCTTACGTTGATAATCAATTGTTGATTTGGGACTACAGTTTTTCCCCTTCCCATTTCCTCATTCAGAAATCAGCCAGCCTTTGAAGGGCAGGTCTGATGATAAGATGAAATCTTGGGCAGATGTATCCCATTGGGAAAACTCAGATCTAACCAAAAGGCAAAGAAATTCTAGTTTAGGTGAACTGGTAGATTCTGGTCCATTGTGATTTAGTCCAGCAGGTCTGGGTGGAAGTGGATGCCCCCTTTTGTCTAGATTATCCTGGATGTAGTGCTATGAGAACAGGTAAATCTCTTTGGGAGAGGAATCTGGGAAGAGTAGGTCAGAAAATTTCAAGCTCTCAAGATTTGCCTCCTCAAAAGAGATAAAATAGCACCTCAAGATGAACATAGAGCAGTGAAAATAAATAAGAGTAGGGGCAGAACCCAGGTCCTTCTGGGACAATTGGAGAAGATCTAAAGAAAAATCCCAAGACCAGGTGTTTTCCTTGTGAAGAATAAGCACCTCCAGGCTAGGGACCATTTAAACAGTAAGTGCCAGGGCTAGGGTTAGCTAGGTTGGGAGGCTGCTTCATCCCCAGACACAGGAACTTTTACCCCTAGGACAGTGAGAGGAGTTAAGCGTCTGAACCCATGAAGATGGAGGACTTCTACTGACAAGGAATGTCAAACCCAGCTGTGCTGCAGAGAAGTGGTGGGGGCAAGAAGGAACCAGCACATGTCCACTGAGTGCAGAAGCATTGGGGTGGGGATGCCACTGGCTGTGGGCACTTACAGGAGGGTGAAAGTCATGGTTTGAGTTCAGGGTCAGAGGGGAGAACTGAAGAGGATCTGAGGCCAGAGGCACCACCTCCATCCCCCAAGACTAGAGGTGATTATAAAAATTAAACTATTACAAAAAAAATGAACAGACAAAGGACAAAGAATCTAACCACAGAAAGCTATTATGAAAATAGAGAAGGCAGGTATTCATCTTCAGAGGAGGATACTGAAACAAAGAAATCCTCTTTTACCCCAGAGATAGTAATGTCAAGTGATCACCTGCTCAAAAAGAATTCATTGAAGAACTTAAAAAAGACTTTAAAAATCAAGTGAGAGAGATGGAGGAAAAACTAAAAAGAAAAATAAGAGTAATCCAAGAAAAACAAGAAGATTGTAAAAAGAAAGTCAACCAATTAGAAAAGGAGGTCCAGAATCTTAGGGAAGAAAATGACTCCTTAAAAATCAGAACTGGGTAAGGGGAAACCAGTGAAGTTATAAGAGAGCAAGAAGAAAACCCTCAAAATATAATGAATGAAAAAAATAGAAGAGAATGTGAAACATCTCATAAGAAAAGCAACTGATCTGAAGAACAGATCAAGAAGAGTAAACATAAATATAATCAGACTACCTGAAAGCTATGATGAAAAAGAGAATCTTGATACAATAATATAAGAAATAATTAAAGAAAATTGTCCTGAAGCAATACAACAAGAGGGAAAAATAGAAATAGAAAAAATCCACTGATCACCCCCTGAAAGAAATCCTATAAGGAAAATTCAGAGGAATATTATGGTCAAATTACAGAACCCCCAGCTCAAGGACAAACTATTACAAACAATAAGAAAAAATCAATTTACATATGGTGGTACCACAATTAGAATCACACAAGACCTAGCAGCGGTGACACTAAAAGTTAGCAGGTCTTGGAACACACTATATTGGAGAGCAAAAGGACTGGGCTTCTGGCCGAAAATATCACACCCAACAAAGCTAAGGTAATTCCGAATGAAAAAAAAATGGACATGCAATGAATTGCTAGACTTCCAGGATATTTTTAAAAACAAACAAAACAAAACCTGAACTTAATAGAAGATTTGACATTCAAGAACCAAGAGAAATATAAGGTACATACCAATGTCCAATTACAAGAGACTCAATAAGGATAGACTGTTTACCTTCCATGTATATAAAATGTAAAACCTTTGTCTAAGATTATTATTAGTAATTAGGTAGCTTATAAGAAAAATTGGGATAGACCAGAGTATGATACAACTTTAAAAAGTAAAATCATTCAAGAACAGCTAAAGGAGTAATTATCTTATACAAGGAAGAAACAATACAGAGGAATTAGATGGGGGAGGGAGCCTATTAGTTCTGGAAACCTACTTTCATAGGGAATGGGTTCAAGAGAGAAAAATACATATATATCTAGAACAGTATAAAACACTTCTAAATTTAGAAAGAAATAAAACTCTAAGGGGACAGGGAGGGGAGAGAGGATAAAGAAGGGATCTTTAGAGGGGAAGGTGAGGAAATAGGTCAAAGGGGTATACAAAAGGGTGTTTTGATTTATGGAAAGGGGAGGATAAAGGAGGAATTGTGTAGGGGGGTAGGTTAAGTAATAGGAGGGCAAAGAAGTGGGTAGAAGTGCAGTAGAGAAATTAGGAGAGATAGGAAGATACACACAAACATAGAAACAAAGATTAGAAGTAGAATCTTTTAGGGAAAGTATACGTTTATGTGTATATATGTGTGTGCATATGTGTATATATGTATGCATCTATCTACATATAAGTATATCCATGCTTAGCTGTTGGGGGAAGGAGGAGGAAAAGGGGAAAAGAACAAAATAAAAACTGTATAGCAGAGAACAAAAGAAGACTTACAAGGAAGCAAAGAAAAGATGGACAGCTTTTAACACAATGTGCAATATTTAATATATAGACTTTCTTGAAATGGAAAGTTATTGTTGCATATTTTGAATCCTCTTCCATGTTCTGTTGTGCACATGTTATGTTTTTTCATTTCTTATTTTCATATTTAAATTTGTTTATTTTTCTTTTCTTATCATGTATTCAAGTTTTACTATTTTTCTAAAAAAAATTAAAAAGTCTCTGATCAAAAATGAGTGATCAGGGTCACATTCCCCAGGGGTGGAGAACCTGCAGCTTCTAGAACACATGTAGCCCTTGAGGTCCTCAAGTTCAGCCCTTTGACTGAATCCAAACTTCACAGAACAAATCCACTTAATAAAAGAATTTGTTCTGTGAAACTTGGACTCAGTCAAAAGGCCACACCCAGGGACTCAGAAGGCCACATAGGCCATAGGTTCCCGCTCCTGCCAGAGCCTTATTAGAATAAGCCCGCCTCTCATAATATTCATTCTTTCATTACCTATTAACCAATCAGAGTTGATTTCTGCCCTCAGGGACACCCACTCTTTCAGGGGCATATAAAGTGTTGAGTGGGTTCAATGAGGGTTCTTTGGTTCAAGAGAGGTGGCCAGATGATCGATCCTTTTATTAATTACTCACTAGCCATAAAAAATAAAATGACTGTTAATTACCCAGAAACTATGTCTCTCAAACTTTTTATTTGTTGCGGTTTTGGTGATGCAGCTTCCCTCTCCCAGTTCAAACGTGGGGTAGGTCCAGGTCCCTCTTCTTTCCTTCCCTTCTTCATAAACACTTACTGACTGATTGAATCAAACGGGATATAACTAGGAGGAACAAGGATAAGAAGAGAAAGTAGAGCTTAGAAGTCCTTTTTCAAGAAATCTACAAGTAATATCAGACAGTGCTACTCATGCTATCTATAGGTTTGGCATGACTTTCGGAAGAGGCATTTACAGCTTAGAAAACAGATGGGAATGAATGTAGATGCCTTTGACATGCTCGGTGGAGAAAACAGGTAAGGGAAAGCCATCAGGACTTAGTAGAAAGATCCCTGTCTCACTCTCACACAGTCCCTGGGTTCAGAGTGGGAGCATTCCCACCTTAGTCCCATCACCTAGAGCTTGTGTTCCTCCTCCTCCATCATGTCCTTTAATGACTCCAGTATACCTTCATGGTAGGGCCGGGCACTAGGAGAGTCTTCTAGAAGCAGACTAATTTGAACCAAAAGCAAGAAAGATCAGTTGGTGCTTATAAAGCTTCAATTACAAAAAGTTACAAATATGTTGTACAATATATACTATATGTTTAAAACACATACTAGGAAAGGATCCCATAAATAAAAGAAGTTGAAATGCATTTAAAAATAAAATATGGATAATGAGAAGAAAATTAACTTCATGCTGGGATTAAAAAGGCTAAGGAGTTGTTTAGTTGAGGTCTTGAGGGGACTTGCCAGACTTCGCTTATCAACATATGTAAAAGAATGGAACCTTTTAAAACATGTTTGCTTGACAAGCATTTAGTAGGTACCTACTATGTGCCATGTACAGTGCTAAGGGCTGCATACAAAGAAAGACTAAGACAGTCCTTCATATCTCTAGGAGTTCACAGTGTAATGAGGGAGACAACTTAGAAACAACTCTATGTGTATGTATGTATAAACAATATATGTATGTGTGCATGCGTGTATATATCATTTGTACATAATTCTACACATTGTTATATGTTGCATATAATATATAGTACAATATTTAGCCTAGAATATATAATACAATATGTATCATTTGTACATACACAATTACCAGTCCCTGGAGGTAAATTGGAGGTAAGTTTTAAGTACTTTCCTACAATTTTATGTCCACTGAAATTGCTTCCCACAACCCACTCTGCTTACTGCCTCCACATCCTCCACACCCCAAGAGAAATCTCAGGTTAACTACCCAACAAATTTTCACAAATTTATAACTACTCAATTCCTAGATCTGCTACTTACTGTCATCTTGGGGAAGTTACTAAAAAGCTTATATCCCACTGGCCTTGCTTTGAAGACCCACAGGGTCACTGACCTTCTCTGAACCTCAATTTTCTTATCCATAAAATGAATGTGTTATATTCAATGACTTTTAAGATCTCTTCCAGTTCTAAAGTCATGCTTCTATGATCTACTTTTATAACAAAAATAAAAGTAAAAAAATAGGAAGACCCAGGGTTTTATTGCTGGCTAAGATGGAATCAGCAAAGCCTGATTGGCTTTGGGAGGGAGGAGAATGCTCCAGGTGCTACCAGAATAATAAAACCACAAAATAAATAAATATTCATCCTGCTACTCACTGGTAGGGAATGAGTACCTCTTCTCAGCTTTATCATCCCTAGACTCTCCTTGCTACCAATTGCTAAGAATGGTTCTCTATAGCACTCTTCTCCTACTTCATCTCCAGATTTACTTAGATCATTCCCTCACCCAGATTTTAACTGACCTCTTGTTAACCACTAGTTAAGTTGCTCATGGGTCCAGCTCCCAGCTATCCCAGACTTACCTGTTTCTCTTCCCTGTTTCTCTGAGGGAATAGGAATTTCTGGAAGAGGCAAATACCCAAACTAACTCAGTCTTAATTCTGTTTAGACAGTACAGAATGGTGTTGGGCAACCAGTGGAATGAGTGGGTCAGACTTGTTTACTCCCTCTAGCTGTCTGAAGCTCAAAGAGCATTTCTACCAGATCTCCAAGGATCTCCAAGTATTCTGCATTTCATTGGGATCCTATACATTGAGGGAGCTGCTCTTTGGGGATGAGTTGTTGCGTCAAGTTCCCATTAAGATTCTAACTCTTCTCAGCACTACACGATTTCTTCTAGGTTAAATTTAAAAATAATTTTAAAACAATTTAAATTTAAAAAGAATTTTTAAGTTCTTCTATCATCAATATGGGATTTCTGTAGGGGCAAAACCTTCACTAAATCTATTTCTGAACCTTGATCTGCATGTATACCTTTGACTGAGGTGTTACAGACTCTCCAGGCAGCTGTAGGCCTAGAGTCAGGAAGACATGAGTTTAAATCTTGCTTCAGATAGTTACAAGCTGTGTGATCCTGGACAAGTCACTTAGCCTCTATCTGCCTCAGTTTCCTCAACTGTAAAGTGGGAGTAGTAAGAGTATCTACTCTGATGTATTATTATTCGGTGATTTTTAGCTGTGTCTGACTCTTTGGGGACCCCATTTGAGGTTTTGTTGGCAAAGATACAGGAGTGGTTTGTCATTTCCTTCTCCAATTCATTTTACAGGTGAGGAAGCTGAAGCAAACAGAGTTAAGTGACTTGCCCAGGGTCACACAGCTAGTAAGTATCTGAGGCCAGATTTGAACTCATGAAGATGAGTCTTCCTAACTCTAGGCCTGGTGCTCTAATCCACTATAGCACCCAGCTGCCCCACCTTGGCACATAGTAGGTGCTTAATAAATGCTTGTTTCCTTCCTTTAATGAGATCTCATGGATATTGTTGAGATGATAAAACAAGAGAATTTTTTTGGGGGAGGGGATACAATAGCAGTATCAGAGTTTCTAGGAAAGGGATGGGAGAACTTTTTTCTCTTACCATCAATCCACTGACAAGAGGAGGAGGACAAAAAAACAAAAAAATGAGGGTGACATAATCTTATTTAGCTTTTCAAAAAGCAGTATGCCTTTATGACCCCACCCCCTCCTGCATTCTGACTATTTTTGTTGAGATAACAAAGGAAGTCTCCCACTTTGTTTCTCGTTTTCCTGGTTTATTTCCCCTACTGAAATTTTCCGTTTATTTGCTTATAAAGTTAAGACTTGGGAAAATGAAGCTATTCAATAAAAGTAACTGATAATACAAAAATATTCTTCTGTTCTCTAAGTTCTATTTGATGTCAAGTTGCGGGGGAAGGAAAGGAGGGAGAGGGAGAGAGAGAAAGAGAGAGAGGGAGAGAGAGAGAGGGAGAGGGAGAGAGAGAGAGAGAGAGAGAGAGAGAGAGAGAGAGAGAGAGAGAGAGAGAGAGAGAGAGAGAGGACGATAAAAAAGGAAACTATTGGCTGAACTCTGAGGAAATAAAGATCATCATGATGGGATACAGGCTTGTGCACAACATGGCACACAAGATAAACCTCAGCAATCATTCTTTTAAACAAAAACAACCCCAAAACACATAATGTTCTATGTTTCAAAAGATAAAGCCATTGCCAAAATTAACCATCAAAAGTAGTTTTCTTCTAGATAAAGTTTACTGGCACAAGTGTCCCAGAAATCTCCCTTTCCCCCCATTTTTTTTTGCCCTGGAAAGGAGGTAATGTTGTCTTTTATTTTACAGAGGAATGAATGCATGAGTAACTTTATTAAGGGCTTGTCATGTGCCAAGCACTGTGTTAAGTACCTGGGATACAAATACTAGAAGGAAAGCAGTCCCCACCTCCTAGGAACCTGTGGGGGTCACATGAGGTCCTGTAGGTCATCAAGTACACTTCTTTGACTGAATCCAAACTTCAAAGAACTAATCCCCTTAATAAAAGATTTGTTCTGTAAAACTTGGATTTGGTCAAAAGACCACACGCAAGGACCTAGAAGCTGTTCCCCATCCTTGTCCTATGATATTACATTCTAACAGAGAAGAAACAACACATACTGGAAGGTGGTGAAAAAGGAGGGGCACTTTGGTTATGAATATTCTTGAGAGGGTGAGTGGGGAATAGACGGGGACAAGCAAGGAGCTGATCAGAACATGGTTTGAAGTGGAAGGGAAGGAAAAGAAAAATTGGACGAATAGCAAAGCAGTTGGCAGTTGTGTTTGTCCTTCGTTTTTGACATCAGGGAAATGATGACATGACTTGCAGTTGACTTTGCTTTGAGTGAGGGAGGGCTGTGCAAGGTCATCAGCCTCACTTTTTCCTCCACAGCCATCTGGGTCCAGTGGCCAGATATTCTTCAGGATGATTGGAGATGGCCCAGGATGCAATGGGAGACCTTGGCCTTTTTAGGCAGGTCTTTTCAGGTACTCACTTGGAGGGAGGTAATTCCTATTCAGTGAATAGGCCTCTTTAAGAAGTGAGTCAAGGGATGGGCCCTTTAATTAGAAAGAAAAAAGAAAAAAAATCAAGCTGGGAGGGGAAGACCCTCAGGGTTGCTGTTCCATATAAAGGAGGAATATGGAGGCCTACAGAGGAGGAAATTAAATGAAGCATGGCTGGGGTTTTCTTGAACTAGTAGTCTGGGAGAATCAGTTATCAATGGAGGGCTGATAGGAGACAACCAAAGCTGAAGTTCCTCTGTGGCAAGATCTCTTTTATAGCTTAATGGGGCTCTGGAGCAAAGGGAAGACGATAAGCGTCACTTTTATGAGAAACAATCCCATCTTATGTTTGGCCTTTCAAGATTTGGCCCTCCTTTTTCACCACCTTCCAGTATGTGTTGTTTCTTCTCTGTTAGAATGTAATATCATAGGACAAGGATGGGGAACAACTAAACAAACTAAAACTTTTAAAGCTATATTATATTTTAGCAACTTTAAGTACAAATGGAGAGATCTTGACATAATTAAGCTGAAGTTTAAATCTAGCCAAGATTCCTTATTTCTGTTTATTGGAATATGACATTTAACAGATGGCTAAATAAGTATCCATATTTTGAAACAATGAAAAGGATAAGGAATCTAGTGGTTTGGGCTTATGAACTTGGGAAAGTGCCACTCAATACTCCCACCATATTGTGCAACAATTTTCTTTGAAATTGTAGCATCATGTAGTAAGAGGCACACAAAGCTAAGAGCAATGTCTAAATAATTAGTCATTTAAAAATATATTTTATTCCCTATCTTACATAATTCCAAATCAACACTCCCATTAGGTGTGTAACAATTTTTCTTGACTATAGAGTATCCTGTAGTTAGAAGCACATAAAGCTATGGGGAATTTCCAAATACTGTCTTGTTTTTCTTTAGCAAGTGCTTCATTCTTGATTCTACACAGCTGTAAATATCTTCTCAGTTATATTTAAGCCTTCACAGAAGTCCTATTCTGATGCCTTACTATGGCATGGATTTGATTCTGCAGTCTCAGAGCATAGAGGGTATGTCAAGGGATTGAGGGTCCTAACAGGTTCTACCAAGCTGTTAAGGATTTGGGGTATAGTCTTAGCAATAGAAAGTATGTGCCTAGTTTGAACAGAAGGAAGAAAGCAATATGGATTATATTTGGAAAACCATACAGTTATCCCTTTCATATTGTGATTTTCCCCAGAATGGTTTTGATATATCACAGGTTGGCATAAGAAATTAATTGGGAATTTGGGGGAGTTTTGTAGAAGCTACCGACCACACAAAAGGCAGCAGATGATACAGAATAAGTTTAGAAACTCAGAAATGCATAAAATATATGTATTATATTATATATTAGAGCCTATGACCAAATACTTAACCCAAAATTTACAATAAGGTATGTAAACAATCCATAAAAGAAAAAGAAAAACATTCGGACTTCTCTAGTATGAAAGGAGGGCCAAAAATTTTTATGCAGAGTTGCCAGATCAAGGGGACATAATTTCCCTAATCCCATGATATGGAACGGATAACTATATAGTACTTTTAATGATAGCTCAACTAACATTCACCTTACCATAAAACCACATGTATAGCTAAGTATGGAAAGACTCATCAAACATAAGATTGGTCAGTTGTGAGAAACAAAAGAACCTGTGTGGTCAGTTTTGGTTTCACCCCCACTGAATAGGGGCAAGCAGAGCAGCACAGAAAAAATTCAGAGGGGGCTGTCACATAGTTCTTAGAAGGTCAACAAAAACCAATCTAATGGTTGATACTGTTGCTATCTGATGTGCGTCCAAGTAGCTAACGCAGAGCTAAAGTAACAGAACCGAATCTATATTGATACGTCTCTCCATAAAACCAGAAGACATTTTTAAAATGCCACTGAAAGGGACGGTTCATTGGATTCATAACATACCCAAAGGTAACAAGAAATGCAACATCACAGAATACCCTGTTATCTCTCCTCATTGTGCTCAGCATAAGCAGAAGTGAAATGGCTACTAGGAAGCTAAATATAGCTCGAAAGACATTTTCTGCAGAGAATGAGGAAAGAAAACTTCAATAAACATCACTCCTAAGCATCTTGAAAAAACTAGAAATGAACCAGGTAACAAGAGAGATAGATGGGAAAGAAGGAATTCCCACAAGAAAACTAAGGAAATGAGCAAGAAAAAAAAATCACTCCAAGTATAATGAAGAAATGCAATGGAATAAGAGAATAAGGATGAAACTCCAGAATAAAATAACTCAACAAAAACTACAAATGAAACCCTAGAGAAAGAATGTCCACAAGAATCTACAGTTTGGAAGGAAAGTCTAATAAAATAATGAAAGGAGCATATAAGAATGAAAATAAGAATTCTTAATGAAAAGCTTGGGGAAAAAATGGGAAATTTAGCAAAGCAGTGGACATTCTGATTTTTTTTTTTAAATGAAGGATCATAGTCTCAAAGATTTAGATGGCCTAAGCAACCATCTAGACCGATTCTCTCTTTTTCTAGATAAGGAAACTGAGGCTCCTAGAAGTGAGGTGATTTGCCTAGTTGCACAATGCCAGGGCCAGGATTTGAAGCTGGGTCCTTTGATTCTAGATCTTGGCACCTTTTCCATTTATATCAGGGTGATTATGGTATGTCACTGGAAGGGCAACCCACTGACTTAGCCCATTAGTACTTAATCTCCCATCAGTAGTAAATATGGACATCGAGCCAGGCCTAGATTGAACAGGAAGAAGATAACAAGATGGATTGTGTTTGGAAAACTATATAGCACTTTTAGTAATACTCAGCTACCACTTGCCTTACCACAAAATCATGTTTTAAATGTTGATCGCTTTTCACTAATGGCAATGAATCATAGGACACATTTTAGAGCTATGAATGCTATATATCACAAAATACCAGAAGCAAAATGGCAAATGACCCGCAAGGGTAATAAGTAGACTGGAACATATTACTAGTTATAACTTGGGCAGAAGAAGCAATGTAGAAGACACCATAAACATACACACACACACACACACACACACACACACACACACATATATGCAGAAAAGATATTGGGTCAGTCATGTACTGAGGGATAATAGGGGAATGGATCATGAGCTGTAATGGAATTTATGAAATATGAAAAGATCCAAAGAGATACATTTATAGCACTGAGTAGATTCTCAATACATGACTTGTGAGATGAAATAAACAAGAAAAGAGAACTCAAAAATTTGGTGACACGAACTATCATAACAAAAATTTTAAAACAGCAAAATTGCACAAACATGATATTTCTTACTATAAAAAATGATCTGGAAAACAAAGCTTGGAGAGACAATGTAAGAGTCACCAGCTTTTCAGAAAAAAATGATTAAACAACAACATTCGTATCATCTTTAGAGAAATCATAAAAAAACTATTTTGATGTATTAGAATCAGAGAGTAAAGTACGGGTTTAGAGAGTCCAAATTATGCCATTATATAGGAGCTCCCCAGGTTTCATTTACTCAGAAATGTGTTTTAGGGAAAGATATTTCAAGCAGCTAAAATGAGACATATCATACCATTAGAATTATGTAGGACTACATATCAGGAATGAGAAAGGAAAGGAAAGACTGAAATAAGTCTTACTGAAAAGCAAAGGAAAATGCCCTGTACCTAATACTGATAACCCACAAGATTAAGCATAACCTATAGGAAAAAACAGTACATTTTTTTAAAAGGATCAATGACTTTCAAGTACTCCATTGGAAAAATCAGATGGTTTCTGAAATAAAAATACAACAGCCGATTGAAGAAACTTTAGTCCTATAAATAAGCATGTACAGCTGAAAAGGGCTAAGGAATGATTCGATGATTACATTCTGAAAGGCAGAGAAAAGACTTTAGTTCTTTGAAAGCATCACTCCCCCCACCCCTTTTTTTGGGAGGCAATGGGGTTAAATGACTTGCCCAGGGTCACAGAGCTAGTAAGTGTCTGAGGCCAGATTTAAACTCAGATTCTCCTGATTCCAGGGCCAGTGCTTTATCCACTGTAGCTGCTCGGCAAAGCATCAATCCTTCTAAGGGTCAGTAGGAAAACAAGGAAGGTAGGCTTTGGGCTGGGTTATTCAAAAAACAGAAAGTAGTAACAACAACAAGAAGAGGAGGAGAAATGAAATTATTTCTTGCAATTGGGACATTATAGAGGAAGTTCACTTAAACAACAAGGTGAAGATAGGGAGAAATGTTCATTTCATGAACCTCACTTTTAACTTGTCTGGGAAGAAGGAACTTTAATAAAGAGCAAGAGGAAAGTCCTAGAGTTTTGACAAAATGGCAAAGGACAGGGTTAGAACAGAAAAGCAGTTAATAGAGGAACTGAATTAGTAGGGTAGAGTCAAGGAAGGGAAGCTTCAAGAAAAATAAAACTACAACTACTCAGGGCTGATTACAAAAGGGGAAATAAATGGGACAAGTCCTAATAGTCCTGATCTGGGCTGGCAGGAAAATAGGCAAAGGAGTAGAGAGGATCTGAAATGAAGCAATGTAAACTGCTGATCCCTACTGGAGATTTCTGTCTTTCTCTTTTAAAGAAGGGAAAGTCAAGTTTAAAAAAATAAAAAAAATGAGTAAGGAGAATTCACAATGAAAGGAGGGGACATAAAGAAAATGAATAGAAACTACTATATCAAATGACACATGAACAAAACTGAAAAGAAATAAAATGCCTGACTACCAAAATATAAGATAGGCAGATTAATAGAATAAGAAATAGAAACTTTAAAAAACATGGGTTCTAAGAAAAAAATTTAATAAGCCAATAATGACTTTCCAAATAAATTCTATCAGATGGTTAAGGATCAAATAACTCCTACTCTACATGAACTGTTGGCAAAAATACAGTATGATGGCATCTTTCCTAATTCCTTCTGAGATAAACATGTTTTGATACCCAACACAAGGACAGATAAAACAAAGAAAAATCAAAGCTACAGACCAATATAATTAATGAATATCAAGGCAAAAACTTTATAAATATTTCCTAAGAGGATATGACAATATTCAGAAGTTTATTTGCTATGGGTTGGATTTGTACCACGAATGCAAAGATAATTCAATATTAAACTCTAGCATAATTAATCATATTGAAAATAATAACACATGACTAACTTAATAGACAAAAATTTGCCAGCAAAAGACAACACTTATTTGTGTTAAAAAAACCCCTAAAAATCATAGAAATAAAAGAACCCTTACCAAACATGATCTAAACAAACTTTTTATCTAAATAGAAAAGCTGGTACCAAAGCAGAGAAACACTTTATAAAAAAAGATCAAGGATGACCAGTCTTCTTTTACTTCACAAAGTGTTACAAATGTTTGCTATAGAAATAACATAATAAAAAAATTAAAGAATTAAACATTGGCAAAGAGGAACCAAAAGCACCTTTATTTACAGTCAATATGATGGTTTACTTAGCTCAAAAGAATCAATTAAAAAATTGAGATGGTAATTTCAGTAAGGCAGCATGATACAAAATAAGTTCAGAAAATCATCAGTTTTCTGTATCTCTTAAACAAAATCCAGGAAGAGACAGAAAGCAAAATATCATTTAAGATAATAAAAACAACAAAAAGACAAAATCTACGTAAACTAGATTTACAACATTCCCCAAATTTATTAGTCTAGTAACTTGGTCAATAAATTGAGTAAGGTTAGCCTGTCCTAACGTGTTCTTGATGAAGTCATGCGGAGTTCCTGGAAAACCTTACTTCCTTTCATAGATAGTCACTAATCTCTTTAATGATCCATTCTAGCATTTTCCCAGGAATCAAAGTTAAATTCACTGGTCTAAAGTTTACAGACTATTCTCTTTTTTTTGGGGGGGGGGGCACAGAAGATGTGCTCTTGCCCAGCACTTCTCTTATCCTCCACTATCTTTCATATCTCTTTGACAGAAGCTCAGCAATCACACCTGCCAGTTCTTTTAGGAACTAAAAAAAGGATGTAATTTTTCTGAGCCAGATGATTTGAATTCATCAAGGCAACTAAGTTCCTTATTTATCTTGGGTATCAATTCCATATATCCATGTGATTCGGTATCAATTCTTTGTTCTGTAATTTTCAGCATGATGGTTGTTTTCCTTGGCATAGAAAACACGCAAAACAAGCATTGGACAACTCTTCTTTTTTGTCTGTTGGCATTTATTCATCTAAATGAAGTGAAAAGGAGTGAACTAAATGGCTTTTGAGATCCCTTCTAGCTCTGGAGTTGTTGGAATATAGATAGATAGAAACAGATTTGTATTTTTTCAGGACTAAGAAATGAATCCAAAAGTTTGTAGACTGCTGTTTTGTTTTGCTGACTCTTACTTGGGTTTCTGGTATTGAAAGTGGTGTATGGCCTCTCTTCCAAATCCCCAAAGCATTTATTAGAGACTTGAGAAGATACTCACATATGGCTCAGCTGTGGTTACCATTCATATATTTATTCTACTCATGGCATTGGAAAGTGAGTGACCGCTTCTGATTCCAATTTCTCAGTCTCTCAGATGGTTCTGGACTGGTATTTCTATATAGTCACCCTCTTGAGTCCCATCTGCTGTCTCTGAAGGCAGAGTCAAAGTGAGATGAATTGCGACTAATGTGAAAATATGTTTAATATGAATGCATAAGCAGAGCCTGTATCAGACTGCGTGCCATCTTGGGGAGGGGGGAGGAGAGGGAGAAAATTTGAAACTCCAAATTTTACAGAAGTGAACGTTGAAAACTAAAAATAAATAAATTAATGTAGATAAAAGACAAAGTGAGATGGCTTGGAATTCAAGGCAAGTGATCCCTCTGATCACTAACTGCTGGCAGAAAGGTTTTACTGGAGTTCACAAGTTCTTCGAGTCCTCCTAGAGAACCTAACTGGTTTTTTTAAGCACTAGACATTATCCGTTGGTTGACACAGTTCATGCCATCTTTGTGCAGCTCACCTTGCTCAGGCAATGCTGAACTGAATGAAACTTTGGTGACTAGTATTAGCCAGTCAAGTGTAGGGGTGGGATGGCTGGGGAGATATCTCTAGGGGAGCTTCCTTCATTGTCCAAAGTGAATATCTGAATAATATAAGTACAACCACAGACTGTGATAAGTGTTGAGTATATTCCAAACCTGTTTCATTTATATACTTACTGTAACACCTATAGTTGACAGTTTCTTCTTCAAGAAGAGTCAAAAAGTTCTCTATGTGGTTAGTATAGAACATTATAAAAAACTGAAACATTATAAATTTTATACACACAACATAAATTTTCTCTTTAGATATTTTTATTGTTATCTTTTGTTTTCATATCACTATTATTTCTAAATATGCCCCTCCCCTCATTTAGGGGGTTGTAACAAAGATAAAAAAAAAGTTCTGAGAATGATCAATGCATTAACTGCGTTTGACCCCAACTGCAATATTCGACACCCATTGTCCCCGACCTCTGCAATGAAAAGATTGAGGGGCAATGAAAAACAACTCTTCTTTCAGGCCACATGGTCATTATAATGATATGTCATTCAGCTTAATTTTGGTGTGTTTCTGTTGCAGTTGTATCATTCTTCCTGTTTCATATATCATGACACCAGTCCACATGAATCTCATTATGTTTCTCTGAATTCTTCCCATTTGTTAGTTTTTATGGCCTAGTAATATTCCATAACAGTTATGGATCACCACTTAAGTATTCCTCTACCTGATGGGTACTTACTTTATTCCCAGTTTTTTACTGCCCTAAAAAAGCACCATAATGATCATTTTATAGGGCCCTTTTGATATTTGACCTCTTGTAGTATATGCTTAGCAATGGGACGGATGAGTCAAAGAAGATGAATGATTTAGTCCGTCTCTTTTTAAAGAAGCATTGACTATGTATCTCTTTTTTTGACAGACAGGAAATTTGGTTACCTAAGTAGGCTCAATGACTGGTTGGAGCAAGGGTAAAAGTCAACACCAAATCAGAAGGCAGAGAAGACATGAGCAGTCATAGCAGTTCTAATCTAACCTATCTAAATTAGTTATGGACTCTGAAAAATTGGAAATGAACAAAAGTAAGGACACTGACTTTTACTAATAATGAGGAAGGAAAGAAACAAGGATTTATGAAGTACCTAATGATGTGCCTGGTACTGTGTTGACATTTTACAAATATTTTAGGGAGATAGGTGATATTTTTTTCTCCATTTTACAGTTGAGGAAATTCAATTGAGGCAAACAGAGGTTAGGTAACTTGTCCAGAGTCACACAGATAATAAGTGTCTACAGCAGGCTTTGAATTCAACTCAGTGGATAGGATGCTGGGCTTGGATTCAGGAAGACTCATTTTCATGAGTTCAAATCTAGTCTCAGATACTAGCTGTGTGATGTTGGGCAAGTGTAGCACAAATATGATATTCACAGTGCCTACAGCATTCTTGAATATGCTGGTACAATTCTGAATCTCAAAATATAACAGACTCTCCACATGGAGGACAGAACCAAAACATTTATTCAAACACCAGAAAGCCGAATCCCAACACCGGAAAACCAAATCCATCATAGTAACAAAGTAATCTATACACATTTGAGAGGGGGCACTCTCAATCACTTAGCCCTGTTGGGCTAAATTTCCTCATCTGTAAAATGAGCTGCAGAAGGAAATGGCAAACTACTCCAGTACCCTTGCTAAGAAAATCTCACATGAGGTCATGAAGAGTTGGTCATGACTGAAAATAATTCAACAACAAACTTCCTGATTCCAGATCCCATATTCTAGCTACTCTCTACCTACTTGCCTGCCCCTATTAGCCAGCATTATAGGGAAAAAAACCCTGGCTCTGAAGTCAGAGGGCTTGAGTTAAAATTCTACCTCTGATGCTTACTTATGTGATTGATTTTGGACAGATGACATCTTCCTTGGACCTCAGTTTTCTCTTCTGTAAAATGAAGGCACTGAACTAAATGGCCTCTAAGGTCCCTTCTAATTCCTGAGGAGAAAGATGTGTCAGTCTGATGCAACACTTGTTTGGAACAGAAGCTTATTTGTAAAACATTATGGAAGGTGATAAAATGTTTATGAACATGATTGTTCCATTAAACAGTTAAATGCAGTTGAAGGAAAAATGAGCCTGAGGAAAACTTAGTGTGAGACCCAGAGACATCAGAAGATTACATGACAATATCTGAAGATGAAGCTCCAAGGTCAAATAACCACAATATGGAACATATGTGCTGGCATTCCTGCAGTGATCTATTGTAATCAACAGAACCGGTATGCCAGAACATTTTGTTTTTTAACACATCTGGATGCAATATATCATGTGAGGGAGTGGCCCTAGGATTTAAGTCAATAAGCATTGCTTACTACATATTAGGCATTGGTGCTTGGGAAACAGAAAGAGGAAAAAGATAGCTTCTACTCTCAAGGAACCTACAACCTAATGGCAGGGACAAGAAGCAAACAAATATGTAAAAACAAGCTATATGTAGGACTAACAGGAAATAATAATGAGAAGAAAGGCACTAGAATAAAGAGGGAGTTAAGAAAGGCTTCCTGTAGAAGGTGAGGTTTCAATGGGGACTTAAAGGAAGCCACTACATGGAGATGAAGAGGGGGAGAATCGCAGGAATGGGGGACAGGTACAGAAAATGCCTGAAGCTCAGAGGTAGAGTGTCTTGTTCTTGGAATAAGAAGTCCAGCGTCAATGGATCAAAGATGGAGGATGAATTGGAGTGCAGAGAGACAAGGAGAGCATACCCACCAGCAGGCTATTGCAGTGGGGAGAAAAGGGAACTCACAGCAAATAACCTCAATTTTTTTTTTTCTGTAAAATATAAGGTAAAGTTCTCAGTGGAGAGAATTGGGGGAGGGCAGCTATAGGAAATTGGACCTAACCAAGTAAATGCGGGAAAAAAAGTTGTGCTGGGAATGATATGTTTTTAAAGGTATTTGGGAAATAATTTTGTAAATATCTCAAATAGAGGAAGACTCACGAAGAATTAAAATGATCACTTGTGGTACTCTTAACCCTCCCCCCAAACCCCAAGTAACAGAGAAGATAGTAGCAAATATCTGTATGATGTGTGTGTGTATTATGTTTTGATTTGTTATGATTTCTTCCATTTATTTTAGCTCATCTACACAGCATGACCATAGTGAAAACGTATTCAATAGGAAAGTATGTGTAGATCCTATGTAGAATTGTATACCGTCTTGGGGAGGAAGGGGGGTGGTGGGGGGTAGGTAGGGGGGAAAAAAATCTAAGTTTTATGGTAGTGATTTTAGAATATTAAAAATAAAAAAAATTTAAAAAAGATTAAAAAAAATTGTTCTAAAGAATTATAATGAATGGTCTAGGACTGTGGGTGAACTTGTAGTTTTAGTCCTGGGAAGGAAAAGGAAGGAAAGAGGGAGGGAAGGAACAAACGATACTATCTTTCATGACTTTTCCTCTTTTGAGGGTTATTCTCCTTCCATCCATCTTATCTACCAACTAAATTATTCAATCAGTTTCTTCAATAATCTTAGTATCTCAACCATAAGCTTCCTCTCTGATTCATTCTTAGCTATGATCCTCAAAGACTTCAATCCTCAAGACTTCAAAGACTTGATGACTCTCCTAACAACATGACTAGATAATTCCTTAACTGCCTTAAATCTCTCAACTCTCTCTTTCCCAATTCACTTCAGAAATGTTCTTATACAGTCACACATTAAAACCTTACCACCTTTCAGAATTATGCCACCTCTAGAACTTTGAAACTGGACTCTCCAACTAAAACCTCCTAATTTCTTCCATTCTCAATCTTACGAATCCTCCTTTCTACTCTTCTCATAACCTTCGTTTGTTCAATCATAGTGGATAGAATCCTGGACTTGGGAGTCAGGAAGACTTGAGTTTGACATATATCTCCAACATTTAATGACTGTGTGAGCCTGGGCAACTCAGTTAATCTCTCTAACCTCAGTTTTCTCATCTATAAAGTTGGATAACGATCATAAATTGTGTTGAGAGAGAATCTGAGGAGACAATATGTCATAAAAGGATCCATTAAGGAGATCTGAGGAGAGCTAGGAGAGCTTAGTATCTCTGAAATTCAAGGACAAGAGAGATTCCAATAGGAGAGAGTGATAAAAAGTGATGAGAGGTCAAGGAGAATGAATGTATGCTTAGAGAAACAGCATTGAGTTTCATGGTTCTGAGGTCATCCCCTTTTTCTTTGGATTTCACTGTGTCATTTCCAGGGTTATCTATCCATTCTCCTATGTTAGCAACGTTGTAATTATCCTCAAAGGTTTGTTGTGAGATCAAATGAGATAATATATGTAAAATGCTTTGCAAACCTTAAAGTATTACGTAAATGCTGATAATTATTATTTTTGGTAACTAATTCACAGGGTTGTTGTAAGGATAAAAATGAGATTGTGTATATACACACACACACACACACACACATATAAACACTTTACAGATCAACTATTACTCTTACTACAACAACTCCAACTACACTCAGTCTTTCCCATTCTGGCTTCGTTGCTGCATCCAAGTTGGCTAAAATAATATTTCACTCTCTGCTACTCAAGAATTTCTTGTCCAATGATCCACTATTCCCAGTGTGTGAGTCACATTCTTGGGAAAACTACACTAATTTTTCCTCTCTTGTTTCTGAACTGTTGAATTCCACTGGAGAAAAATCATAAAAATATTATGACTTCACCCACTCTAAACTCCTGGTATGTGAATCCTCATTACTGATCTACAGTTTCAATATGTCTAAAACCAAATTCCCTATTAACTTAATTCTCCTTCTGCTTTTCACTGTGCAAGTGCCAGAATTCTTCATTCTCTCATGTTTATATCCTTGCCTAATTTTTCTTTTCTCTACAGTACCAAGTCTAGAATTAGGAAGACTTGAGTTCAAATTTGGCTTCAGGTACTTACTAGTTGTGTGACCTTTATCACTTTAACCTCTGTTTGCCTCAATTTCCTCATCTGTAAAATGGGGATGACAATAGTACTTACTCGAAGTGTTGTGAGAATCAAATGAGTTATTTGTAAATGTTTAGCACAGTGTTTGGCACACAGTAAGGGCTATAAAAATGTTAATTATTATTTTATTATTGTTTACCCTCTCTCATTTCCATTCTGGTCCTGTCAATTACAACCTGGAAGCATCTTTCCCATATCCTCTCTATTTTCACTGCTACCAACCTATTATAGATTCTTATTACCCCCACTTGGAATATTACATACAATAGCCTCCTAACAGGTTTTCGCATATCCGTTTTCTCTCATCTAATCCATTCTTTATACTAGTGCTGGAATAATCTTTTTCATTTATAAATCTAGTCACGTCCCTCCCCTGCTCAAAAATCTTCAGGAGATCCTTACTGCCTGCCGAGTAAGTAACATTTAAGTTCTTCTGCCTGCATCCTCTTGCCAACGTGTGTGTCCTTGTGCTTGGTATGCTGTCCCCTACAGTTATTAAATTCCTACCCACCCTTTCTAGTAGTTCAATTGAGATGCCACCTGCTCCATTAAGCCTTTCCTGAGGGCATAGACCTTTACGCTCAGACTTTGTTGTGCAACTGCCTGATGTACTCATTATGTAATATGGCATAATTATCCCTACTTCAACCGTATCTCACACTGGCCTATAAATTTTTTAAATTTCCCCAGCACATAACACAATGCTCTATACTCAGTAGGTGCTTAATAAATGATTGTAGAATGAATGAATGGTTGATTCTTGGAGAACTTTACCAGTCCTGATGATTATCAGGTAAAAGCTTTTGTTCCAAGAATCCTAGTCAGTATTTGGAATTTGATCACTGTGGGTAGCCTTCCACCAGAGAGTGTAATTCTGCATTACTTAATAGATGGTCTTTGAGGGTTGTTGTGGCCGAGAAATTCATCACCCTGGTAAAGAAGTTCTCTATATTTAGATGGGCTAGACCTTGAGAGTCAGAGAGTTAAGACAATTACTGAGCCTGTATTATGAATAACACATAGCTTTGCTCACCACACACTTGTAAAGAAGGTAAATACATCATTTTCACAGATGAGTAAACAGAGGTTCACAGGGGTCAAGTAAAAGGTAAAAAAAAACAAAAAACCTTGCTGAAACAAGTCTCAAAAACAAAATCAAATCTTTGACTACAAATCAGACATTCTTCTCAACACACTACATAAGCAACATCTGTCTCTTTAGTCGAATCTCAGGGCAAGAATCACCTGAAAGATGATTAATTGAGAAACATTATTCTAACATACTTAAAATATTGTATCTTATATTTTCAGCACAGAAGAGTGAGAAATATGTCATCTGTCATATTTTATAGAGTGATCCTGGCTAATGCTGGCCAGTGATGAAAAAGTTAGGGACCTGCTTATAATGCTATGAAAACAAATCATTTATCCTAAGTAAGGGATCTTGCCCTCATTAAATTTATTTATACAGGATCATATATCTGGAGCTATGAGAGACTTTTGGGGTTACTAATCCAACCATCTCAATTTACTGACAGTGTACTGAGACCCAGGAAAATTAAGGGATTTGCCTGAAGTCACTTGCATTACAGGTAGTCAGTGCTTATGCTCCCTAAGTCAGGGAGAACATTAGAAAATTTTACACAACTGTTTTAGCCAGGTTAGAAGCAAAGAAAATTGGTTTCCTTTGAATAACTTGGATTCAATAAACTTTTTAATTACATGTAATAGAATATAAACTCAGGAATGTCATCTCCTTCCAGAGCACATGGAAACATTCAAAGAAACATTCAAAATTGTACCAGGGAAGAAATTTTTCTCTCTAGGTCTTTAGATTGCTGAGGAGAGACGAGGAAACCAGGCTGTCTGCTGTCTCCTGAAGTGTGCCTCTTAGGGCCTCTTTATTATTTTACCAGTCATACAAACACTTTTATTCTAGATCGCCCTCAGGGAAAGTTGCCAGAGATCTTTTTAGAAATCAGTGGCACCTTCAGCCAATGCACAGAAAAGGGATTTAATTCTTGGTGTTGGTTTTTTAAGTAGCATCTGACATCCTTACGATGACATAAACATTAGGAGGAGAAAGTCTTCTTAAATTTCTTTATTTTTAACCACAGTTTTCTAAAATGTGGTCATTGAATCCCCAGACTATTTTAGGATTTTAAAGTTCCTTCTACAGGCTGCAGAGTAGAATGGATAAAGAATTAGACTTAGAATTAATATTAGCCAGGTGTGACTCTCTGAGCCTCAGTTTCTTTATATGTAGAGTAGGAGCATTAGGAATTGTAAGTATGACTTCAGTGGACGTTTTTGTGTTTCACCTTCCTTTTCGAAGAAGACCGTGACATCAGAGAAATGATAATGTGACTTGCACTTGACTTTGATTTGAGCGAGGGAGGGCTGTGCAGGTCACCAGCCTCACTTCTCCTCCAGAGCCATCTGGATCCAGTAACCAGATATTCATCAGGATGACTGGAGATGGCCCAGGATGCACTGGGAGACCTTGGCCTTTTTAGGCAGGCCTTTTCAGGTACTCACTTAGAGGGAGGTAAAGCCCATTGAATGAATAGGACTCTTTAAGAAGTAGTCAGGGAATGGCCCTGAAATATGAAATAATCTATGCAAAGCTCTTCACAAATTACAAAGCATTATATAAAAATGAGTTATTCTTGTGGAAAAGAATTTGCAAATCTTCACATGCTATAGAAATATAAACTCTTTTTATCTGTCTTTCAAGCAGATATCCAAGTGTTAAGTGCTATACTTTACAGAGTTTGGACCTATAAATGATAAAGGAGGTGAAGTGGAAGATTTAGTTGTAAACACTGAATTCAGTTACCATCTAGAGAGGGGGAGAAAAGAAGTCAAAGCCAGCCTACCTTTCAAGAACATGCTCATTAAGTGAAAGACCAAAAAAGGAATCCTCCTGTGTAACTGCAGCAGAATCCAACTTGTTCTGTGCCATTTTTAAAAACTGGTAAACATAATGGATTGCTAAGGATCGACCCCTAAAAGCTCCTGAACTTTCGCATATATTTCAGCAGTACTGGTCTCGGGGTTCACCTGAGGCATCTGGCCTACCCCAGCTCACCTTGATTACTTAATTAGTTTACCTGACACTCCTTAATCCCATCCAGGTCCCTTTCTCAGTTACCTCTGGACCACCCCAGGCTATTTGCCACTCCTTGATCCCATTCAGATTTTCTCACAGTCTTTTTCTGTATAAAAGTATCAATTTTATCCTCACTAAATGCTCAGATTCTTAAAATCTGGCCTGCTTCTAATGGCATCAGAAACAGTGCAAACTAACTAGGAATCTCACCTACCCCAACTGGTGTTTTAATAAACTCCTTATGTGGACTGAAAGGAGGCTTGAGTGGTCGAATTCTTTTCAGGCAGACCCTTGCTCTCTACCCGTGCACTTTGAGGTTTTCAGCACCCCTAGACCACAACAAACACACAGACCTGTCTCTTGGATTTAACTTTTTCAAAGGAATATCTATTCCACTCCTTAGTCCAATAGCTGTAGCTTTTAACATGCACATGTGTTCTTAATACAAGCCCACTTCTCCCCTAAAGGGAAAATCCTGAGCAGTTAGTTTACAGCATATGGAAACAAAATTATCTGGAAGCATGTTCAATATTTGGGACAGAAGGAAGAAACAAATTCACAAGGTTTATGGGTGTGAGAATTAGAAAGGTAAAAATAAGTTCAATGCTTATTTGAATGATGTTATTATGGAAATGATACCGTTTTTCTGGTTCTACATTAGAATAAAATGCACAAACACTGTATGTTGGTCTCTCTCGGACCTCAATTCACATCTCCCAGTTAGTTCAGCGTTAATTACTAAGTTGTCATCTCAAGAGGACAAATATCTGAACTTTTGGGTGTGAATTGTTGAGGATTTGATAATCAGTAAGACTTTTACTAGAACAAGTTTTATCTTGTGATCGTTATCTTGGGTAAATAACTGAGAATGGAACAAGTGACTTTTCCTTGATCCACTTTCATATGTATGGGTCTGTAATTTATAATTTTTACTCCCAAATATATAACTAGATAGAGCTATTGAATAAACCAAACACCCTATTCTGTGGAATTTCCTTAGTTTAGCAAGAGAGATAAGATAAAATGATAGAAGATGGAATAAATGGGACAGACCCTGAATCTTTTCATTTTCCTGAATGCATAATAATTCACGGCAGTGCAATGACTGCCTGACTTATAGCTGAGCAACCAGGCATCATGTTTCAGGGAAGAGTATTTTGGATAGAGGAAACAAAACAAGTGGATATGGGAATAGGGTTCCAGATGGTTTTATGAATGATTTCTGTGACATTTGAATAAATTGAGTGAGTTGCCTTTGGATGCTAATCCACAGTTGCCTTGGTCAGGTCTCAGTATGCATATTTAATACATAAAATCAGATCTACAATTTCATGATTTCATAGAACCTCTCTTTTCCTTCATGATGTGAAATTCAAACATAAATACTCAGGGAGAATTACCTGCTTTAGGGATTGTGGGGAGACCTGTAATATAAGGCTAGCGCTAATTTCCTTTCACATTCTATTACATGTTTCTGCAATTCCTTTGTTATTAATAGCTTTTGTTTCAGCCAAGTTGAGAAGCCATTTTCCTCAGGTCTGCACCCTGACTTTTTGCGTCATGCAGAACAACAGTCTACATGGGAGAAGCAGTTGGTGTCAAAATAAACAGAGAAATTTGAGAAGTTACAAGGAGATATATTTCATCTCCATTAGACAAATTTCTCCTTAAGAAATTTTCTAACAGCTGTGCAACAACAGAATTGGACTGCTTTTTGGCATAGTTAGTTCTACTTTGCTTTGAGTATTCCAGTAGCGTTTGGATGTCACCTATCCAATGGATATTGTAAAAAAAAAAAAAGTGTTCCTGCATTTAGGGGCTTGGAGTTTGGACTATATACTTGAAGTTTCTTCTGAGATTCCAGATCTGTACTCTTAGTAGTAGAAGCTGGCCGTAAGAACCTTTCACTCGTTCTTCCCAAGGCTATCTTGTGGTTGTGGTTTCTCCTTTGTCCTCAAAGAGGACCATGACATTCGGGAGATGATGACATGACTTGCAATTGAATCTGATTTGAGGGAGGGTTGTGCAAAGTCACCAGCCTCACTTTCTCCTTCAGAGACATCTCACCAAGACTATTAACCTCAAATGTAGGAATTAAAAGAAGATGGCACTGATGAAAAAACAAGAGAAGAATGAGAAGTCTTCTATGAACTGATGCAAAGTGAAGTAGGCAGAACTAGGGGGTTAGCAGAGGGGGGAGATTACACACACACACACACACACACACACACACACACACACACACGACTACAGCAATGTGAAAGGAAACAACAGAAAAATAATCAAAACTCAATGCTGTGAAATGATAAACTTGACTCCAAAGAAAACACTTGAGAAGGAACCTCTCCCAACCTCTTTGCAGGGGTGAGAGACACTACATATAATGTCATACTTTTTAGATATGTTGGTTAGTTTTGTTGAACTGTTTTTCCCCTCTTTTAAAATTCCTTGTTATAAGGAATGTCTCTCTGGGAAGGGGAAAAGGGAAGAATGCATTGGGAAATATTAAAACATATAAAAAGATTAAAATTTATAAATAACAAAAATAAAAAAAGGGCACATTCTTTCATAATGACACGTTGCAAGAAGTTTCATAAGAATGTAAGGAGAAGTTTTTCTAAGAGTGAGGGGAAGATAGAGATGGGACCCTAGGAAGACTTGCTTGTTGTGGTCACATCAAGGAAAAATGCTTAGTAATTTCCATTTGAGTGAGAATTATGCATATAATACATTTGGCCATTTGATACAAGTTGAATTTCAATAATCGTGATAAAAAAACTAGCAAAGGAAAGAAAGTTGGCCTAAGTTATTTTACGGCCTTGTCAATATAAATCTTCTCAAATTAATTACCTGTATATAGAAATGTGTTTGTATGTCCTCCCACTACAACATCCACACCTTTCACCTTTTGAGCAATGAGTTTATCCATTTCAAAACCTGAGTGGCCCAAGGCAATAATTTTGTTCACTCCAGTCGTTTTCAGCTTATCCACTTGGATCTGCAAGGAAGGGATTTCATCTTCAAATACTAAATATCTTCCTAAAAAAAGAAAACAAAGTAGATATTGATTACTTAGTTTTCCAACTGTATCCAAGTTGTCATTTTTTTTCTGGATCAGGATGCATCAGGGTGCTCACAGAAACAGTGATGGATAGATAGATGGCACTGACCTATGATTTTACTGAGGGAGGGAACTCCCAAGGAGGAAATTCCCTCTACTAATATAGGCTGGCATCAGCTCTGTTACTTGGATTCTTAAGAAAATAGTTGCCTAGAGTACTGAAGAGTTAAGTGGCTTACCCAAGAGTTTGAACTCAGATTTTTCTGACTGAAACTGGCCTACTATCCATTATACTACACTTCTCTCAATTTTGCAGAGTGGTGAGACCTCCAATTTTTTTTTAAGCCTCCGATTTTTTTTAAGCAGAGGAGGCAGCTGACCTGATTTCAAATTCAGCCTCAGATACTACTTACTAGCTGTGTTACCCTGGATAAACCCTGTCTCAGTTTCCCCAACTATAAAATGAGGATAATAAAAACACTTAACTTGCAGGGTCCTTGTGAAGATCAAAGGAGTTAATATTTATAAAAAGTGCTTAGCACAGTGCCTGGCCCATAGTAGACGCTAAGTAAAGGCTTCTTCCCTTTCCCTTTTACCCCAAATTCATGAAAACCTTCAAATAACATAATTAACAGTATATTTTCTTCTCTCTCTTCTTTCCCTTGATAGGTTCATCCACCTGAACTATAATCTCCATATGGCTGATTGCCATATTATGTTTTTCTAATATTATTATTTTAAAATAATAACTATAATGATGTTAATCATAATTGATATTTACATAGCATTTGAAGGATTACAAAGCATTTTATGTCTATAATTTCACTGGATCCTCAGTAGGTAAGAACAAGCTAAAAAAGTGAAAATTCCCCCAGAGTGTACTGTCAGGAGGAAGCCACTGAAACAAGGGGTACATGGAAGAATTGAAATATTCAGAAATGGATCAGATGAACAATGCCTTAGGTAGGCATTTCTTTTCCCTCACATGTTTTTGAGAAAGGGGTTGATTAAATAGGAAGATCACTGGATTTATAAGAATTGGCTAGATTTAAGTCCCAGAACTGGAACTTACTAGAATTATGACTTTGGGTAAATGATTTAATTTAAACTTCTGGTTTTTCATCTGTAAAATGGAGGCAATCTGACATTTCAATTTTGTTCTAGGGTTTACAAAACAATTTACACACATTATCTCAATTTGATCCATACAGTGTTCTAGTAATCCTACTATTATCACCCCCATTTTACAGATTAAGTAACTCTGATTAAGAAACTCATTTTACAGATTACGAAAGGAGTTAAGTAACTTGTCCATGAACATAGCCAGTAACTGGAGGTTAGAATCCCAACCCAGCTCTCTCCAGATTCTAAATCCAGTACTCTCCCTCATCTCTCTTCTGAGTTCCAATAATAAAGAAACAAACAAAATGCTCCAACTCTTCCCCATTAATTGAGGATTAAACACATTTTTTAAAAAATATATTTGATGCCAGTTTTTCATTAGTCACATTCCAATAATTTACATAATAAGTTACATGACTTACATAATAAAAATATTCGTTAGTAAGATAACTGCAATCAAGCAAAACACTAAAGTATCTATTGAGTTTTAAATGTCCAGTAATCAACTGGTGATGTAGTACTGAAGTTCAGTGCAAAGACTAGGGCTGGATACATAGATCTGTGAATCACTGGCGTAGAAATGACATGTGGAAGCTAGGTGGCGCAGTGGATAGAATGCCAGACCTGGAGTCAGGAAGACCTGAGTTTTAATCCAGTCTCAGACATTTACCAACTGTGAGATCCTGGACAAGTTACTTAATCGCCGTTTGACTTGGTTTCCTCATCTGTAAAATGGGGATAATAATAGCACCTACCTCCTAAGGTTGCTGTGAGTAGCCAATGAGATAATAATTGAAAAGCACTTTGCATGGTGCCTGGCATGAAGTAAGTGCTATATAAATATGAGTCCTTCCTTTCCCCTTCCTTCCTTCTTTCCTTCCTTCCTTCTTTTTCTTCCATGATAATTAAACTCACAGGAACTGATAAGATCACCAGGAAAGATAGTATAGAGAACAGAAGAGGGAGCAGGATGGAATTAAGGGCATATTTAGAGGAATTGGTTTTGGAAGAGGTTTTCTTCATTGTCAGTGAGTAGGAGAAAGGAACAGAGAGAGCAGGGAATGATGTCGAAGGATTTTAACGTAAAGAAAAATAGAGATGCTCATGTTGAACAGTCTCGGTTATCTCAATTGTGTAAGAAGCAAGGTCCTTATCTGAAAGAGAGGGAGAAGGGAAGACTTAAGAAGTTTGAGAAGAGAAAGTTTGGAATAATTTAGCTGTGGAGTAGGTGAGGAAATTAATTAGGGAAGAAACTACCTAGATTATGTATATTTTGTATATGCCTACATATAGACATTTTGTTTCCCTTAGCCAGATTATAAGCTCTTTGAGGGAAAGAACTGTATCACTTTTGCCTTTGCTATCCCCATCACCTGGTATAGTACCTAGAGGAAAGTAGGTGCATAATAAATGCTTGCTTGCTTGCTTGACTATGGGCAGGTCAGTCAAACTCTTTAAGCCTCGGTTTCTTCATTTATAAAATGGGAATGAAAATACTTGCATTGAACTACATACCTCCCAGGGTTGTTAAAAAAGAAAAGTATTTTGCAAACTTTAAAGTATTATATTTTAAATGAATTACTGTTATTACTTTCATTTTAATGAGACAATATCTGCCTTGGCAGACAAAGTAGCTAACGCATTAACTAGGTTACCTTAAAAGAGATATAGTTTCCAAAACAAGGTAATTTCTATAGTTCTCTGTCTTAGTGAGGACACACAAAAATTATTGTACTCAGTTTGAGGCACTTTTTCAGAAAGAAAAAAAACTAAAGGATGCTTTGAGAAATATCAATAGGATGGTCAGAAACTCTGAGAATATGCCATGAGGGTTGGGTGAAACTAGTGGAAATATTTAGCCCAGAGAAGAGAAGACTCTAGGGGAGGCACGATAATTGACAGTCTGAAAGATTGTCATGTGGAAGGGGAATTGACCTTGTTCAGCTTGTCTTGAGCAGCTAGAATGAAGAATGATGGTTGGAAGTGGTAGAAGGGCAGATTAAGGCTTAATGTAATTATTAGCAATTGGGCTATGCTACGGACTTGTGGGGTTTCTACTCTTTGGAGGTCTTTACACGAAAGCAGGTGACTGCTTGGGTTACTGAAAGGATTCTTGATTAGGCTGAAGTTGCACTGGTTGTTCTTTAAGGTTCCTGCCAGCTCTTAGTTCAGTGACTTTTATTTTATGATGTCTCCATAGCACTTAATAAAATAGTGATGTCAGTGCAGAGATATGTTAAGGGGGGGATGATAAACTGTTCATCTTTCTAGTCTGTGTCCCCCCCAATCCAACTGAACTAATTTCAAATTCCCATTCCATGCTAAGAATAGATGGCAACTCCTCTCAGGTAGCTACTTAATGACAGCTTAAAGCAGAGTTGAGTCCTATGCTAAGCTTATTGGTTTACTCTGTAAAACAGAGAATTTAATTGTGTAAATTGCAGAAGCCCAGAACTGGATGAAGCTGGAATGAACCTTAGTGGGACAAGGACTTAGTGGTCTTCTTTCACCTTGTATTAGACTGGAAAAGACAACACTCCTATTTATGTTAACAAAACAGTTCAATAAGCAGAGCAAATGATAATAATTTTTCAGGTTTTACATATATATATATATATATATATATATATATATATATATATATATATATATATATATATACACACACATACATATATCCCCCCACAAAATTAATTCTGTCAAAAAACACTACCTCAAGTCAATGTTATTTTGCCCAAGCTTACAAAATTTGGGGGATTTTATATAGGATCCATAATAAACATGCCAAAATAATATTTTACTGAATTAGTTTCAAATAACAGTTTGCAATAAAAGGAAATGCTACCTGGTTTTGAAAGAACAGGGGTCTCCTTGGAAGTATACCCAACGATTCCCACTTTCTCTTTACCAATAGTTAGAATTTTGTATGGAAGATAATATCCAGATATTTGAGATGCAAGTGGTTCCACTGCTTTAATGTTAGCACTGAGAATTGGAAACTTGACTTCCTTAAGTAATGGATTCAACAGTCCCTCCACTCCATTATCAAATTCATGGTTTCCCAGGGCCTGGTAGAAAATGAAGACAGAAAAAGATATATTAGGTCCTTTGGAATCATTATTCTCAGCATTTAAATAATTTAAAGTTACAAGGTCTAATCAGCTAACATAGCATTTATATTGTTTTTTGAAGTTTGCAAACCAATTTCCAAGTCATGTCATTTATCTTCACAACAGCCTTCAGAAATGGGTGCTATTATTGTGTTCTTTTTATAGATAAGTCTGAGAGATTAAATGAGTTGCCCAGGGTCACACAGCTAATATAGATCTGAGGCAGGATTTGAACTTAGGTCTTCCCGGTTCCAAGTCCAGTACTCCATCTATTGTATCTCCTCACTGCCTGGTAGGAGTGTACCGTTTACCAAAGCAGATTACAGCCCCTCCTCACATATAGAGGTCACAGATATACAGGCTATAACTGGACTATTTGAATGAAGCCTGAAGCAGTTTTGAATCAGGGTTGCCTGCACACCGCCATGAATCATCAGTAAAGTATTTTTGTGGAGAACCACCTAGAGAAAAATTTAAAAATATAAAACATAAGAAAATATACTTTTGAGTACTACTTGCTATTCAAGTGTGGGGTTTTGAGTTCTTTCTCTCAAGATGTTCTTTTCCCTTTAGTAAACCTATTTGTTTCTGTCGCTTTAAAATGTATCAGTGTAACCCTCCAACTACCATGAAAGTCAGGGAAAATGAACAGGACTTTGATCAAGGATATCCTAACATCTAAGACAGGTAGGTGGTAAAAGTGGATAGAGTGCTGAGCCTGGAATCAGGAGGACCTGAGTTCAAATCTGTGTGACTACTAGCTGTGTGACCCTGGGCAAGTCACTTAACCCTGTTTGCCTCAGTTTTCTCATCTGTAGAATGAGCTAGAGAAGGAAATAGCAAACCATTCTAGAATCTTTGCCAAGAAAACCCCAAATTGGGTCACAAAGAGTCGAATGTGACTGAAATGACCCAACAGTGTCATGACAGGTCCTCATTATTAGCAGTCTCACTTCTGCTCTATCTCCTGAGACTTCATTCAAGCATCTTCCCTCAATTGTCTCTCCCCTAGTATTCTCATATAGTCCTGGAAGATTTTTACAGAAGAAAAAGAAAATCTAGAAACAAAAGTAGTGATGAAGAAAAAGACACTGGTATTATTCTTGTTTAAGGATTTGATAACCAGCTGTTTTCTTGAGCCACCTCAGAGTTAAATTTACTTCATTTCAACAGAATGACTTTTTTTTTCCAACCTGTGAATCCACAGGGGTTCTCTTGACCTAGGTTAGTTTCTAATGCTTGTAAGGCTTCCTCATATACTGAGGAAGTATATGACCAGGGGCTGGTCAGGGAAGTGGAATTCAAAGGGAAATAGCATTCCCTTTCTTATTTATGAAATCCATATTTGGAAAGAAAATTAGGGAACACCCAGCCCTGTTCTCTCATTTTAGAGGTGCGGAAGCCAAAAGGTTTCTTCCTAACAATCACACAATCAGCTGGTGGGAGAACTAGAACTGAAGTACAAATATCCTTACTTCTGGTCTAGCAGATTTTCTTCTCTACCACACTACCTCTCCTTCTGGCAGCTTTGACATCACTTTCTGTGGTGTAGTGGGTAGAGTGCTGGGAGTGACAAAGACTCATCTTCTTGAGTTCAAATCTAACCTCAGACACTTAATAGCTGTGTGATCCTGTGCAAGTCACTTAACCCTGTTTGCTTTTATTTCCTCATCTGTCAAATAAGCTGGAAATGGCAAACCACTCCAGCACCTGCCAAGAAAACACAAAATGGGGCCAGGAAGATTCCATTGGACATGACTAAAATGACTGAACAACATCACTGTAGAGTAGAAAGAATATTTGATCTAGAATGAAAGAACCTAGGTCAAATTCTCCCTGTATACCTCCAGTCAAGAAGGCTATCTGAATGGAGGCCAGCAGCACAGCTCCCACATACCTACCCAAATGAAAACCTAAAAGTAGTACCGCACTGAAGAATGATCAAGGAAAACAATGTGAAGTTATAGTAAGTGACTTCATCAACCCTTCTTGTTGTGCAGTCAGTTTCTGTTGTGACTCTCTGATTCCATTTGAGTTATATAGTGGCTGCCATTTCCTTCTCCAGCTTGTTTTACAGATGAGGAAACTGAGGCAAACCAGGTTAAGCAACTTGCCCAGGGTCACATAGCTAAGAAGTGTTTGAGGCTGTATTTGAACTCAAGTCTTCCTGACTCGAGGTCTGGTGCAGTGAATAGCTGCCCCAGTTGTCCACTTTAAGACTATATAAAGTCAGCCAAATAGGAAAGGGTCCCACATGTACAAAATACTTATAGCAGCTTTGTGGTAGTCAAAAACTGGAAATCAAGGAGATGCCCATCAACTGGGGAATGGCTGAATAAATTATGGTATATTGTTATAATGGAATACTATTCACTATAAGAAATGATGAACAGGAAGACTTCAGAGACGCCTTGAAAGACTTATATGATCTGATGCTGAGCAAAAGGAACAGAACCAGGAGAACTTTGTACACATCAACAACCACAGTGTGCAAGGATTTTTTCTGGTAGATTTAGAACTTCAATGCAATGCGAGGACTTAAAATATTCCCAATGGTCTTTTAAGGCAAAATGCCTTCAACATCCAGAGAAATAACTATGGAATTCAATCACAGAATGTAGCAGATCATTTTCTTTTGTATTACATTTTGGTTTTTAATATGATTTCTCCCATTCATTTTAATTCTTCTATACAACGTGATTATGGTGAAAATGTATTTAATAGGAATGTGTATGTAGAACCTATATAAAACTGTATGCTGTCTCAGGGAGGGAGAGAAAATTATCTAAGTTATATGGTAGTGATTGTAGAACACTGAAAATAAATAAAAGAAAAAAATGTCAGTCAGCAGGTTATAGTCAATAGAGAAGTCGTCTGCTAGAAAAGTCAGCCTTCTAATAAGCAAACAAGACTGAACCCTTGCAGAGAGATCAGAGATACCTATAAATTAGTAGAGAGAGAATCCATAAGGAGGGTGTGGAAAATTTAACAAAATCCCAAGTTGGATAAAATACAAAACAAAATGTTAATGTACGATCAATGTGGAAAACATATGTGACGAACAGGGAAGGAATTGAAAAGTCAAGCTTTTCAGCAAAGCAGGAAAATGGTAAGTCTGAACATGATCCATAATTATTGACTCAAATTCATTATTACAGTGCGTGAATTACTAGCAAAGCATTTGACCAATTCTTCCTCGCTGATGTAGTCTTAATCCCCTTTTTCTTAATAGAAGGTATCACATTTAATAATAGCAAAAGATGAAAATACCATCAAACCCTAAAAACATAGGACAATTACATTTTTATGTATTTTTACACAAAGCATTCATAGCTTTTATCCCTCAAAAAACAATATAGAGGCCAAGGAGCAAAAAGGATGTGCCAATAAGCAAGCCATTATCAATTTGGTAATTACTGAACAGGGATGTTCAGTTGAAAATGCTACCATATGAACTACTCATTATGGCAAAGACTTTGACCCAGGTCTGCCCTCATAGCTTAGTCATTAGCTACAAATAAATACAGTAGATACAGCATAGTGAGTAAACGAGAGTATTTAATGCCCACATATAAAAGTAGTCTCTTTTCATAACACATCACCAACACAATGTGAGGAACAACTGATATAAAACTTGACATCCTCCATGTAAATCTGTTATGGTTTTATCTAACCTCGAATCCATTATAATCCTTCCTAAGTAGACTAGGGAGTGGCTTTCAAGTTAAAGAGGGAGTTGTCTTAAAACATTCTATTATCCACTCAACATCAAATTATGTTTCCATGGAATATTTTCTCCAAGTGACATCAATTTTTTTTTAACTTGAATCAATGTAAAATTCTAAATATGTGTCAAGAAAGAAGAGACTGAAGGCTCTAAGTTTGAATCTGGAGGTCACACTAAATTAATAGATTAAAATGATACAAATATCAGGGTGTATTGAATTTTACGTTATCAGGGAAAACGCTGAGTCTATGTTGAGACTAATTGGAATTCTGAAGTCAAAGTTTAATGGGAAGAATACTTAGATTATTAGACATCCAGATGATACCACATAATTTTGCCTACAACTTCCCAGATAAAACATTTATCTAGAGAAACTCAAGAATAACATTTTGAATATGTGTTTTCATACTGTTTTCATAATTGCCAAAATGAAAGGAATGAATAGCTTTCAAAATATAGAGATGCAATGGAAAAAATCAAAGCCTTGTAGGAATACAAAGGCACTTGTTTTCTCTCATCTTGTCTGCTACTGGAGTTGACCCAAAGATGTTTTCAGGGAGTCTGCAGAAGATTACCTTACAGCCTTGTACTTTTATTCAATTACAAAAAGGTAGACATGTTATCCACACAGGTAATAGCCTAAAGATCATTAAAGAGAAAAGGATGATGACAGGATAGGAACCTGTTGTTGGGTGTTTTCTACTTGAACCCCATCAAAAATGAGAATAAGGAAACAAGGACAACATTTAGATTTGAAAAATATCATTTTGAAAATCTTTGAAAATATAGAGACTTTGCAGGAGAAATTAAAGTTTCATGGAAACAGGATGAGATGGAGGTCAGCCTTGTCATCCTGTCTACTATTGGAGTAGATGCAAAGATTTTTAAGTGAATCTCCAAAAAATGACCTTGTATATCAATACTTTTATTCAGTTACAAAAAAAATCCCATCATTCTATCCATCTACTTAATACTCATTAAATATGGAAGGAGAAAAGCAAGAAGATTCCACTAGTGGGTTTACAGTCCAAGAAGGTCATTGATAAGAAAGTCCTCATATATACCAGAATATATATAAAAGCACTTTTTTTTTGGTGATAGCAAAGGATTGGAAACAAAGTAGATGTCCATCAGCTGGAAAATGGCTAAATAAAATGTGGTATGTAAGTGTGAGGAAATATTGCTGTATCATGAGAAATTATGCATGTGATGAATAAAAAAGTGTAGAAATATCTACATGATCTAATGCAGTATGGAAATAGGCAGAGCAAGAAATAATATACAAAATGAATACAATAATGTAAAGGAAAAGAATGACTTAAAAATCAGAAGTGAATGCTGGAAAATTATAAAGAGCAAGTATGTCTTGACAGCAGAGATACACTCCTATTCCACCGCTTTGTAGATGTGGGGAGGCATATAAGTGCTGCACATTACACAGATTTTTCAGACTTTTTCAATACACTAAGCAGTTATGCTGATTTTCCTCTTTTTTAAAAAAAATCTTTATAAATACTGTTATAAAGGATGGTCTTTGGAAAGGAGGGGAAAGGATACAGGGGGAAATTATGGTATCATAAAGAAATACACTATAGCAATAAAAACTTTTAAAAATGAAATATATGTAAATTTCATTTTTGACATATATACATATGTGTATGTGTACATATACATGTATATGGAGAGAGAGAGAGAGAGAGAAAGAGAGAGAGAGAGAAAGAAAGAGAGAGAACACTCAGCAATACCACTACTTGCTTTATAGCCCAAAGACAGAGGAAAAAGTCCCATATGTGCAAAAAATATTTATATCCATTCTTTTTTTATTGGCAACCAACTGAAAACTAAGGGGGTGTCCATCAATTATGGACTGGTTGAACAGAATGTAATAGATACCATTATTCCACAAACAATAGTGAAAGGGAATATTTCAGACAAACTTGGGAAGATATACATGAACTGATACAGAGTGAAGAATAAAACATACATCTTTGGACAATGACAATATGAGAATTTGTTTTGCTTGATTATGCATATATATTACAAGGATTTTGTTTTTCTTTTCTTTTACGTTATTCCAATACTGTGGTATGAGAGGGAGAAAAAAATAAATGATTGTAAATGGAAAAAATTTAAATTATAAAGAAAATATCTAAACAAAAACTCATGTAATAGTAACAAAATATGGGACCCATGACATCAAGGAAGCTATAAGGAAGATCAACTCTTCCTTGTTAAAAAGTAAGAAGAGCATAGATGTTCTCAGACTTCATAACAGATTAAAAATGTACAAAAATACTTCCTGAATAGACAGACAACACTTCATAGCACAAGAGTAGTAAAACATAACAGTTATGCATACCACAGGATCTATCAAATATAACTGACATTAATTTACCATTGGATGGAGTCTATGAAATGGCTGAGATCCAAGAATGGAAGGAAAAATTCCTCCCTGGGTGACAGCTCAATATAAACTCAATAACATGTTGACAAAGAACTGTCAAACAAATGCATGAGTTAAGAGGATCTGTTTATACAAATGGAGTTCATCATAATGATAAAAAATTAGGTCAATGCTAACAGAAACCAAAGACATTTCATTCTTATTAATCTCAGATGTAAAAATAATGCACATTTTTCAAGGAAATGGTAAAAATTAGGAGCTATATATCATGTCAGTTTGCAAAATATTTTGGAACCTACCAAATAGCTAGAGAGAAATGATAGAGTAGCCTGAATTATGCATCTTGCTTACTATTCTTCAGAAACTAACAGATGATAAATCCTTGTACTACAGATAATAATAGCCCTGATATAGTCTTCATAATAAAAAAATAAACTTCTGGAATTGGAACATTATTACAGACAAATTAGTTGCTCTAAAACTCTCATACCTAACCCTGAACCACAAAAATTTAATTTTAAATAAATATCAGCATGCCAAGCATTAAAAATATAGAGATTTAGTGGCAAAAATTAAAATGAAATGGGAATAGGATGAAGTATGTATCATTTCTATCATCATCTATTCTCCTGGAGCTATTCTAAAGATGCTTTCAATGAACCTACTTCAAGCTTCTACTACAATATTTTCATTCATTTACAAAAAGCAGCTCTTCTATCCACTTGTACAATATCCCACAGAAGAATAAACATAAAAGAATACCAGAATATTGAAGTTTCCTATGACTGTCTCTAATTGATCTCCATCAAAAAGCTAAAAATGTGACAATAGTAATAATTATTACTAATTTGCATTTATAGCACTGTATAGTTTACAAAGTATCTAACATTCCATGTAGATGGGACCCTCCCTATGAGGTAGATAGACTTTCCTTAGGGTGATAGGACCAATCCTCAGAATATCAATGCCACATAAAAAAATTAATGTCATATGAGAAATCCAGCCAAAGGTGTCTCTGAAAGTTTCATCACAGACTTGGCTTTTACTGAAACATTGACACCTCGTCAAGCAGAGATGGTATAAAATCATTTCCACAAAATCTTATATATAAAAGAGATAAACACACTTTTGTCTCTAGTTGACTCCATAATTGTTAGGAGAGTAGATGACAGATGTAAAGATACAGAAATATACTCACATGAAAAAAAATTCTTCTCAGGAAATGAAGACAAGGCTGTATAGTCCTTCCTTTTCCCTAAATACTCACTTGTGTCTTATTCTTTCTCTTACTTTTCTAAAGTACCCAAAGGCACCAGAGTTATTCAATTTAATTATGTTTACCAGTACTATTCACTGCCCATTTTATACTAGTAATCCCAGCTATGCCCTATTACTAGTACTACTTCAGTCAGGGCAATCTTACCCAATTGGCTCTGTTGCTATCCACTGCCTTAGTGCTGAAATAAGTCAGCTACTGCCATTTTGGCCATGACCACTAATGCTGAAGCAGATTATTTTATGGATAATAGTGCTAATTCTTGTAGATGACAGCAAATATTATCCCCATTTTAAAGAGAAATTAAAATGCAAAGAAGTTACGTACTTGACCATGGTTATAGCATCAGAAATGAGACTCAGTCACAGGCATTTCACTTCCTTAAACCTTCTTGATTCCAAGTCCAGTACCGTTTTCACCAACTATGACTGTTAATACCTACTTACTTTCTTTACAAACATTTATTTTCACGGGAAACTTGAAGTTTAATTCATCTTCACCTCTTGTATGCATTTTAAAATCATATGCATTATCCTTAGAATTAAATCAAATGAGATGATGTATGTATATGTGCTTTGTTATGCAAATGTAAATAATTAATAATTAAATAACATAGATTCCTTTATATGCTTATACAATTCATATTTCATGGACCAATCCATAGACTCTTGAATAACTACATATTCTTTTTTTTTGTGGGGGGGGGAATTGCTCTATTACTTTCTAAATGTAATTTCCTAAAGTTGGTATCCTTATGTCCACATTCATTTATCTACAAAATTATTTTGAAGCCTCATATTCCTGGATCTCTGAAAAAATATCTTTTTCTTTCAGTACAGTGTACTGATTGGTTGTCTGTAAAAAGTTCAACATGAGTACAATGAACCCTTAGGTTCAGGGGGGCTATCTGGTCACCTAGAGAAGTGAACCATCACAGATTGGGAATGGAGAAGATCAAAGTTCCCATACTGATCAGCAGTAGACTCAAGATCCATCAGTAATCTCTGCACTTTCAGCCTGGGAAAGATAAGAAACCCAGTCTCAAAAAAAAAGATTGTATATTTTTCATCTTGAAATCCCTCACACCTAGCACTGCTAGGCATAAACCACTAAAGAGATGTTTACTGAATTAACTAAAATTGAACCTGAGCATTGATATTTTATGTATTGATATCAAGTATTTTTTAAAGTAAATTATTTTCTAGGCACAATTTTATATGGATTGTTAGTCCAATATATGTCATATAGCATTTTTACTTTTCCCTAAGCCTTTTACCTTAAACAACCTTCTAAAATATTTTTTGGACATAATGATAATGATAATAATAGCTAACATTTATAAAGCACTTACTGTGTGCCAGGTGCTAGACTAGGCACTTTACAATTATTATCTTATTTGATTCTGAAAACAGCCCTGGGAGGCAGATACTATTATTATTTTCATTCTGCAGATGAGGAAACTGAGGCAAAGGTTAAGTGACTTGCCCAAAGTAACACAGTTAAATCTATGACTTCATGGATATAGGGATCTCCCAATGAAGGGACTCTGCCAATGCAGAACAATGCCTAGTCTGAAATGAATAGTTTTAGAGAGTTATCTAGGGCCCTGAAAGTTTAGGTGTCTGGTCACCTAAAGTTAGGTCAAAGGTCACAAAGCTGCTATGTTTCAGAGACATAACTTGAACTTGGGTCTTCTCAACTCCAAGCCTGGCTCTTTACCCATAGTACCAGGGAAACTGAGGCCTAGAGAGGTTAAGAGATTCAGTTAAGGCTGTGCATGGAGTAGAAGAGGCAAGATTTAAACCCAGTTTTCCCAGTTCCACAGTTAGTGGTCTTTCCACTGTTCCATTAAATGATTTTATTGGTTTCCCTCCAACCCTTCTATTTCTATATTGCCTAAGCCCTTGCAACCATGTGTAAACCCTCTCATCTTAAACCTAAAAGCTACATGTAAAAAAATAAAGTTTCCTACAACTTAAGGATTTAAAATCAATTCATGAAACATTAAAGTACCCTCTATACAGGAGCAATGTGCTTCCTCTGCCCATCTGTCACCTTTTTCATTGGTAATACTAGAGTCTTAGGGCTGGAAGGGATCTTGATGGATCATTTGGCTTTACCCCTTCCTTCAGAAAGGAAGAGGTGACTTTTTCAAGAAAAAATGGCCATCTATTTAAAGTTTTCAAGGGATGGGGATTTCATGTCTTCCACCAAGTCCATTCAATGGTTTTTTCCAAGTCAAATGTCTAAAGTGCTGGTTTCTATTTGGGTCAAAGTTAAATGAAAAATAAAGAAAAAAAGGAGATTGGCATCTGGTAAAGCAGAATCGAATTACATTTCCTCTCCAATTCTACAGCAACTGCAAAAGCAGGACTAACTTTTTGTAAACTCTTGAGAGAACAGTTTGGTGCTTTCATACCTTCCTCTGTGCATCTGCCAATATTTCACTTGGCCAGGCTGCTTTATTAAGAAGCCTGGGGATGACAGGGAATGTTCTGTGTTTACCAAGAATGGGTCTCAGAACCTTTTCTAAGTCACTTTGTGAGTCAGTGTAAAGCAAAGAACATACTTAAGACTCCACTTGGAGTCACGTGCTCTGATTATTTAAAACACTGCTCATGAAACTAGTTATGAGTGTGGGAGAGCATTGATTAGACAGAGGAAACCCCACGGAATTTACACCTGAAGTATGACATGTAATCCTCATGAATTCTGGATGGCAGGCCAAAGCTTAGCATCCATTGACTGCAAAAGCAATATCACATATGATACAATGAAAAAGAGACCAGCCTGGGGAGACAGAGGAGGCAGGTTCAAGTTCTTACTTTGCTACTTACATGGAATCTTTTTAAAAACTTTTTCCATGAACAAATATTTCTTTTCTATTCACCTTATCCCATCACTTAAAAAAAATCCAAAAAAAACCTGTGTAGCAAATATCACATCTAATCTTGGGAGAGTTATGTCCACCTTCCAGACCTCAGTTTCCTTATTTGTAAAATTAAGAAGTTGGATTACATGATCTTCAAAGGCAACTCTATAACACCTCTTCCCCAGAAAAATAACTGTGATTGGAATACCTTTTTGTGTATATGAAGAAGCAGTAGCATGGTATAATGGAAGGAGCTTGAGCCAGAATTAGGAAAGGGCTATATTTGCATTTCACCTCCAATACTTATTAGCTTTATGACCCCAGGAAAGTAATTTAATTTTTCTTATTCCCATTTTCCTCACTTACAACATTTATACAATGCCAAGTCAACTAACATCTGTTAGGTGCTTACTATGTGTCAACCACCAAGCTTGTGTAAAATAAAATGTTAAAATTTATATAGTGTCAAGTTGGCATTCATTAAGTACCTGCTATGTACTAAGCACTGTGCTAAGCTCGGCAAAATAATAATAACTTTTATATAGTGTTAAGTCAACTAGCATTTATTAAGTGTCTACAATATTCCAGGCACTGAGATAAGTTCTAGGGACACAAAGAAAGGGGAAAAAAGTCCCTGCTCTCAAGGAGCTTAGAGTTTAATAGAGGAGACAACATGCAAACAACTATGTACAAACAAGATATATACAAAATCAGAAATAGTCTCCAAAGGGAGGCTCTAAGACTAAGGAGGACTGGGAAAGGCTTTTGGCAGAAGGTGGACTTTAGCTCAGACTTGCAGGAAGTCACAGAAGGCAGGAGGCTGAGATGAGGAAGGGTGTTCCAGGCATGGGGGTACAGCCAGTAAAAATGCTGGGAGTCAGGAGATGAAGTTTTAAGGTTAGCAAAGTGTTTCACAGATGTCAGTTGTTTTTGATCTTCAGAAAACCCCTATGAAGCAGATGGTATTACTATCTCCATTTAATAGAAGAGGAAAATGGGGCTGAGAGGGTTTAGGTGACTTCACCTGTGTTATACAGCTAAATAAGCATTTGAAGTAGTATTCAAACTCAGGTCTCTTCTTGACTCCAAGTCTAATACATTAGTTTATTTCACCACCTATGTACGTCACTGGGGCATATATTACCTGTGGCATTTACTTCATGGGATTGTTGTGAGGGTCAAAAGAGTTAAATATGTACAAATACTATATAATTATGTCTGAAATAGTAGAGAGAGTCAAATTTAGAGAAAGAAGTCTTGGATTCAAGTCCCAGCTTTACTACTTGCTTCCAGGGTGGATAAATCCCTATACCTTTTTCAACCTCAGCTCTATATCTATGACATGGGAATGGGGAGAGGGAATTGGACTAGATGGGGTTTTTTTTGTTTTGTTTTTTGTTTTTTATGGATTGGGGAAGGCAAGGCAAGTGGGGTTAAGTGACTTGCCCAATTGTTACACCGTAATAGGCATATCAAGTGTCTGAGGCCAAATTTGAACTCAGGTCCTCCTGACTCAAAGGGCTGGTGCTCTACTCACTGAGCCACGTAGCTGCCCGGGGATTAGGTAATCTTTAAATTTCATTCCAGTTCTAACTCTATGACTCTACTATCCTAAATATATAAATGTGCTTTGAATGATTGCACATGTATAACCCATTTCAAATTGCTTGCCTTTTCAGTGAGGGAAAGGGTGGGGAGGAAGGGAAAGAATTTAAAACTCAAAATAAAAAAAAACCAAATGTTAAAATTTGTTTTTACATCTAAGAGGGGGAAATAAAATATTAAATTGCAGAAATATATGAATTACAGATAATATTTTATATATATTCATTTACTCAATAATTATAATTTTCTTTATTAGTTCGGATTCTTTGCAAGAGGAAAAGATAGGCATCCTGTGTTTCAAATTCCTATTTATTTTTTTAAAAAATTGTCTTTAATATCCATTGGTTACCAAATTAGAAAGAATTTACTCTGGGTGAACTTTTAATATGGGATTATATTACTGCCTTTCAGTAATAGTTAAAACTCTTTCAGCCAATAACTGGTACAAGGGAAAATATTCCTTTCCTGCAAGCACTTCAATATAATTTCATTGAACAAGGATTTATCAAGCATCCATTAGGCATTAGGTTGTGCTGGAGGTGCTAGAGATACAAAAACAAAAGTGAAACAATCCTTTGCCCTAGAGAAGCTTTTGGTCAACTGTGGAGGTGGATCATGAGCTGAATTTTGAAGGAAGCAAGAGATAGGGGAGGAGGGAATACATCCCAGGTAAGGGAGATGACATTGTAGAAAGATGTAGAGACAGCAGCTGGCCCTCTACTTCCAGATTACTTAAAGGTTTCCTTTTAGATTTCCCACACAGCATAGAATTGATGGATAGAATGAAGAAAGAATGTCATGTAAGAAGAACAGGGAATTTCTCTAATTGACATATGGTCAAAGGATATGAAGGGACAGTTTTCAGAAGAACAAATCAAAGCTATCCAAAGTCATATAAAAATGCTCTAAATCGCTAGTGCTTTGAGAAATATAAATTAAAACAGTTATGAGGTACCACCTCACATGTATCTGAAAACACAAATGCTGGAGAGGAGGTGGCAAAATAGATACACTTATGAACTGTTGGTGGAGTTGTGAAATGCTCCAATCATTCTGGAGAACAATTTGGAACTACGCCCAAAGGGCTATAAGGCTATAAATTACATGCTCTTTGTCCCCAAAATACCACTTCTAGGTCTGTATCCTAAAGAGATTAAACAAAAAGGGAAAGGACTCATATGTACAAAAATATTTATAGCAGCTCTTTCCGTGATGGCAAAGAAATAGAAATTGAGAGGATGCCCATCAATTGGAGAATGGCTAAACAAGTTGTGGTATGTGATTATGATGGAATACTATTGTACTATAAGAAATGACAAGGGGAATAGTTTCAGGAAAAGCATGAGAAGATCTATAGGAACTGAGGCTAAGTAAAGTGAACAGAACCAGGAGATCATTATATGTGGTAATGGCAATATTGTAATAGCAATCGATTGCAAAAGACTAAGTTACTCTAAGCAGGACAATGATCAAAGACAATCCTGAAGGACACGATAAAAAAAATACTAACCATCTCCAGAAAGGGAATTGATGAACTTAGTGTAAATTGATATAATTTTCTCATTTTATTTTTCTTGCTTTTTTGAGACATGGAAAATGTTTCAAAAATGTGGAAATACATTTTGCATGGTTTCACATGTATAATCAATAGCATATTGCTTGCTTTCTCAGTGGGGCAGAAGGGAGGAAGAGAATTCAGAACATAGAATCTTAAAAATAAATAAATAATAATTTTTAAAAAAGTTAAAAATTTAAAAAAGAATAGGAAATATGGTCAGAATATAGGTATAACAAGGAGGCAGCACAACTTGCAAATAAATGGCTATAGGATTCTAAGAACAATATTCAGTGGGCCCTGATTGGGGGATGGAGGTCAGGGTGACCTTGGACACTTAAAATAGCACAATTGATCTTCATTGGGAAATGAAATTATTTCCAATCTTTTTTCCCCTGAGGCTATCACTAGCAGGAGTAGAACAGTGCCATTCACATGTTTTTTGTCTCCTACATGTAAATATAAATATCCAATTTAGTATAAGAAAAGGCAAGGGACCAAATGAAGACAGTGCATTCTCTGAAGAGTCAGAACAGAACTGAAAGTACCTTATTATTGATTTGCATGCAATGGATCTGCTCGGTGGTGAACACAGGAAACTCACCATTAAATTCAGTTATGTCTTAGAAGTGTCTCCTAAGGAAACACAAAGCCCAATGACCTTTTGGTTGTCCCCCTCTGAGCTGGTCATAATGCTTGCATTTGGGCTCTTGGGTTGTTTTGAAAGTCTCTGGGGAATGGGGCGAGGAGCGAATGAGGTCTCAATGTTGACCTGGGATTCACAGATTAAGTAAACTCATGGGTGAAAAAACTGTTCCTATCAACAACTGTTTCTTCTCTGCAGTTCAGTCTTCGAGAGTTGTCTAGACATGCATTTTTAAAAATATGGCCAATATGACTTCATTATGAATGCTTTTTACAGGGGTTTTATTTGTCTTTATAGTGAGGGGAGGAGAATAAGTGCTTGTTAACTGAGGCGTAAAAATTTTTGGTCCCCACCCCCAAAAAAAGGAAAAGAAAAAATGTAAGTTGTCTAGAGTACAGGGAGATTAAATGAGCCAAGTTTCTATTTCACCATACCATGATGCCTCTCAGCAACTGAACATCTATAAAATGATAAGCTCCCTGAATTTTCTTCTGAAGGCATGTGGCAATACAGTGAAAGACAAGCTCTTGAGGTTGCTATGCATTCCACTGGGCACCTGAAAAATTACACAAGGAAAGCTTGTGATCTAAACTAGAGCCCATGGTTGATCCCAAAATAAATCAGTAAAGATGACAAGGTGCTATGATTGAGATGGCTCTGACTATAAGCATTATTTACTATGCAGTCACTCAACATGGGAAATTTCATCACAACACTATTTATAAACCAAGTGATGAGTTGTTAAAAATCTGGGTTTATAGAATTTGGTGATGGTCTTTGCACAATTCCTCACCTCCCTTCCCTCCTTTCCCTTCTTTCCATCTTGGGTTAATTTGGAGCTAGGTGTAGGTGTACTGACCAGATAATTCAGTCTTCTAATATAATCCAAAACCTAACCATCTTACCTCACAGTTCGCACCTCTCTATCATGCCTAAGAACTCTGGAATGACTGTAGGACATGGGAGACACTGGCACGGGACCGCTCAGCATGGTGTGCCCTCATCAGAAAAGGTGCTGTGCTCTATGAGCAAAGCAGAATTGAAACAGCCCAAAGGAAATGTAGGATGTGCAAATTTGGATTAACCACCCCAAACATTCACACAGACTATCTGTGCTTGTATTGGTCTGATCAGCCACAGTTGGACCTTCACTTTATCATGGTGATGTCATTTTGGTCCCCTTCAAGAACGAAGGACAACAACCAACTATCTTGTCCACGTGAATTTTCAAGAGAGATTGTGTTAAATCTTTTTGCTGAAATCTTGATATACTGTGTCTGATATTCCTCCATTCTGGAAAAGCAGTAAAGAAATGAAGCTTAACAATTAAATGTCTTCTAGTTCTTTATGGTATATGTGTATAACTACAAATGACTTGTAACTCCAAATCCTTTCAGAAACAGGCACGGATAAAATCTTAAATGAAAAAAAAATTAAAGTAGCGACCTTCATTATAAAATTAGATTGATAAAGGCACTCTGGAGCTGGTAGAAAATGTTATGCAATATGAACACTGAGAGCCAGTTATCTCCACATGCTGCCACAGTATTAGATCCCAGATCAGAAACCATATTACTTTCATTGTTCATAAAATGAAGAGATTGGATGATCTGTAAAGTCCCTCTCCTGTTCTAAGATTCCCTGACTCTACTATCATCAAGGAGTTTCTAATGCAATAGGGGAAAGAGGGTATGAAATTATACAAGATCATGGCTTTAAAATGTTTTCATTTACAATCAGATACTTACTAGCTAGCTGTGTAACTATGCACAAGTTAGCTGACCTTTCTGATCTGACTGGTTTCCTCATCTGTACAATGGGAGTAATCATTCCACTCAGGTCCTTCTGAGAATTGTGAGGGGCATAGGACATACTTCATAAACTGAAGGGCAATAGAATTCATCACTTGTTCTATAACAATATTAATACAGCATGGGTTAGTGGTTAGGACACTGGACCTGAAGTCAAGAAAACTTGGCTCTAAATTATACCCCAGGCTTACTAGCTATGTGACCTTGGGGCAAGTCACTTAAGCTTTCTGGGCCTCAGTTTTCTCATCTGCAAAATGAGTAGATGTATGAAGTGGACTTTAAGTTTTCTTCTAGTTCTCAATCTATGGTCCTGTGACCCTAATAATGTAATGATACTGAAGTGGGTTTTGCTGTAATTATTAGTTATGTGGCTGTGAAAAAACACCAATAAACTTTATGCAAGGCATGCCTGCAAGGTCTAATACCCACCTGCTGTGCATGCACACACACACACGCACACACACACACACACACACACACACACACACACACACACACACACACACGAGCTGGGTCTGAGATGCCAGTAAAGCTAAACCGATTTACAGGGAAGCCAAACTGCTGACTAAAGATGGTTCTTTCTCGAAACCCTCATGAATGCTCTGCAAAAACCAGAGAGCAGAAAAAAAAATATATAAACCCAAGGAGTGCAAATTATAGCTAGTGTTTGTTTTATTCCCCACAGTGCCCAACAAATCTTTGGCAGGAAATGAGCTCAATTTACCCAACTTATGCCATGGCCAAAGCCCTGCCCCAAACAGTACAATGGTGGCAATTCACCTGAATGGAGGTGGGAAAAATCCTTGGCAGTGACGATGGGGGAAGGGAAAGATGAATGAATACTAGCCTCCAGCATTTAACTGGCTTTTTCCATCCACACAGTCTTAGAGCAATGGTTTTCTCATAGAAATATAAGCTTCTACAGGGCAGGGCTGATTTTTTTTTCTAGTACTCTCCAGAAAGCAGCACATGAGAGTATTTAATTAGAATTCCAATTGGAAAACAGCCCCATCAAAAGCCTGTAAAGCAGTAACAGCTTAACTAAGGGGAAGTGTACAGGGAGGAGGAGGGGAAGGTGCAAGGCAATGAGCAATAGAATTTCTAAATTTCCACTATTGGGGAAAGCTTAGTTTTTAGCTTCATGGTATCCAGAATTCACTTGTGAGGTAAGTCAAGGACACTGTCAGAAAATGGTTGTTGAAATTCTAACATTCATAGCTGGATACACAGGGTGTTAGGTCATAATGAGTAATTATTCTGATTAAGAGGCCACCCCCTACTCTACCCCCCTAACCCCCCAGGCTGGTAGAGTGGAAGATATTAGACATGGAATCAGAAAAGATGGATTTGACTTTTGACTTGTCTACTAGTAACTGAGTAGCTGAGTGAATTTGAACAAGTAGTTTGTTTGCCTCATCTGAAAAGTGAGAATGGTAGATTGGATGGTAGCCAAGGTCTTTTCCAGCTCTAAATCTTATTCTTCCTTTGACTCCCCATCTAGAGACCAGACCTCAATGAGGCTCAGAAAGTCGAACCTCAATCACAATCCTTAAAAGGGGAGAAAGAGTGGTAATAGATGTGATAGCTCTGTGGGTGTGTGTGTGTGTGTGTGTGTGTGTGTGTGTGTGTGTGTGTGTGTGTGTGTGTGTGTGTGTGTGACAGAGAGTATGTATGTGTGTGTGACAGAGAGAGAGAGAGTGTGAGTGTGTGTGTGTGTGTGTGTGTGTGTGTGTGAGAGAGAGAGAGAGACAGAGAGAGAGAGAGACAGAGACAGAGAGAGACAGAGAGAGAGACAGAGACAAAGACAGAGAAAAAGAGGGGTGAGGTGGAAAGTGGTATGGTGGTATTAGTAACGACCTAGACGATGAAAGCAGATGTAAAATTTGGGCATGAAATAGGTAAGAAGAGAGTCTCAGAGGTACAGTGGCTAGAGAACCAAGAATATGGTCTTTGACACACATAGACTGAGTGACCGTGGGTAAATCTTAATATCTCAGTGCTTTCAAGGGCAACTTTCTAGGACTATAAATTGCAGAGAAGTTACCAACCTGCATTGAAAGAGGGAGCTTCTTCACTCAGGGATCTCCTATAACAGTGAAATCACAAGTCCAGTATCTGTTTTCTAGCCCTATGGGTAGAAAATCACAAGATGGGCGTGGGAGGAGGTTTTGATGAATAGGGGTGCATGGAGATATCAATAGGTCAGACACCAAGTGGATGAGATTCTTACATCCCTTCTGTTTGCCTATAACAAACATCACGCTGTCTGTATTTAAAGGAATTGTACAAAAGGTTCTGTGTGGTTTGCTTCAGTTGCTTTAGAGCAAAGGTTCTCAAAATTTTTCACCTTTCAACCTAACCATGAGCTCTTATGGTCATCCCATGAGAACATCTTTCCTCCTTAAAATAAAAGCTACCCAAAGTTCACCCTAACATTGCGGAATATCACCATTAAATATCTGTTGGGAACTCTGTGTTAATACATGGATACATTCTGTCTTTGATAGAAAGGAAACTTCTTCAAGGCAGAGACTTTTTCATTTTTGTCTTTACTCCCAGCTCTTGGCAGCCTTAATTAAATGCTTGCTTGATGATGCAGACTCATAGTTCATTGACTTTCTCCAGTCAGTCAGAGAGGTCCATTCATTGTTCCCTGACTATATCACATGCACTTCCTTTCCCTGGAATGCTGACTCTTCGATACCATGTGGATTATGCTTATCTTTCAAAGTCCAACCCAAGCCCCACCTCTACCATGAAGTCTTCTCTGGCTCCTACAGCCTCTAAAGGATCTAACATAAGACTCTGAATGCAACAAGTACCCAGTAGATACTTGTGTGTTTGACCAATTGATTTGATTCTAAGGATGACTTTACATGTTGGCCACTGACTTTAATTTTACAATAGTAAATTTAAATACTATTTTACAATAGTATTGCTTAGCCATCCAAACTTAAAAATGGATGAGTACCTAGTAATTAAGCTACTACGTAGCTTTTTGGCCTATTGCAAAAGCTTCTACAAGCTTATTAAGTTTGTCTTTTTCCTAACATATGTGCCTATTATTAATATTAATTTTCATTAATAGTCAATCATCTAATCACAAAGCATCTATCAAGTGCCTACCATATACAGGGTACTGTTCTAGGTACTAGGAACACAAAACCAAAATCGAAACAGTCAGCCCTCAGGAAACAACATGTATACTTAAGTAAATATAAAATATCCACAAAGTATTTGGAGGTTTACGAGCAGCTAGAAAGGGAATCAGGAAAGACCTGGTATAGTAGGCAGTACTTGAGATGAGATTTGGAGGAAGCTAGGGATGTAAGAGACAGAGATGAAGTTGTTGTTTAGTGGTTCAGTAGCATTTGATGTGGGGTTCTCTCATGAAGGGAATAACAAATTCCTAGAAAATGTGCAAAAAGTCATGGGTTCTTAACTTTTTTGTGTGTCATGAATTCCTTGAGTGGTTCTGGTGAAACTTAGGAAGCTCTTGTCAAAATAATGTTTTTAAAAACAGAAATCAAAGGAAACCAATTAATTGAAATACTATGGTGATCAAATTATTTTAAGAAAACAAGGTCATGGTCTGCAGGTTTAAAAACCTCTGTATAAAAGGGAGTGAATATATCTTAACATGGAAAAACAGGCAGGAGGCAGAATGTGAAGAGCTTTAAGGCACTGGAGGAGAGCATGTGTATATTTGTCCTTTGTTGCCGAAGAAGACCATGCCATCAGAAATGATGACATGACTTGCACTTGACTTTGTTTTGAGTAAAAGAGGGCTGTGCAGGTCACCAGCCTCACTTCTCCTTCAGAGTCATCTGAATCCAGTGACCAGATATTCATCAGGATGACTGGAGATGACCCAGGATGAGGCATTTGGACTTAAGTGACTTGCCCAAGGCTACACAGCTAGTGAGTGTCAAGTGTCTGAGGTGTGATTTGAACTCAGATCCTCCTGACTTCTGCACTGCTGCTCTATCCACTGCACCACCTAGCTGCCCCTGGAGGAGAACATATTTTATCTTAGAAGGAGTCACTTAAGTGTCTTGAGAAGGGAAGTCACGTTGTTAGGACCTGTGATTTCTTAATATCACTTTGGTAACTGTGGAGGATGGTTTGTGTAGAAGGCAAACTTGAGGCAGGAACACCAATTAGAGGATTGTTGCAATTGTCAAGTGAAGAGGGTAATGAGAGCCTGAATTAGGATGGTCACTATATGATTTCAGAAAGGAAAAGATTCAAGAGATGTTATGGAGTTGAGTACATTTATCTGTAGTCTAATCATATTTAAATAGGATCAGTTATCAGCAAGCATTTATTAAGCGTCTAGATGGAGCAATACATTGCTTGGCTCTCTAATGTTTAACAGAGCTATCAATGATGTGAATAAAGATAAAGATGAAACATTTCTCAAATTGGCAAGGGACACAAAAGCTAGGACACTTTTTGCTGTTCTCCAATAACATTATGCCAATTTGTCTTCCATCCATGACTATTTAAAAGAATGTTGTTGGGTTGTTTCATGACCCCATTTTTGCAGTTTCCTTGTCAAAGATACAAAATATGGTTTGCCATTTCTTTCTCCAGTTCATTTGTTCAGTGAGAAAACAGAAGCAAACAGGGTTAAGTGAGTTTTCCAGGGTCACACACCTAGGAAGTATCTGAGGCTAAATTTGAACGCAGGTCTTCCTAACTCAATGCCCAGACCTCTATCTGCTGTGACACCTAGTTATCCATTCAAAAGATCTTGGATTATATTAATACACAGGAAAAAACAAATAGATAAGGAATGTGTGTTGCCCGGATCATATTGTGCAGTTGAAAAGGCAGCCAGTCCATCAGTTTGTTCATCTTGGGCAGACTTTGCAGATGGACAATAAGCTAGACTCAGAGTTAAAGAGGAAGAGGTGGATAGGCAGAAACCATATGACACTTCCTAAGTTCCCCAAGTTGCTCACTGCTACAAAAACAGTACATTTTAGCACCAATATTTTCCCAATGATTTTATATGGTTGCAAATTGTGGAACACCACAATCTGAGGGATCAAAATCACAGGTGATCCAAAAGGCAATAGGAAGACTTACGGTGATATGTAGAAATATTTCTATTGGCATTTTGTGTGTGTGTGTGTGTGTATGTGTCCTACCTTGCCAAAGAAGACCATGCCATCAGAGAAATGATGACATGACTTGCACTTGACTTTGTTTTAAGTGAGGGAGGGCTGGCATTTTATATGGTAGACTGGAAGGAAAGTGTGTGTTTCTTGACTGAGTGGGAGGGTGGATGAACTAAATTGTAGAATACTGATGTAATATCATTATGCCTTCATACTGATGAATGTAAGGGACCCAGAGAAACTGAGAACTCCCAGATAAAAAAGTGCAAGGGCACCCTAATCTCTGGTTTTCATCCCAACAGTTATCTGAAAAGAATACCAGATCTAACAATGGTCAAAACATCCAAACAGAAATTTCAGCAAGCTCCTTCATCTAGCCAAGAACTAAACAAAAGGATAATGAAAGGCTGTAGATACTGGAAGAGAGGTCTTACCAGAAAAGCCAGCATAAAAACAGGTAAATAGGACTCTCTCAGAGAGGAGATGTAGGCAACAACCTGCCCAGAAAAACTCCCGGGAGGTAGGATAGCTGCTGTGGCTTGATCAGAGGAACTCAGAAGGCACGGAAAAGTCAATATCATAAGAAAAATGCTAGGGAGGGCAACGGTCAGTAACAGGGTGTGTCTGGGTGACCTGGAAAACCCTGGGGGGAATAGCAAATCACAGCATTGTCCTCACCAGGGAAGTCTCAAAAGACAGAGGAGGTAGCATCCTTGTTAAGGAAGCTTTAGGGAGGTGACAAGACTTGCCAATGCCCTAATTGTGACAGATCTTTGACCAGGGACACTAAAGTCTACCAGGACTTCAAGTGAAGACATATCAAGTGAAGTTTAAGTCAGCAACAGGAACCCTGGTAAGGGAAGTCAGGACCAAACAAGACCTATCTATACTATCCAAGACTGTGGGAGAAGACAGAACCTGGTCCTGAATTGCAAATCAAAGACTAAGTCTACAGATAGTGGGGAAAAAGAAGATATTACAGCACTCCGAAGAAATATTATGGGTGGATCCAGAACTCAGGTCTTCTGGCTTTAGAACCAATGTTCTTTCTGTTTATGCATATTGAAGTCATTTGATCTAGGGGAATAATTTACATGGTGACCACAATAATATACAGGTAAATAAATAAAAAACAAACTGTGAACTGCTTTAGAACTCTGATCAATGCAGCATCCATTTATGACCTAAGAAGACAGTCGGTGAGCATGCTTCCTACCTCTCGACAGAGGTGGTGGACTACAGGTACAGGTGTAGAATAAGACATATACAGAGCATCCCAAAAGTCTCTGTGAAGTTTTAAGCTTTAATTGCTTTTGGGACACTGCATATTCAGAAACATTTATTTATTTTGCCTGACTGTGCTTATTTGTTCTCAGGGAGGATTCAATGGGGAAGGTAGGTAGGTGAGGCAATAATTGGGGTATAAAAAAGAAAAGAGTATCAGTAAAAGTTTTTTTTTAATTTATGCCAACAAAATGACTAACATGGAAATGTTTTACATGATTGCACATGTATAACCTATATCAGCTTGTTTCCTGTCTCAGGGAGGGGAGAGGGAAAGTCAGGAGAGATGAAATTTGGAATTCAAAACTTTTTTAAAAACCTGAATATTAAAATTATTGTAAATGAGATTGGGGAAAATAAAATGTTATTTTAAAAAGATACATTCCAATCATTAATAAACATTTTGTGTATAGTAGATGTAAGGAGGTCACACTATAAAACTTTAAACTGTACTAAGACTTTGGGGGCATCTGGTATTACCACTGATGACTTGCATGTGAAAAGTGGAATAAAAGACATCAAAGAATTTGTGGAACTGGAAGAAAGAGGTGGGTCAGCAGTCGTAGTGAGAACAAAAGATGACAGATGAATACCCTGAGTCTCACACTTGTATCAAAGGGTTATCTACAGCATGCTGGATAGATTCCAAGGATTTATGGGAGGACACACATCAACCACACAGGATGAAATGATGTGTATGGGATGTGTCCTATCCTGGTGGTGGATATGAAATGAAAACAAAGGCTTGGGAACAGATCCACTGATAACACACACACACTCCCCATTTATGGGTTACTTACAAATTGAACACATTAAATTATATTACAGGAAAAGTTACGTAACACTATACCAGAGCACGAATACCTTGTGGTAAGAGCCTGATAACTAAGGTTAACTGCATTTCCTAGTAACAACAATGTAAAACAATTGTATTATATTTCCAAATGCCAGTCCAATTATTACTTTTTAAATTAATTAATTTACTTATTTATTTTTTAATGTTCTACAATCACTACCAAAAAACTTGATGAACTAAAATAAATGGAAAAAAATCATATAACAAATCAAAAAATAATACACACATACATATACAAACATGATCTGCTACATTCTGCAGATGAATTCCATATTTCTTTCTCTGAGTGTGGAAGGCAGTCCAATTATTTTGAGCACTATGTGAAACAAGGAAATTCCAAGACAACAAAAAGAGGATTTGGACATTCTCTTGAAGTTCCTTATAGTGACCTTCTGGCATGGATCTTATCATAGCCACCCAGAAGCCCCTTCCATAAACAAATCTGGCTTCTTATCAGCACCTCTCTACCATGTTCCCTAATTTGATTTAAATAGAGGGACTTAAAGGAAGATGCATTGCAGAACACTCTATTTCTACAACAGGATAGCTAGTTGTTCCTCAAAGTAAAGGAAATAACTATTGCTTTGTGTACGAAATACAAAGAAACTAAAGTTCGTTCTCAAAGGAAATGAAGACAAAGGTTTAATAGCAAGGTCAGGCTACTACTCATTTTTCAATAATGCTTTATGGTTCTCAAAATACTTATCTCTCGTTAGCCTCACACGGCCACCGTGAAGATAGAAGTTCAAACTCAGCCTCAGGCATTTCCTAGCAGTGTGACCCAAGTGTGGCAAAGTCACTTAACTTTTGTTTGCCTCAGTTTCCTCATCTGTAAAATAGGGATAGTAATAATAGTTGCAAGGATTGTTGGGAGGCTCAAAGTAGATATTTGTAAATCAACAACTGGTCTGAAATATACTGTCTTATAGAGTTTTCTGGGAGCCCTGCAAAGGTAAGAGACCTGCCATGCGTCACAAAGCAAGAAGATGTAAGAAATGGGGCTTACTCCTTGACTCCTAGGCTAGCTACATTACTTTGCCTCTCCTATTTTGTATAAATACATCTTAGATATGCATTATGTATTCGCAAAATATATAAATGCTAGGCAGCACAGTGGATAGAGCACTGGCCCAAGAGTCAGTAAGACCTTAGTTTAAATTGGGTCTCAGAAACCTCTTACTCTTTGACCCTGGGCAAGTCACTTAGTATTATTTTGTTTGCCTCAGTTTCCTCATATGTAAAATGGGAGGGTAATAACACCTACCTTATAGGGTTGGGAGGATGAAATGAGATATTTGTAAAATGCTTTGCAAATATTAAAGTGCTATATAAACGATACTAGCTATTATATTTAAATTCCTTCTCTAAAGACATATTTTACAACTTCTATTATAGCAAATAGGTGACTCCAGATTCACAGAATTCTATGCCAACAGAAGGGCAAGGATGGCAGGTTTTGCTAAATCAGGAAGGCTTTGAGCACAGTCTCCAGTGAAGGAATTAGATCTGTCAGCAGAGGGTGAATTTAGCTAAATTACAGAAGAACTACCACCTGAAAGTTGGCCTCCAGGTGCCAACTTTTTTTATTTTTTTGGACTCTTATTAAGCAACTCAGGAAGACTGACTGCCTTAAAAGCGCAAAGGAAAAAACGATTGGCGTGGGTGGAGAGACTGCCTGCGCAGGTTATAATAGCTAAAATATATAGAATGACTTTTAGGTTTGATATATTACCTCAGGATTAAAAAAAAATACTTAGCTATGCTTAGTTACGTCATACTCTGAGCTCCTTGGGGGTAGGAGCTGTCTTTTGCCTATCTTTGTATCTTCAGCGAATAATACAGTGCCTGGCACACAGGCGGCAGTAAAAAATGCTGGTTGACAAATGAATGGCTGCTTAAATTTAGCCGAAAATAAGCCAAACTAAATATTCTAAGTCACTCTTAAACTCCCTATTGCTTCTAGCCTTCCCATCCCTTTAATGTAATCCCCATCCCTGGGTTAAGCTGTATTTAAAAATACATTAGTCGGGGAAATAAATAAACCCTTGACCACCTTTCAAAGCCTCCCAGTTCTGAGCAGCTTAACCTTGGTCTCAACGGCATCCTTGATAGAAGCTTACCTGGCTCTACCCTGATACCTCTCAGACTCACCAGTTTCAGTACACCCCCAATTTTGCTGTTCCGAGTTTCCTCCCTGTCCCCAACCCCAAGAGTGAGGACTTTACTCCCGCTGCAGACAAGCGTCTTCCTCTTACCATAGCGTCGTAACCCAAGGCATTCATGAAATGAGCCACCTCGGCGCCCTTGTACACGGTGAACCAGACGGTTCCCTGGTACTGGTCCCCGGCATCCAGCAGCAGCACGTTGGGCTCGGCTCGGCGGATCTCCTGGACCTTGGTGTGCAGGCGGGCCACGCCGCCCACGCACTTCGGAGGGTCCATGCATTTGCCCGAGTCGTCGCTGGTCTGCTCCAGCCGGCTGTGCATGTCATTGGTGTGCAGGATGGTGAGTTTCCAGGAGCTCACTCCGGCCCATAAGAGCGCATGCAGAAAGAGCAGCGGCAGCCGCCGGGGCAGCGCTGACCGCGAGCCTCGCGCCGGCCAGCTGGGGCTCGCGGCTCTGGCTCTGGCTCTCGGGAATTCCGGGGCTCGGCACATACCGGCCAGGCTCGGGAGGGGCTCCCTTCTGCGCGCTGTCCTCGGCCGCCCCGGAGAGGAGTCCAGGGCGGCCCTCCGCTCCAGAGGTGTGGGGCGGGGCGAAGGCGCCGCGCCCCGAGAAGAAGCTACCCAAGCTCTCCTCCTCTTCTCCCACTGGGGACCCGGGGAGAGGGAGGAGCACCGCCCCCAATCCCCGGCCTGGCCCGGCACACAACGCACACACTCCCTTTCTCCACCTGGCTCCGCCCGCCCGAGCGATTAGAGACCGACGCTAGGCTGTGCACCCGGCCCGGGGTCGTCCTGCGCCCCTGGGCAGGTTCCAGCTGGGGAGAGTTTGTTCCCTGCTCCGAGCCGCTGCGGGCGGAGAGAAGGAGGTATGAAGGAGGCAGGAGCGCCCCCGGGCTCAGACTGAACACTGGCACACTCTCCTCTACTTTCCTAGAATGAGCCCGTGTGTGGGAGTGCACGTGGGTGTGCGCGCTGGGGAGAAGGGAATGCAGGGGAACCTCTATACAAGCGCATCTCCATAGAGGCAACCCCATTCCCGGTAGTATTTCTTTCCTCCTTGACAGCTCGGGTTAAGTTTGTGTGGATGCCGCGCGTGCGTGTCGTAGACGGAGAGGGGACAGATCTGTTACTGCCATCTGTGCTTTGGCTGAGTACCGAGGGGTCGGATGGTATTTATATATTTTTGGCAGCGATGTGTACCTCCCAGTTGGCAAAATGAACAGAGAGGGCAGTGGAAACTCGGTTCTGGCCAAGCCCAAAGCCCACATCTGCCTCCTTTGGCTCCCAGCCATTCAATGCTATTGTGCACACTTTCTGAGCAACCATGAAGTCCTGAAGGCAGCTCTGTGCAGTTGGTCCCGACCGGGCAAGTCACTCTATCTCTGAGGCTAATTAGCAGAGTGGGAGTAATAAAGCAGCCCCTACTCTACCTGCCAGCCTTGCTGTGAGGAGTAACTGAAGTAATGCAGAATAAAGTGCTCTGCGAACTTTATCGTGATTATCGTAATCGTCTAATATTACCATTATCTTTTGAACACTTCTGAGGCCAACCAGGAGGATAATGGCTCACTGTCACACAATAATAGAGTGTAATACTGCCATCTATATACTTGTTTGCTTCAGGGTGGATTCTAATCTGAAGGGGAGCCACTATTAAAAATTTAATATAGCACTAATGGAAGTGGACAAATAAGTGAGAGACAAGTAATTTCTTGAACCCAAGCTGAGGTAGATTCAATTGGGGTCCAGTCAACCACAATTCCAAAGGACTCATCATTGGAAATTTCCAAGAGCTTTTTTTTGCCTGATTTTCAGAGCCATTCCATTTCTATCAGTTCATGGAGAAACAGCTGAAAGGTAGATAATAAAGGGGTTAAGGTCCCAGTGAGTTCTTCAAGCTCTAAGGTCAATCAGGTTTCCTTGGCATGTAATTTTCTAGTCAATGAAGCATTTATGTAGAGAGTCATTAAGTGCCAGTATTCAGAGATATTCACACACTCTATCTTAAAGGAGCTTGCTCTTTAGTTAAAGAAATAAATTAAGTTGCTGGAAATTATTAAAAAATATAAATGTGAAATATTAGGGTCCTATGGTGGCCTCCTCACTTATTGAATTCCCTGTCATTGGAGGTCTTCAGTCAGAGCCTAGTATGTATGCAGTTTTCAAGAATACTGTAGACCTTGTTATAAACTTGTATTATTTTGTAGAATTTGTTATAAAAATATTTTGATAAGTGTATTTCAATAAAATACTTCCTGTGTAATCATATATTTTACATTATACATTTTAAAATATTATTCTGAGATCTTACTTTTTTCCCCTCTGAGACTATCCCTTATTTATGCTGTATGTATATCTTGCTTTTACCAAGGCTTACATGTTTTCTCCTGCATCAGATTGTGACATCCTTGACAGCAGCAATTGCCTTTTACCTTTCTGTGTGTCCCCAATGATTAGTATGGTGCGTGGTGCCTAATAAATGCCTGTTGACTGACTAAGAAGTAGTCCATGATACACAAAGTGGTTAAGAATCTTTAGAGGTCATGGTACTTGTAGATGGGATACTTTAGAATCCATAGATGTAGAGCTGGAAGGACTTGAAGGTCTCCTTTTATTGATGAAGAAATTTAGGAATAGAGAATGTAAGTGACGGGTTAATAAGGTAAAACCATGATTAGATGCAGGGCCCTTTTAGTACAAGTTTAACTCTTTCCACTGCACCACACTCTTCCTCAGGTGTCAAAGATTCTATCTGACAATAGAACTTCAGAGGAGGAAGAGATCAGCTCCAAACAGGATTGTCAGGGAAAGTTTCTTGTAAGAGGTAAGACTTGAAATGGGCCCAAAAGTCAGGGAAACTTAAGAGCTGAATGACCTTTATTAAAATAATTCACATTTATATAGCATTTTTCAAAGAGCTTTTCTTACATAGTCAATGCAAACCATCATCTTCTCAGAATGTTAGTCCTTAGAGCACGGAAGAATTTAAATAACTTCCCTAGGATCACATAGCCACTAAGTATTTAGAGAGCACTGGACTTGGAGTCAAGAAGACTCATCTTTTTGAGTTCAAATCTGGCCTCAGACACTTGGTGTCTTGGGTGACCCTGGGCAAGTCATTTAACCCTGTTTGCCTCAGTTTCCTTATCTGTCAAATGAGTTAGAGAAGGAAATGGCAAACCACTCTAGTATCTCTGCCAAGAAAACCTCAAATGGGGCATGAAGAGTTGGATACAACTCGAACAACAACAAATCAGAGACACTACTTGGACTTGGTCTTCCTGATGGAAAAAAGGTCATCTTAGCATGTACTGAGGTTCCTTTTATAGTTTCCCTCCTTGCAGCCCCCAAAACCCTCACTTACACTGTAACCCTGTGAACTAGAAATCAGAAGATCTAGGTTCTGGTCCCACCATTGCCATGTTCTCCAGACAAGTCACTTAAACACTCTGATTATCAGTTTCCTCATCTCTAAAAAATGGAGATTATGGAGGAGGTAGATTGTTAATTTGGGGGAAACATCCTTCCGAGAAAAATGTAACCTTAGAAATCGAAGAAAGAGAGTTACAATTTTCAGTTAATAGATAAATAGATACCCCCAGGCTGTTAAGAACTGGGACGAAACTTACTGATTTCTGTCTTGAAGATGGCTCCTGAGATTTCCTGCTCAGGATAGCCGATAAGATTAACTACAGAGAAAACATCCTCTGGCCACAAAACTGATGCGTCCACTCCCATATGTAAGTAGCAACCATAGTTGCCAGAGAAAGAAGAATCCCTCCATTGCCATCCTGGATAGTCTAAGAGAGGACTTCACAGAGTCCTCATTTGTTCCAAAGTTGAGAAGACAGAGAGTAAGACAGGAAACTAGCTCTCCATTTAAAGTCTACTGAGTACAGGGTTCAGTGTGTGTGTGTGTGTGTGTGTGTGTGTGTGTAATAGACCATGATTCATCTGGGCAGGGGAGAATCAGAAAAGATATGAAGAATCCAGTGAAGAGAAGAAGAAGAACATTCTAGGCAAGGGGGACACAATCCTAAGCCTATGACTGGATGTACATCATGGACATGTACATCATCCTCTAAGGGTTAGGTAACTTATTTCACATTTATCCATAGCCTCGAATCATCCCCAAAGCCTTTCAGTTGAACACTTGTTGCACAAGAATGAACCTTTCTATGTATTCTAAAATCTGTGTAGTCTTGGTTGATCCTCCTGCATTTTCATTTTCTTTCCTAAACTTAGTTTACTGAACAACACTCCTCAAATGGCCATTGCCTACCTTGGGGGAAACTTCGTGATTGAGTTGACTAGCAGACAGCAGGAGTTTTCTACAACCACACTCTCCTTAGAGAAGATGACTGCTGTGAACTCTAACCCTGTCTTGCCTTTCCAAAAGACATGGTACTATTTTAAATAAGTGCAGAGCTGAGAGGAAGGCAAAATAGCTATTTAGCAGTCCCACAAAATATTTGATGGTTGAAGTATCAACCTCCTGGGAGAGTATAGTAGGAGTTATAGGTTACTTTTCCTACTTTAAGTACTTCATAAATTACTTATATTTTAAGTGCTTCTTTTGTAAAGGAGAAATAAATAATTATCCTGTACTTATTCTACTTTGTACATTAATTACTTTTCTGATCCCAGGTCTAGTCCCTGTCCCCATGAAAACTATGAAGTACCACACAGGAAGGCATAAAAGACTTTTGTTCTTCAGCATAAAAGTATGACTTCCTTGGCCATGGCATGGCCATAATTCTGGGTAGTTCTATAGACTTGGAAAAGCTGTTGGCATATAATTATAGCCCAGTAAAGTTATATTACATTAATGTACCACAACTTGTTCAGCCTACTTAAGAATATTTTATGTGTATTATATGTATGTGTGTACACAAAATGTCACCTTCATTTCTAAATACATCCCTCCCACATCCTCCACCTAGGAGTGATACCTTAAAATAAAAGACAAAAAGGAAACAGAATACATCAAAGGTGTCTGACCATAGTCCCCCATCTCTGCAAAGTAGAAAGGGAGATTTTTTTTGCTTACTTTTGGCTGCCTGAACCTTGTTAAATAACACGGAGGGTTGTGTATGAAATAGAATAAACACAAGGGCGTCAGAAGGAAGACATTTTTCTGATGCCCATCACATTTCCCAGGCAAAGAACTGCTGAAGCTCAGAGCTCTACCACCAACCAGGGAGCAATTTTGCAATGATTTAAGATGTGAACTAGTTAGTAGTCCTACAGAAACAGTTTGTATTCCAACGAGGCTTGGTTATTAGTCTCCCAACTAATTGTACTAGTAGAGGAAGGTCATTGTATACTATTCAAATCAATCCATGCTAATTAAAAAAATGATTCCTTTTTCTGTATGGAAATAAGCTACCAGCTACCAATTTGTGGCTTACGTGTGTACATTGGATACTATTTTCACTCACCCTCTTAATGGGGAGACCTTTAGACTTTAAGTATATAGTCACTTTTATAAGTGGCATCTCTCTTAAGTATCAACTTTCCCCAGAATAGCTGAGGGCAGTCTAGCAACCCCAGAGAAATGAACACATGGCAAACTAGAATGGCAGACCAGTGAGTCAATAAGCATTTGTTATGTGCTTACTGTGTGCCAGGCACTAGTAGAGAAGACAACAAACATATATGTACAAACAAGCTATGTACAGGATAAAGGAAAAAGAGTTAACCAAGGGAAGACGCTAGAAATAAGAGGGGCTTCCTGCAGAAAGTGGAATTTTAGTTGGGATTTAAAGAAAGCAAGGGAGGTTAATAGTTAGAGAGAAGAAGGGAGAGGCATGGGAAACAGCTGGAGAAAATGCCTGGAGTCAAGAGATGGAGGGTCTTGTTTGTGGAATAGCTACAGTCACTGGATAGAAGAATATGTGGTAGGGGATAAGGTATAAAAAGACTGGAAAGGTCAATGGTGGGAGAGTGCATAAGGTTATGAAGGGCTTTGAACATCAGAGGACTTTATATTTGATCTTGAAAGTGATCAGGAGTCACTGGAGGAGACGGATGGATGGATGGATGATAGATAGATAGATAAGAGGGGAATGTGTGACATGATCAGGCTTGTACTTTGACTGAATGGAGGAAGGATTAGACTGGGGAGACACTTGAGGCAGGCATACTCACCAACAAGCTATTGTAGTAATCAAGGCAAGAGATGATGAGGGCCTGTCCTAGAGTGGTGGCAGTAACAGAGAAGGGAGTATATTTGAGAAATGTTGCAAAAGTGAGATCACCAAACCTTGACAACAGAGTAGATATAGGGGGTGAGAGATAATGAATTCAGTTTTTGGCATGGTGAAGGGGAAGGATTGATAAGTCACCAACCTTTCTGGCCTCCTCCACATGGTACTTAGCTAACCACTGTCCGGTAGCCTTCTCCAATCATCTTCATCTATATCTGGACCTAGATGGCTCCAGAGGAGAAAGTGAGGCTGGTGACTTTGCACAGTCCTCCCTCACTTAAATCCAACTCACTTGCAAGTTTAGATATGACCCTCCTGATGGAGAATGAAGGACAAACAAAAAGTTAGTCACTGTGCTAGCCAATCCCATTTGTGCTGCAAATCTGAACCCTCCACTTCTCCTCTGATTATTCCAGACCACAATGATCTTTTTTTCCCCTTAAATACCACTTACAGAATATACCCTATATTCTCATAATTGATTGTGGGTTGTCTTTTATTTTTCTGTAGTTGTGTCTGGTATATTTGTCTTCTTTTCTCAACTAGATCGTAAGTACCCTGAGGGCAGGGACTTCATCTCATCTATTTATTCATTTTTACATTTCTGTGCCCAGAAGAGTACACAGTAATTGCTTCAGTAATTCAATTCCACAAGTATTTATTAGATGATTACGTTGTGCCAATGCCATATAAAGATACTGAAATTGCTGACATGGACCTGATACTAAAAGAGTTTGCAGTTTTATTGGTATGATGTAACAAATTCCCATGGCACCATCAAAAAGAAGGCAAGAAAACATATGAGTAAGGGCCAAAATGAGTCACACTGATTATGAGTATTATAAAAACCTCAAGTCCCACTGACTTGACAGGACTCCTGGATTGAAAGTCTAGAGTGCAAATTATTATATGAAAATTATTAATTTGAACTGATGCAGTTCAATCTTTGGAAAGGAAAGACTTTTAATCTATTTCATGGCATAGTATAGTACATCATAATGGGGGTACCACTCACATTCTACAGCATGGGTCCTTAACCTTTTTTGCGACACGGTGCCTTTAGGCTGCTTGGTGAAACCTATGGACCCGGTCTCAGAATTATGTTTTTAAATAAGCAAAGAAAGTACTGAATTTCATTGAAAGGTTAGTGAAAATAAAGAAAATTTTGTTTTTCCATTCATGTTCCTTATTATTTATTGTTCATTCATTTCAATCATGTCTGACTCTTGGTGACCCTATTGAGATTTTCTGGGCAAAGATACTAGAGTGATTTGCCACTTTTTTCTCTAGCTCATTTTACAGATGGGGGAATTGAGGCAAACAGGCTTAAATGACTTGCCCACTTCTCATAGTCTGATGCCTAATTTGAACTCAGGAAGATGACTCTTCTTGACTTTCAGCCTGGTACTCTATCCAATGCACTATCTAGCTATCCCAAAGTCATGGACCCCCTAATAGCTAAATACAGGCTCTATAGCCCCCAGGTTAAGAAATTCTGTGCTAAGGTAAAGTCCTGTACTCTCTCTGTTGTAAACAGCCTAGGAAAAGATGACTTTCTCTTTAGGGTCTGTAGAGCAGTTGTTATTAACCAAGAGCCATGAAGGAGTCTATGAGCAATTTATCCAGGAAACTTTCACGATGATTATCACTTTTCTCATATGTATTTCCAACTGGCTAGTATTGGAATACTACTGATGTCCTCAACTCCCACATCATTTAATGAGGTCTGTCTCTTGTGTATGAATGAACACATTTTTAGAATGAGAAGAGGACTCTGAGGAAAGGCACCAAGACGATTCTAGATAGTTGAAAAATAAGATTTATGTACATCATTGGGGAACAGAATATACTAGGTGCTCAGTATGTCTTTTTTTTATCAATTCCTCTATATCAATGAAAAGAACAGGTCGGTTTTCTATCCCTATCTTATTGACTGAGTTGAGGAACAGCTAAGAAAAGTACAATTATTCATCCTGGGGAACAGAAGGCTAAAGGAAACCTTAACTCTTTTATTTGTTGAATTTATTAATGAATGGGTTGAAAAGGTGGCAGTTAAATGACATAGTGGATAGAATTAAGTCCAAATCCTGGCAGTGAAGCAGAATAGCTGTCCATTCATTCTTTAAGCCATGTGATCTATGTCATCACAAGAAGTTCCTAAATTATCTGGGTGGGACAGCATGATTCAGGGAAGTAGCAGTTCCCTAAAATTCCCTGGATTACACAACAATGGTTCGACAGACTGGCAGATCGATGGGCACATTAATTACATGTGCCCAGAGAAATTCCTCTGGACATGGTAGAAGTGGTTTGGGTTTTAAGGCACAGCCACTCGTATAACCTTTGACCAGGGTGTTGAGAAGCATTGTGATACAATGGAAAGAACACTTTGTGCTTTGGTACCTAGGAGAACTTGGGCAAGTCATTTAATTTCTTTCAGCCTCAGTTTTTGGTTTTTTTTTCCTGAAAAGTGACTTTGCTGGCAAAGATTATAAGGGAGAAGGAAGAGTGGCCTTTAGTACACCAATTTGCCCAGAGATCAGAGGATAGCTGGCAATGTGTGGTTATCCATCAGATAATGAGGCATTTGTGTCTTACAGATCCAACACAGGATTAGCAAGTGTTATTGCTCACATGAACACCAAATACAGTTGCTCTCTTATCTTGCTTTTTATTATTTTTTAATATTTTACACTGTTTTCACATCCCAATGACTTCCACTGAAACCACCCTCATAACCACAATAGCAAAGTACTGTTGATCAAAATAAATCAGTATATTGTCAAAGCCTAACAACATATACCTTATTCTACACTTAAATTCTAATATCTTTCTGCTTAGAGATGGGCAACAGGATGCATAATCAGTCCCTGAAGCCTCCCTCTTCCTTACCTAGTATCAAGTTCTGAAGTCTTTCAACTCCAACTTTTACATTATTGTGGTCATCATGTAAATTTTTCTTGGATCTGCATCAGTTGATATGTCTTCCCCCAATCCCTGAATTCTTCATAATTATCATTTCTTATGGTTCAATAAGGGCAGCTAAGTGGCTCAGTGGATAGCGTGCCAGGTCTACCATCAGGAAGACTTATCTTCATGAGTTCAAATATGGCCTTAGATACTTACTAGCTGTGTGACCCTAGACAAGGAACTTAACTTTGTTTGCCTCAGCTCCTTAACTGTCATATGAGCTGAAGAAGGAAATGGCAAACTATTCTAGTATCTCTGCCAAGAAAACTCCAAATAGGGTCATGAAGTGTCAGACATGACTGAACATCGACAAATGTTACAATAAGATGACACTATATTCATATACCACAATTTATTCAGCCATTTTCCAAAATGATATATGCCCACTTTCCTCATAGTTCTTTGCTACAAATTAGTTGCGAATTTCTCTTTGGGTGATTGTGAAGCATCTCATATACTAGCAGTCATAATTAATTATATTTTTGAATTATTTTTTCTCTTCCTTCTAAAAATCTTTGCTCTGAGGGATTCTGTGCAGAGAAGGGAAAGATGTGCTTGAAAATAAAGATGAAATAAAAACAAAGACATTGAAAATGTCATTTTAAAAAATCAAATAGTACCATTCTGAATATACTTTGTAAATTTTTGCTTCATCTGTTAACACTTACCTGGTTTACAACTGGCTTGCTTTTCCCCAGCATCTGCCTCATGGCTTTCTTAGCCCCAGAAGATTCTAGACTTTTGTTACATACAAAAAAAGAGTTGGAATCCATCAGGCACCAAGCCTTCTTTACCACAAACTTGTAGAGGGCCTCTCAGTGTTGAGTTTTTAGCATAAGCAAAAAACCTCATAAAGGGAGTGTTAAGTCGAAAGCAGATGGAACATAGTGTAGGCTGATGCAGAAACAGATAAAAGGAGAATTACAGAATGCTTAGATCACTCTGTTGGGAGAATTTGCAAAAAAACATTATAAAAGGTTCAGACCAGGGAAATGCAGCCTACTTTGCCTCCTAGGAATTGATGCAATTCCCTTCAGCTGGCAGAGTTAGAGAGTGTTTGTAACAGAGTCATCTGTTGGCTGTTGAAAATTCTGTTGTTGGAAATTGATGGACTGGAGCACACTGAGTTGCTGCAAAAAAAGCTGTGATCCTACAGTTGGTTTCAGGAAGCTGCTATGCCTCAAAGAAGATGTTCCTGTGACAAATTACAATTATACGTCAAACTCGTGAGATTCTCTTGTGTATTCTTTCCATCCGACACATCGAGGACCATTGTGCCTGTCTTCCTGCTCTGACAAACAAGAGTCAGTTTGTCAGCATGCCCTGTAAATACAAAGGTTGATGCCAGGCAACCACCTGGTACTGAAGTAGCCTAAGGCATTTTGGACCCCGTGATTACATTATTTCTGGGGTCACAGTCATAGCTTCTGCTTGGCATTTTAAGTTTCTGATGTTGTTGGGGAAACAACTCTCAGTAGGAAAAATTGGGAAATGAATTCTCCTACCATTAGGCCTGGCCTTAGAGAGGCAATGTTGGGTGGTGAAAAAAATGCTGGATTTTAAGTCAGAGGAGTTGAGATGAATCCTGGTTCTGTTACTTATTACCTGTAGGCAAGTCCCTTAACTTCTCTGAACCTCAATCTATCAGTCAATAAACATTTATTACATACCTGTTATGTGCCAAGCACTGTGATAAGTGAGAGACTAAACTTTAGCACACACATATATATATATATATGTATGTGTATATATGTTGCATATATGTATATATCCATATCTATGTGTATAGTCTTTATATAGCTCTGAGTATCTTCATCTCAGCTCCCATTCACACCAATGAATTGAATCCCAGATCATAATTACATCTTCTCCTTAGGATGGAGGGAAATCTTTCTCCAATGCCATTGGATTGAAGTTCTCATTCCATATTATCCTCTTTTAAATTAGTTTCCAGTGATCAGAGCTCTAGAATCATTCAACAAATTAACATGACTTAGTTTTTACTGAGAAGATGGAACAAGAAAAGAAGTTCAAATCCTTCCCCTGCAACATCTGAGGGTGTACTTTCCCTTACACTACCTGGACAGAGTGAGCCTAAACTTAAAGCCATTTCTACAGAGCATTTATGGATGGCTGGGTGGTGCAGTGGATAGTATGCTGGGTCTAGAGTCAGGAGGACCCATCTTTGTGAGTTCAGATCTGGCCTCTGACACTTACTACCTGTGAACCCAGGTACTTAATCTGTTTACCTCAGTTCCTTGTAAAACCAGCTTGGGGAGGAAATGCCAGACCACTCTGGTGTCTTTGCTAAGAAAACCTCAAATGAGGTCACAAAGAGTTGGACATGACCGAAATGGCTCAGCAACAGTGAAAAAGCATTTGTTCCACTAAATTAACTTTCAAATTTTGTACCACTGCTAGAGGAGTCAGGGGTCTCAGCTACCTCTGGGCTTGGTATTTCTGTAGACCCTTATAGCAACCTCTAGGCATATTGCTGTGGGCAGGACCAAATGGAAATCCTTTGAATTACCAAAACCATCCCATGATGTTAGCACCATACACTATCAGGTTCCCAGGGGGTGAAAGATAGCTCTTTTCTAGTGATGGAGATGAAGGAAGCTGGAGTACTATGTTATAGCATCCCTCTGTAACAACTCTGTGTTACCTGAGGAAGGCAGATGGTACCTTGCAGTTTATAGTAGAGAATAGGGAGCTGAACAAAGACAGCAGACCTTTCTCTATAGCTGTTCCCAATCTCACTGATGGTGTAGACCAGGCAGGCTAGGCCCAGAGTAAGTGTAGGGCAATCAATCTTGCCAATGCTATTTTTCTCCATTCTTGGGACTTAAACCAATCAGAAATAATTTGCTTTCACTTGAGGAGTCCAATATGCTTTCACCATCCATCCCTCAGGGCTACCTGAACTCTCCTCATACTGTCACATTATACTGGGCAAAGACCTGAAAGAAACTTTCCTTTCTGAGGGCAATAATATAAGGTTAACTGGGGCCAGATGAGGCTACAGTGGCAGAAGACTTCATCTTAGGGTATGGGCCACCGTTGGATTGATCCCTGGGTTCAAGGACACATGGAGGCTGGGGAAAGAGAAGTGAAACCAGAAGGGGGAACAAATAGGGGACTGAGGCAAGCTATATGGGGGCCTGGCTGAAGGGAGTGGGGCCCTTGATGGGGATACAGACAAGAGAGGATGGGTGACATGTAGGAGTTGGAGACAGATGAGGGGAATCAGAGAGCAAACTGAAGACAGGCACTCAAGTTAGACACATGGGGAGGGGTTTGAGAAGGTGGGTGGAATTGAGAAAAAATTGCCTTTCTCAGTGGAGCTCTTAAGTTAAGCCCACAATAAGGTGCATCCCTCTGTCTGTTTTCACTTGAAGAATTTTTTTTAGTGGGGGTTGGGGTGCAGTGGGAGGCCTCAGAGTGCCTAGCTTAGGGGCAGGGGTGGAGAAAGAGAGCTCCATACTGTACAGTATAGTTAACATAGGGTTTTTTTTTGTGGAATGCAATTCCTTTTACAATTTTTTACTGTAAAGTCAAATTTGCGTAATCTGAATTTATAAAAAGCAAAAACTGTCTGTACTGGTTTTGAAAAACAGTTGCTTGCCTTTTGTGGTGGCTAAGAATTGGAAGTCGAGAGTATGCCCATCAGTTGGGAAATGGCTGAACAAATCGTGGCATATGAGTATGATGGAATACTATTGTGCTACAAGAAAGAGCAAGCAAGTTAACTTCAGAAAAACTTGGAAAGAGTTACATGAACTGATAGAAAGCGGAGTGAGCAGAAGAAGAACATTACACCCAGTGACAGCAATGTTGTATGATCAAAAATTGTGAATGACAGACATTCTTAGCAATACAGTGATCCAAGACAAGCCCAAAGGACTCATGATGAAAAATGCTATACACCTCCAAAGAAGGAACTAATGTCTGAATGTAGACTGATGAGTACTGATTTTCTCTTTCTTTCCTCCTTTTTTTCTTTACTTTGTCTTCCTTCTTTCCTTCCTTCTTTCCTTCTCTCTTTATTGCCATTCAAGTCTTGTTGAACAAAATGACTAATATGGAAATGTTTATGTGACTTCACATGTATAACTTAGATTAGATGGCTTACTGTTTTAGGGAGTGGAGGGAGAGGGGGAGAGAGAGTGAGAATTTGGAACTCAAAACTTAAAAAAACAACAACAGATATTGAAATTTGTTTTTACATGTAATTGGGGAAAATATTATTTAAAAACAAACAACAAAAAAAAGAAAAACAAGTTATTTGCCTCTTACTGGACTCCAGTAGCTACTGAACAGATAACATCACCTTTTGTCCAGAGTTGCCTTTCATGGGTTGGGTGATGCCAGATTCTCTCTCTAGCAACATGGGGAAAGCACAGGAGATTTCTATTGCTTAATGGACACTGTACATTCATAATCACTCTTACCTAAGCCCCTCTGGTATTAGTGCCCTTCACAAACAGGTGGTGACTATGCCAGAGACTATGTGGTACGTGGGCATGTGACTATGTAGTTGAGTGTGTCCCTCACTCAAGGGTCATCCATACACATTCTGGCATAGTCACATTGTGGTACAAATGACAGATAATTTATCCTCTGTGGTATTTGAATTTTAACAGAGGGAAAAGAGACTATTTTAAAGCAAAAGAACAAAGTTCAAATTGTGAAATTTCAGGTACCACTTTCCTAGTTGAGAAGGCAATGGGATGACCTTCCTGGTGTCCCTGAAATCAACACACCATATTCTGTGGGATCGTAGGATTTAGAGTGAGAAGGAATCTTAGCTATCAAATTCAGTCCCCTAATTTAGATGTAATAGGCTCTTGCCAATGGAGTCCCATTTTCAGAGAATGCAGCATTCTCTGCCTACTGCCATCCAGAAGAGGCTGTGGATTGTGTTTCTGGAAAGGCATGGTGATGTGTAATGCAAGAATCCTGGTCCTCGGTTCAGAGCATGCCTTTCATTTGGTTGCTGAGCTAGAACTGAGAATACATCTGTTGTAGAAGCCAACACCCTCTTCATTTAGGTTTGATGCTAGAATGAAATGAGACACTTGCAAGTCAGTGAACAAAAGAGGAAGCATAGGAAGGATATGCAACAGGTATGCAGTGGTACTTAGCTTCTCTGATATAGCCCTCCTTATCTCCATCTGGAAACAGGTCTAGTCAGTCAGTCATTAAGACATAGCAACTCAGATGGTCTCAGGCACCCATCTTTTCTAAGAGGTCTCAATTACACATGACTAGGATCTTTTATATCCTCAGACTAAGACACTGTATAAAGGAAGCAGAAAACAATCAGGTTGCCTGGCCCAGGGTGAGGTGGTGGGGTAGGGAAGGGAGCTGTGTCAGAGTCATAAAAACTGTCAGGAAACCACTGGACCTATTACATACCACTCCTTGTCAGCCAAGTCTTGCGCCATTTAAATGACCAGTCTTCCTGTGATGTGTAGTACTGAGGGGGGTAAAAGCAGAAAGGCGGAAAAAAAACAAAACAAAAAGAAAACAAAATTGTGGAGTCTAGGTCTTCTCTCACCTCTTTGAAAAGACCAAGTGTCAACTCTTTTGCAGGACAGTTCTCCTAGTGTGGGCAATGCTAATGGAAAAATGGGGAAGAGAAACAGACAAAACAAAATAACAGAATAATAATGTGGAGGAATACAAAAGCTGGAAGTCCTAAGTCTTTCATGTCTCCTTCAGAAAAATTAAGTCTCAAATTCTCACAGTCAGATCCATGTGATGAGTGATGCCACATCTTTGAGGTTCCCAGTGGATCTCCTAATGTAAAATGAGCAGGGCCAAGAACATCAGAGCTCCAGGGGAGATGAAGACAGACAGCTCCAGTATAATATCAGATTTTTTTTCCTGATGTAAGCTGGTGATGATGAGCTAAAACTACTCCTAGTTCATCAACTCTCGGTTCACGGACGCTTCTGGTACAATCAACAATGCTTTATTCTACCTGAGTAAATTCTATTTAGTAAAGTGGCTTAGAGGTCATAAGCTTCTTGCACGAAACCTATTCTGGGATCTAAGTTGGTTTTCCTATACCATCACCCACCCAGCATCCCCTGGCTCACCTATCTTCCCCTCCCTGAGAGCTACATCAGAGGAATGACCTAAATCTTTGCTCCCTTAGAGGCCTCTATGGAGGTGCTGTCTACTTCTTCCACAGTATCTAGATAAACACTCTACCTCAGCCTCATCTAATGACTTAGAATTAGCACCAAGTCTTTCTTCCAGTTAAATACACACCCACTAGTTATATAACAATAATTTCATCTCCTTCATTATATTAGAAAGTAAGACACTTTCCAAAAATATTACTTCATGAATTCCCAAGCCCTTCCTGGGAAGGAGTTCCCTGAACTATCTCAGTGGAAATTGATGTGGTTTGGGGAACCAATTGAAGGAAGCTTGAACAACTTCTCCAGGGTGTAAAGAGCCTTCAAGGTAAGGCAGTTCTGTGCCAGGGAAGGAACAAAGTAGTACTGTAGAGGATTAGTCTCAGCTATGTCCAAAAACAGTCCATTCTTATCAGGTACTTCTCCCTGGAGACTGGATCCAAGAAACCAGTGGATAAGAGAGCCTCTTTTTAAAGTAGCACCAATTTGTCATGTACATGGCTTCTGGGAGGCTGGATCTGTTGTGAGGGGGTGGGGTCAGATGCATAATAATGCAGCTTTTCATCAGTAGGGGAACCCTTTTAATCTAACATAGAGTTCCATTTTACTAATTGGAAACCGGTTGAGGACCACTTGGGTTAGGAATAATTAATTGCTTTGTTCTTAGTAAGGGAAATTATATGGTCCCTTCCGCAGAAGAGAACAGTATGGTATCTATCACCACTCAAATATCCAAACTGATATTGGACCCGCTTCCCAACCTCTGTCAGTCAATTTTTAATTGTATTTAATATTTACTAAACATTTATTAAATGTGCCAAGCACTGTGCTAAGCTCTGGGGATATGGAAAAAAGCAAAAGATGGTTCCTGCCTTCAAAGAGCTATATGGGAGATAGGTGGGAGTGGAGTAAGAGCATGAGACCATGACTTTGCCATATTTCTATATCCAGGTATCAGTTATTGTAAACAATAAAACAGCTCTGTTATGTAACTGTCCATGAGAAAACTTACATAGCCACCCACATGACCATAGACTATCTTTTGGCACTATGCTTTCTTTGCTCTGTTTCTATATAATATCTGGCCAGTTGTGGGTGTGGTGTGAGATCTATCTATCTGCTGTGGCCCAGGACTGGCCTTGTAAGTAAGCTACCCAAATAAAACCTACAGTTATCCCTACCACACCCCTGTGATCTGGAAAATCTGAGTAAAATTTTTTGTCCCTCCCTTCATACCAAAGAAGAAGTCCGAATTGTTTCTTTTATGGGGTGCTTACAGTACTATACATATACTTCATGCATTTTTGAGTTTCAAAACTTTTTCTGTATTATCTATTGGTCGTGCATGTCACTTGTGATTTCTGCAAAACTCCCTCAAAATTCCCACTTAATTTCTTATGTCTACTGCAATATATAGAAAATATAACAGGGAAACTTGCGATGTGGAAGAGATAATTGTATTCACTACCACACTGACATAGATGGCCTCTTTTTTTTGGTATCTCAATACCTTCTTGTTATGGTGAACTAGCTTTCTAAAATCAGACAATCTGCCTTTAGAGAGGAATTTACACATAGGAGACAATGAGTAAACAAATATGTATAAACAAGTTATATACAGGAACCAGATGTTAGAGGTTGGTTGGAGCTCATTGGACCAGTAGCAGAGGCAAGGTTTCAGGATCTTGACTGGACACTGGTACCTGAAATTTCAGTTTGAACTTCATTTTTTTTTTTTGCTTAAAACAAGCTCCTTTCCCTCTTTTAAGATACAAATGTCACCAAAGCTGAATGATCTATCATTCATACCACAATATGAATGAGGTTTTCAGAATCTTTCCACGAAATGGCTTTTAAGACTGATAGTAAGTTGAACAAGAGGCTAAGAAGTAAGTAAGATTAGAAGGTTTCCATAACGAGAGCGGTGGCCACAGAGCATGTGTGATCTGCCTGTGCGATCTCCAACAAATCACAACGACCCTGAACCTCAGTTTGCTAACTATAAAATGAAAATAGTCCAGCTCTGCAATTATGATCCTATGACCTATATACTCCAAAAATTTGCCTAAGGCTTCCCTGCTCATTCTTTTTCCTTAGTTCTCTGTCTGCTCCTTGTTTTTTGGTTACTATTTCCCTCCTATTAGAAGCTTTAAATTAGTCCTTTAGAATTCTGGAGATTGTGGGATTGAGGAATATCTATGTCTCCACCAGGCAGAACCCAAACTTTTGATGGTTCTAGGTAATAGGGAATATAGGTTTAGCATTTGTCAACCCACTAAGGGAGCCTATAGTAAAAAGAAAAAAGCCCTTGGGACCAGGGTTAGATTTGGGGAGTTAGGGAAAATGAAATGATGAGAAGTTTCTCCAAGAATTAAAAATTAGAGAAGTTAATCAGACCCAGACTTTGCCCCTCACTCCAATATTATTCTATGCTAGTTTCCATTGGCCTGTTCTAGATACATAGTTGCCCCATGATACTCTTGGAAGTATAGACCAGTGAGAACACTGACAATATAGAGGGTGAAGGTAGATTGGTAAACTGAGGGGGATGAAGGATGGGTCCCAAATTTCAGGAATAATGCCTAGAAGGAAACTTTACAATCTAAAATTTATCAGTCCATGTCAGGCAGATGAACAATTTTGTGTGTAGCCAGGCAGCAAAGCAAAGGTAAAAAGACAATCCGCTAAGAGTGGTGGCACATACCTGTAATTCCTGTGACCTAGAAGGCCGAGGCTGATGGACCAGGGAGCAACCAGACTGCCTAAGGAGGGGGTAAACTTGGCCAGGTTGGAAACACATTTAATTAACTACAGTATAGGATAAACATAACTTTCACACGCACTGAGAAACAAAAAAAATTCATGACTCTTTTTTTTTTTTGGTGATATTTGCTTTATTATGGTGGCCTGGAACAGAACCCACAATCTCTGAGGTATGTCTGTATAGCATTCTGCATCTGAAGCCTCCCAGTTCCCTATGAAGGGAAAAGAGTTTTGGGGCCAAGATTGGATATTGCAATTAGTTTGAGTTGGGTTGCTTTTCAATGTAAACCCATAAGCTGTGAAAAATGACTTATTTCCCCTATATCCTGCATTTCTAACCTCTGGCTTCCTTCTTATCCTCAACTCCTAGACCTGACCCATCCACCACTAAGCTGCTGCACCTAGGGTAAAGGAGTCTTTGGTACAAAATTAGTTCTTTTGCTAGTCTACCATATGACTTGTAGTGGGAAACACTGAGCTAGAGCCCCTCAGGATCACCTGTTTACCTCTTCTGAATTTACCAGATTTTGGAAAAACTTTCTATCCACGACTCAGAGCTGACGAACAAGGAAGCCCACAGGAAGATCCAGGGCATTGGCACCTGAGAACCCAGCTTTCTTTCCATTGCCTCCCATTTCCCAGGGGTCACAGCCATTCTGACTATGCTAACAAAGCCAAACCTTTCAAGTCATCACAACAGTCACAGGGGCTGTGGGAGGAAAAAGGCGCTAATTCTTCTATTTCAAATGTCCCTCATATCCATTATGATCTCTCTTACTTTCCCATCTTAATTTTCAGCTTTTCACTATTTCTTTTTTCTTCTTCTAATATTAAAAAAGCATGGCAATCCCTGGAGTTTCTCTGGGGTGTTGTTGCCTTCCCAATGCCTTTTTTTCTTCTTTTAACTCAAGTTGTTACTTTTCAGCTATAATAACCAAATTTGCACATTTTCACAGTTACCTTATAGGTTGCAGTATCATTTGCTTTGAAAAACATACAGAAAGCCAAAACTAAAACCCTAAGCATTTGGAAGAGAGCAATTACTTATAGAAAAAACAGTTTAATTTTGTTTTGTGGAATAAATAATAATGTTAATAGTAGCTCATATGTATTTAGACTTTTATAGTAACAAAACATTTTGTGAATACTATCTCATTTGATTCTTATGACAGCCCTGGGAAGCAAGTGCTTTTTTAAAAAAACAAAACATTTTAGAGATAAAAAAATGAGGCTCAGAAGAGTTAATTGATTTATCCAAGGTCATATATCTAGAGAAGTTGAAGAGTTGGCTGTTGAACTCACTGTCTTCTTACTAATGCTGGTGCTCTTTCTTTTGGACCAACTCACTCCTTCAGAGATACTTAAAATGAAAATGGACCTAAGCTCTCATCCTCTGATCCTTTTAACAGGATTTGCCCCGTGATTTATAACCCTTGTGTGAAATACTCTTTGGACATGAAGAATCCAGTACACTTTGGGAATTTTATTTATTTATTTATTTTGCTTCTTTCCCCCACAAAGATGATGTGATAACTATCCTTTTCCTGAGACTTGTAGTTATTGGCTCCCATTTGAACACTTGGGGTAACAAGGTTCAATACACGAACATGTTTATTTATAGGCCAAGAGAAACAAATAGGACTAGTTATCACCACCTCTAGAAAATAATAATGCCATGTCAATAACCCTTCCCCCAGATCTCTGTCATTTACAGTACTAACCTGGAAAGGGGTCCGAAAAGGGGTACCCAAGGATATCTTCTGCTTTGTGATGTTTAAACAATTTCCAAGAGATGTAATTTCTGGGCAATTTAATAACTTTATTAATAAGGTCAGCATGTTTAATACTAAAAGGATGGCCATTTGGTCATCTCTCTTATACCAAAGACCCCTAATGGTGGTAGGCTCACAGTTTATATGCCCTTGGAAGAGCAGGTGTTTCTCAGGGTGGCAATGAACTCTGATTGGTCATTAGACCAAACAGAAAATTAGAAAATTTATATTATAATGAAAGAGTGGGCTATGTGACAATGAGGAAGTAGGAAAGGGGAAAAACCTTAATCCCAATTAAGTAATTAATTATAAATGCAAGACAGAAATAATCATTTCTCACAACTTTGATGATTCTGTCTGAGGCTTCTCTGTCCATCAATATCGTAGCATTTCTTCAAATGCTTACCTCTCTGGTTGCTTCTGTACTTTCTACTGGTGGCTGCTTCCTATCAAGATCCCCTTCTCTTTCCTGCATTCCTTGACTCTGGATATCATCATCTATAATTCCCTTCCATTCCCAGAAGGCAATGTTGGTGGCTATTTCTCACTATGGCAGTGCTTTCATAATCTTGACTGTATTTAGTCCTCCTCAGCTCCCAGAAGATGCTGGTCATTACATTTCACAAGGAACTAACTTTATCGCCTCCAGATTCCCTGAGCTGTCTATGTTACTATTCAAAAATATAACTCTGGGTGCCTCTGTTCCTAGAATTTTCTCTTCCCCTACAGTTTCTTTCGATGGTCCCAGGTGTCTTGCACAAGAGATCCCCAGGAGCTAGGACTCAGGAAAGAACTCTTAAACTCATAAGGTCATCTCCAAGGCTAAAAATACCCTCTTCAACCATCTATACTTAGTAAAGAAACATAACAGAAGAGGTAACCCAAGACTGATGCTCGGGCTTGCCTAGGAAGGACATATGTTTTAACTTTCATTTGCTTACAGCCCCATGCTGCTGGGTGAGAAAAGGGAAGTTCTTCCTTCCCCTGCCAGAGGAAGAGTCTTGAAGAACATAATATCATTGTCAGAAAGAAAGAGAGAGAGAGAGAGAGAGAGAGAGAGAGAGAGAGAGAGAGAGAGAGAGAGAGAGAGAGAGAGAGAGAGAGAGAGAGATCAAGGCAGAGAGCAGTTACTGCTTTTAAAGTTCGATGAATGGGTCATTCCTCTTGGTCTAGTGGCCAATTTTCTCTGATGCAGCTTTCACTCAGTCTCCTTTTCCTTCTTCCACCATCGTTATGTAGTTGTCCAAGCTACTACCTAGGTTGTGGTGGGTCATCTTAAGGTGATAAGACCTTCAGAAATGAGTGCATTTCCCAAGAAATGGCCTGGCGCAGGCTTTATACTTCATGGGGTGTGCTCTAACCGGAGCAGACCAGTGGTCCTGCTATTCATCCCCTTTTATACTACATGTATACCTATATATACATGTTATCTCTCCCCATAGAATATGTGCTCTTTGAGGGCAAAGGACTGTCATTTTTGTCTTTGCAGTGCCTGGCACATAGTAGATACTTAATACTGACTGACAACTTATATATGTAACGCAAATTTATTCTAAGCCCCTGGCCATTTTGCCTGGAACTCTGCTAATTTGTGGAGAGAATGCTGACGGGAAGCTGTGTATTAGGCTGAGGTAGAGTTTATGTCAGAGTTTTGGAGAGGACAGACATTCTATCTTGGGAGCAGACAAATGTGGTTCCAGACTCTTTTGAGGATGAATTCCACCGATGAGGAGAGAGACTTTGGAAGCAGCAGACATAGAGAGGAAGGACAGGAATTACTCCAATGTTCAACTTGCCTCTTTAGAGACTTCAGGGAATTTTCTCTTAGGTGATATTGGGACTTCTCTCTAGGTTAAACTGAAATCTCATCTCATGCCCATCTACAGAGCTTATTTACTTGTGAATTCACTGCTATATTCTAATCTGTATAAATCTCTCAATTTCTTTTTTTATTTGCTTGGATAAATGGGTCTTCTTATTATTCGTTATTTGTGATGGTCCTTTGTATAATCAGAGTTTGACAGAAAGGAAACAAGCCAATGAAGGTAAATTTGGAGCATCCCTTCCTCCTTTAATGAATAGTGACCAAGAAAGCAGTTTTTTTCCAATCAAATTTGTGCCTCTAGACCAGCAATATTTAGAGAGGTATACAGATGTAACTCTCATCTCATAATCCTCTTAGAGATTAAGGAACAGAGTAACAAATCTCAAAGCTTTTCTCCTGATCTTTTAAAGGCAGAAATTGTAGTCTCCCTTGGAGATGAATAGATAAGATTTCAGAGGTATTTATCAGTGCCATCCACAAGTAACATTTAGACAACCCAAGTGGATATATATATATATATATATATATAACCTACGTTAGGGCACACACTATAATACATAAAATTATAGATCTAGAGCTATGTTTTTATAGATGAGGAAACTAAGGTCCACAGTGGTTAAATGAATTACCGAAGATCACATAGGTGGTGATGTTTCAAATCTAGACTCTCTGACTCCAGAATCACTTCTCTTTCCAAGCCAACAACTTCCTAATAAGTATGACTTTTCTGTGCTCGAAATATCTCTGTGATAATGCTACTATTCTTTTAAAATTAAATTTTATTTTCAGACACTCTTACTTTCTAATTTCCTTGATCTGAAATTGTATTTTTATGAAGATGTACTTTTTGGCAGCTAGATAGCATAGTGGATAGAGTGCTGGGTTTGTAGTTAGGAAGATTCATCTTCCTTTTCATTAGTTCAAATCCAGCTTCAGACACTTGCTAGCTGTGTGACCCTGGGTAAGTCGCTTAACCCTATTTGCTTCAGTTTCCTCATCTGTAAAATGAGCTGGAAAAGTGTAACAGCATACCTTAGCTCCTTACCATACCCAGGATGACCTACTACTAAAGGTTCTTGGATCTGCTTTTCTTAAAGGAAAGCAGCTTTAAGGGGTGATCAACCATCTTACTTTAATTACACACATACACCATTCACTTAGTTCAGGGTAAGAATCAGCATCCTGAACATCAGAGAGATTATGAACAGAAATTACAAACAGAGAAAATAGCAGAAAGACCAACAAATAGGGCTTCTCACTGTCTGAGAAATTATTAGAGATCAACAGACAGATCCAAAATGTCTGACTGTTACATACATACATAGTTACCAGAGAGAAAAACATCAACATCTGAGTTTTCAAAGCCAGGGTGTTCCTTAACTGCTACCCAGAGTCTCCTCTGGCCAAATCATACAAATCTTCTTCCAATAAGTGAGCCCCAAAGCAAAATGTTAACTTCAGAATATATATAAGCAAACAAACCTCCCCTAAACAAGCATCCCTTAATGGGTACCATGTGAGACCTATTAATGGGTAGGGAAGATCTTCAACTCTCATTAACATTACAAGAAGGAAAAAGCAAACCACTCTAGCATCTTGGCCAAGAAAGTCCCAAATAGGGTCACAAAGAGTTGGATGTGACTGAAACTACCGAACAACAGAAAGATGTACTTTTCAGAAAGACAATGTGGTAAAATGTAAAGAATGATGGATTTGTATCCAGAGGACCTGACTTTAAATACTGTCTCTACTACTGACTCCATGGATAACCTTGGGCAAGTTACTTAAATCTTTCCAGTCTTAGTTTTTTCATTTTAACCTTAGTGGGTTGTATTATATGACCTGTAATTCCCTTCCAACTCTAAATCTATAATCCTGATCGTTTGGCAATGATTCAGGGGAGAAGAATTCTAATTCTTCTAATTAGACAATTCTAATTTTGTAGTTATCACTAGAATGATTTTTAGAGAGAATATCAAAGTAATCTGGAGGATGCTTCTCAAAATCACAAAATCATCCTGTTCCTAGAAAAGGGCTTCAGATGGATCCAGTTTCATAGGTAGTTATTAAATACCTACCACGTGCAAGGAAGTGTGCTAGGAAGCTAACGATACAGATATGAAAATGAAAACATAATTCCTCTTGTTCAAGGAGCCTATATTCAAGGTAAATATATTTTGACTGATATATATGTTTCATGATTATCTCTGGAACTAAAATCATTTCCATGATACTGGACATGGATGTATTCAGGCATGGCAATAACTTTGTAAAGTTGTAGAGACCTTCTTTTCCAGAGCAGTGGACTGAGAGGCTTTAAATTTGAGAAGCTTTTAGGAGCTGGGAATATTATAATAAAATGAATCCCCTTCTCTTCAGAACTGTTAGTATGAGATAAACCTGCTTTTGACTTCTCAACCATACAACTGCTCACAACTAGCTGTTCTACTGAATGAATCCCTAAATGCAACTCAGGGGAATAGAGGAGGCTCTAAACATTACTTCAGCATTGGAATCCACATTTTGCCAGCAATAATACAGAGTAAAGGCTGTTGAAATTTAAGCTGTACAGTTAGGGAAGGAATAGAAACCTCCAATATCCCATTCTAACATTCTGTCATCAACCTCAGAGCTCTAACTCTGAGAGTACAATTACGGCTTTGTTCCAGAGAACCAAAGTTTATAGAGTACTGTAATTTAGAGAGTGTGATGACTTCACATGTATAATGGGTAGCTTATTACTTGCCTTCTCATTGTGTAGGGGAGGGGCTGATGGGAGGGAAAGAATTTGGAACTCAAAATTTTTCAAAATGACAATTAAAAAACAAATTTGAAAAAGAAAAAAAAATTAGATAATTCTAGCAGTGCTTAAACATCTCCAGGAGCATAGAAACAAATGAACTTAGTAGCCAGTTAGCTGTTAACTCCCTATGGTAGAACTTAAAATCTCTTGAAAACATTTCCCATTACCTCTTCCTTTAATCTAGTGTATAGTGAATTGGGGGCCCTTCTTGACTCTGTAGAAGGGAAAGCATTTCCTCTGCTTCTACTGTAGATCTCCTCTAACAGCTTGATTCCTTTATTATCCCTCTGTTGCTTTAATTTTCAATCTCTTTATTTACTATTTCATTTCCAATAGCCCATAAACATGCCTATGTCTTGCCCATTCTTAAAAATGCCAATTGACCTGACCATTCTCTAAAACATATGACCTATATCTCTCTACCCTTTCATAACCAAAGTCCTAGAAAAAGAAACTTTTTCTCCTAGCCTCCATATGTTCTTCTCTCATTAATTTGTTAATCCCTTGCAATCTGGTTTTCAACCACATCAACCATTTTGAAAGTCTTCTAAATTATCAGTGATCTCTTAATTATCAACTGCAATGATTTTTTTCTCAATCTATATCCTTTTCCAATTCTCTGCAGCACTGATACTTTTGGTCAACTTCCTTTCCTGGATAATCTCTGTTCTCTTGGTTTTCATAACATTCTTTTCCTTTTCTTTCTTCTCCTGCTCTCCTCCTATTTATCTTCCTTTTCTTTTTCTCCTTCTCTTCCTTTTCCTTCTTTCTTCCTCCTTTTATTCCTTCTCCTACTCATAGAGATCATGGAAATATCTTTGAGAGGAGAGATCTTTTTGGTGCCACTCAGTTCATGCCATAGACCTCTTTGAAAGACTGAACTTGGTTAAAACTTTTGACACTGGAGATGCCTTTATTCTAAAGTGAAAGAAGAGACAGTTAAAAAAACACACTGAACTGAAATATCTTTCTTTTTTTCTTCTCTCCAGGAACTTGGAAATGAGAAGTTTGGGAGGAGGAGACAAGATGGCGGAGTAAAAAGATACACATACGCTTAGCTCTTACCCCACAGCCCATAAAATACCTGTAAAGAAGAACTCACAATAAATTCTAGAGCAGTAGAAGCCACAGAATGGAGTGGAGGAGATTTCTGTTCCAGAGAGACCTGAAAAACTGATGGGAAAGGTCTGTTGCGCACCAGACTCAGAGCAGAGCCCAGCCCTGCCTTGGCCATGCGGCACTGAGAGCAGCAGATCTGAGCAGACTTCAGGAACAGAATTTCCAGTGAGAGGGTCTTTTTGGCTGGCTGAGAGGGGAGTGGGGTGTCCACATAACTCAGGCCCCCTCAGGAGGCAGCAGTGGAGGCAGCAGCAGACAGGGGCTCCCAAAGCAGGCAGTGGCCCCTACCCATTATTGATGGTCTCCAAGTAAACCTCCTGAGGGAACTAAGCCCCGAGTGACCCTGCCCCCACCTGAGCCGCTGAACTTAATCTCACACTGAATAGCAGCCCCACCCCCACCTAAAACCCTTAAGGCTGGGGAGCAGCATTTGAATCTCAGCCCCCAAGCGCTGTCTGGGAGAAACTGGAGGTGAGGTGAGTGTGGAGAGGAAACTCAGAAGTCAAGTAAGTGACTGGGAAAATTTCCAGAAAAGGGAAAAAAAAAAGACCATAGAAGGTTACTTTCTTGGGGAACAGGTGTCTCCCCCCATCCTTTATATACACCACAGGAAAGTGGGAGAGGAGACAATGAGTGGAGTGAGGGGAATGTTAGAAGGGAAGGAAAATGGGAGAAGGGAGTCACTAGAAATAAACACTTTCGAGAAGGGACAAGGTCAATTGTAGGGGGGAAAATAAGGGGAGACAAGGTAGGTCAGAGGGTAATGCAGTTGGTATTACACAACATCATTACTATGAAAGTCTTGCAAAACAACACATATTTACTCTGTATTGAATCGCTTCCCTTCTCAGTGGGGCTGGGGAGGGAAGGGGGAGGGAGAGAAGTTGGAATTCAAAGTAGTAGAAATGAATGTTGTGAATTTTTATTGCATATAATCGAGAAATAAGAACTACAGGGATAGGGGTATGGAGATTCATCTTGCCCTGCAGGAAAAGAGAGAAGATGGGGATAGGAGAGGGGTGGGGTGTGTTGGAGGGGAGGGTACATTGAGGAAAGGAGTAATCAGAATACAAGTTATTAGGAAACGGGGGGGGGGGCGGGGGGAGAGGAGTGATGGGGAGAAAAATTGGACATGTTACATAGTGAGGTAAAAGCAATTAGTATTAAAACAATAGACTGAATTAATTACTGAGAATAAATCAATGACATCTTTAGTTTGGAGAAAAGAATATCAGTCTAAATTTCCTAGAGGAAGGTAACCTCGGGTAAAATTTGGCATTGATGGAAAAGTTAAGATTTCGATGATAAATTTTTGATTTTATGATTGCCATTTAACCAGGAACAAGAACAGGTATAGAAAGACATGTAAGTCACTTAAGACTTTCCTCAAAAGATGTTCCTTAGTTAAAGTGAAACTATAATCATATTTGAAACCTGGTTATTGGAACTTGCCATTTTTAGATGCTATGGGACTATTAAGTGACTGTTCTTCTGAGTCTAACTCCAGGTATGGGAAGCAAGAAAGGCGATCTGAGCCCCCAATATATGATGCCAGTAAGCTGATGAGGTGCTATGAACTGCATAGGTGATCTCAAGGGAAGGGTGGGAGAGTGGCTGTTCAGCATGGGCTGTTGTGGGATTCTCCTGACTCAATTTCCCCACTGACACCTGGCAGACTTTAAGCCTGACTGAATGCAAGTGGATAATCTAATCCTGCCTGGAATTGACATGAAGCTGGGGAGATATTGTATCCCTGCAATGTCCTTACTATTGGTGGCAATTTCCTATAGTCAAAAGGTTTGTAAGCTTAATGCCAGATCTATTCAATTATAGATTAAGGGTAGGGGAACATCCGAGGTTGTCTAAAATTAAGCTATTAGGCACAGGACTTTAGACCAACAACAGTAAGTCAGGCTCCTTTAATTCTTAGTAATACCGTGGAGACAATTAGGTCAAGAGCTTGTGAAGTCAGCAACATAAATTTTATCTGTGTCTCTGTTGGTTCATGTCTTAAAAAAAAAATTCTTTTGTGTTCCATATTGTAAATGCTTTAAAAAGATGTATCACCTAACCAAAAGTCCTAATTGCTTTATCTGTTATAAACTGTGTTAAAAATAAAAAAAAAATGAGAAGTTTGTTTGAAGTCCAAACTAAACAGCTCTATACCCCACATAGCAAAACTGCAAAGCCCATTGTTTATGCTTTGGGACTGGAATATCATTTGGAAAGATTATATTTTGATGGAATATTTTTCAGAAAAGATCAGGCATGAACTCACTCTTTAAGGCAATAATCCCAATTCTCTCTTACAATAATTAGTTCAAAGACTATGCTTTCTTTCCTCTTTGCTCTGATTTCCTGAGGGTGATTAAAAAGTAGAGAAAATGAGATGAAGTACACTCTGCTTGGTAATCATCTGAACAATCTGAAGAATTAAGACTGAGAACAACCATATCAGCCTGAGGATTGCTGGGGGCAGCACTGTCCTGGATGCAGGGTAATCAGTAACATTGAATAAGTGCCTATTATGTTAGGTCCAAAGGGCCATTCTTAGTAGAATTGCCAGAGAAATGGAAGCCTTATTCTTTAATGAATGCTTCATATTAGATAATTCTTACTTTCAGGGGAAATGTGGCAAATAGATAAGTAATTCAAGGAATGATACTTAGTGACTAATTACTATATTCTCATGAGGTTTTTAAAAAATAAATTTCAATATTTAAAGGAATTCAAATCGTGTCAATGTGGACAGTCTTTTTCCATCGATGAAGATCTCAGCACTTTCACAGTTTAGCCAATGGTCACTGAAATTGCTATAGCAACCAAACCAAACAAACAAAACCCCACCCTATCATCTTTTGCCAAATTGGTGATAAGCCTTTCTAGGATGGTCCTAGTGAGGTTGCACAGGATGGTGGAAAATACACAACTTTAGAGACAGATGACCTAGATTAAAATCTTATCTTTGATGCTTAGTGCCTGAGTGACCTTGGTTAAATCACTTCTTTCTTTGGGTCTCAATTTCTTCAGATTTAAAATGATGGTATTGGACTCAATGGCCTTTGAGTTCCTTTCTGCCTCTAGATGTAGTATTCTTTGATGACAGATACACTGACATTGGATCTATACTTGCTTAAACTCTACCAGACTTTGTATTCTAGGTAGTGTAGCTTTCTAAAACCCAGGGTTACCGCTACGTGACAATGGAACTTGATGAAGAAAAGAGACTGGATTTTGGGAGGGAAGCATTGACCTGGGGATTCAGACACACCTACAGATTCTCTACCCTATCACCTCCAGCTCCTGACTCCCCTAAGCTTCAGCTCAAATCCCACCTTCTTCAGGAGGCTTTTACCTTCTTCTGAAATCACATATTTCTACATAGTTACTTATTCACATGCTGTCTCATCTGCTACAATGTGAGTTCCTTGAGGGTAGAGATTTTTTTTTTTTGCCTTTCTTTGTATCCCCAGTGCATGGCTAAATACCTGTTTGCTGACTGACAAACTTGACTGAGATCACTAATGCCCTTTTACATTGGCGTGCATAGATAGCCAGCCTTGGAGTCAGAAAGACACAGGTCTAAATATGGCCTTGTATGCTCTTAATAACCTGATCCCTTTCTAATTTTCTAGTCTACCTACAACTTACTCCCATGCACATATGCGATAATACAGTAACACTTGCCGTCTTGCTGTTCCTGACACATGATACTCCATTTCTTGACCCTGTGCGTTATCACTGACTCTTTATAACTGGAATATTCCTTCCTCACCTCTACCCTCAGGCTTCTCTGGCTTCCTTCAAATCTCAGCTAAAATTCCATCTTCTTCAAGAGGCCTTTCCTGGTTTCCCTTAATGCCTGCTCCTTCCTTCTAAGATTGCTTCCAATTATTCCTACATATATCTTGTTTGTGTCTAGTACTTAACATGATGTTTCTACCATTAGAATTAATTCCTTGAGGAAAAATCTTGTTTTCGCCTTTCTTTGCATCCTCAGCATTTAACATAGTGCCTGATACATGGCAAGCACTTAATAAATGAATGCCAGCTAGGAAGCTAGGATTCCTTTATGTCCTGCAGTAGGAAGGAAGGAAGGAATGAAAAAAGGAAAGAAAGAAAAAGGAAGAAAGGGAAACAGAAAAAAGAAGAAAGGAAGGAAATATGGAAGAAGGGAAGAAGGAAGGAAGGAAAGAAGGAAGAAAACATATTTATTAAGTATTTGCTATGTGTACCAGGCACTGTGCTAAGTACTGGGGAAGCAAATAGTAAAAAGAGAGATAGCTTCTTCTCTCAAGGAACTTACATTTTAATGGGAGAAGAAAACACACAAAAGGGAGTAGAAAAGAAGAAGGGAGAGAAATAAAAGTACTCAGTTTGGGGCAAACTGAGGCTGAATTTGAACTCAGGTCCTCCTGACTCTAGAGCTTCTACTCTATCTACTGCATCACCCAGCTGCCCTAGCTACCTTTCTGGTATCACCTTTCCATATTAGAAAGAGGGCAGAAACCTAATTTTTGCTTGTATTTGTATTTCTACCACTTAGCACATTTACCTGGCACATAGCATGCATTCGATAAATATTTGCTTCCTGACTTTACTCACTAAGCAACTTGGCCTTTCAAGCTCCTGTTCAGGGCTTTGCAATATGAGTGATCTTTTAAAAATTGAAAGGTTTCCAAAAAAACCTCCTGTGTACAGCTCTACTGTAAGACACGGTTCAGTTACTTCAAATCCTGTCACATGCTCCTGTGGATTTGGACTACAGAGGGTCTGACCACAAAGTACTTTCATGCTTACGTCAGCAGGATAGACTCCTTCCTGAGGACTGGGAAGCACTTCTAGGCTTTAGGATGCCGATATCTGACAGGAATAGAGAAATCTCCACTCAGTTGGCGAAAGGCAAGTGACCACACAGAGTTAGTGAAGTTTGACAGCATTGTTCAGAGACCAAAGTAACAAAGGGACAGGTGCCTGGACCACATGTATATTGCCCAGGTGAAGTAGTATTCTCACCAGCTGCTGCCATCACAGAACACTGGTCCCCTAATTCTAGAAGAACAAGTTGGTCATCCTTCATTTTCAAAGAGGACCCAAGACATCATGAGGGTGATTTCTTATAGACATAGTAACCAGAAAAGGATTGAAAGCAAGTGTCCAAAGTTACAAAGAGCAAGCTGATCCTGAAGAAGAGATATAAGACACCTCCCTTCATGCCTTTGCAGGGGTGGTAGGTCCCCTGGTAAGGAATATTGCATATACTGTCAGATTTTTTTCTAATGTATTGATCAGTTTTAGTGATTGGTTTCTTCTTTTTTCTTTTAAAAATGTTCTTTGTAATATTGGCTGTCTATCAGGGGTGAGAGAGAAGGAAAGATGAAAGGGGGGAAATTTCATGCTACAAAACATCAGCTATCCATAAAACTATTTTTAAAAGAAAATAAATTATAGACATTTCTAACACTGGTGATCTGATCTTCTACCTTTCTCAAAAATGCTATGATAATAGTGCAAAGTGGTAACTACTTTGCATGACTACAGAAACAGATTAGTCATACAGACTGAGGAATTACTTTTCTTCATTTTCTGGCATCCCTTCCTTAAAGGATCCCACTTTATGCTCTTGTGTGAGTTTGTGTCTCTCCCTCTGGGTTAGTCCATTTTAGACATGGTGTGTCTTAAGGTTCTTAAACCTCACCTCAGACACTTGACACTCACTAGCTGTGTAACCTTGGGTAAGTCATTTAACCCCAATTACCTCATCCTGGGTCATCTCCAGTCATCCTGATGAATATCTGGTCACTGGAGTCAGATGGCTCTGGAGGAGAAGTGAGGCTGGTGACCTGCACAGCCATCCCTCACTCAAAAAAAACAAAGTCAAGTGGAAGTCATATCATCATTATTTTTCTGATGGCATGGTCTTCTTCAGCAATGAAGGATGAACACACACACACAAAAGAACCTAGTACTCCTGGGTGGCCTTTTCCTAGTCTATACCTTTTTGTGGATAGCTGGAAGGAATGAAGGAAGTGATTTATGTGTAGTTTGTTGTATGTTTGGATTGTGAGAGATGAAAGTTGCAAATGAGGTCAGGGCCAAAATATATTAAGTTTTGAGAATCTGGTTCTTAAGCTCTTTATCTCTACTCTTAAAGGGTGACACTTGAGGAAGAAACCAGTTTGTATCGAGATTAGTGAACAGATAGAACTGAATTGGGTTATCATAGGATCAGAGAGTAGGAAGGGAGAACCTTAACATGTAGTCTAACTTAATTTCATATTTAAGGAAACTGAAATTCAGGATGCTATGTGACTTGTCCAGTGTCACACAAAGTAGTTGTTATCTGGACTAGATGACTTTTAAGATCCCTTCCAATTCTAGATCTGTGAGAAGAAGGGTAAGCTCTAAGTGTACCAAACGTGATTCCATTTAGATAGTATATATCTTCATTTAGTCTCATTCATTTAATTGTCCCCACCCTCTTCTCCTTTAAAAATATTATATATATATATATATATATATAAAATACCAGAGCTTCAAATGCTGAGTTATATGGAGACAATGGCACAATAGAAAAAACATTAAACCTTGGTTCAAATCTTGCCTCTTTTTATTTATTACATGTGTGATGGTGAGTAAATCATTTAGTCAGTCTACAAAATGAGAAGGTTGGACTATATTATGGCAAAAATATTGAGGGAATAAAAAATATTAGATGTAATATCAAACTCAGAGCAGTAATGGTTCTTGAGTATGAGAAATAGCATAAATATTATGGATGAATGTTCCCAGGTGCAAGACTAATGACTCATTTCTATTTTTTTTATTTAACTTTTTACATTCATTTTCACAAAATTTTGGGTTCCAAATTTTCTCCCCCTTTTTCCCCTCCCCCCACCCCAATACACCAAGCAATCTAATTTTCCCTATCTCCAATCTGCCCTCTCTTCTGTCATCCCTCCCTTCTCTTGTCCCCATCTTCTCTTTTGTCCTGTAGGGCCAGATGACTTTCTATTCCTCATTAACTGTATGTCTTATTTCCTAGTAGCAACAACAATACTAAACAGTTGTTCCTAAAACTTTTAATTCCAAATTCTCCCCCATCCCCTCCCTCCCCATCCATTCCCTTTGGGAAGGCAGGCAATTCAATATAGGCCATATCTGTGTAGTTTTGCAAATTACTTCCATAATAGTCATGTTGTGTAAGACTAACTGAAATTACCCTCCATCCTATCCTGCCCCTCATTGTTTCTATTCTGTCTTTTGATCCTGTCCCTCCCCAAGAGTGTTGACTTCAAATTGCTCCCTCCTCCCATTGCCCTCCCTTCCATCATCCTCCCCCCTTGCTTATCTCCTTCTCCCCCACTTTCCTGTACTGTAAGATAGGTTTTCATACCAAAATGAGTGGTGCATTTTATTCCTTCCTTTAGTTGAATGTGATGAGGGTAAACTTCATGTTTTTTTTCTCAGCTCTCCTCTTTTTCCCTCCACTAAAAAGTCTCCTGCTTGCCTCTTGAATGAGATATAATTTACCCCATTCCAATTCACCCTCTTTCCTCCACCTACCTTTCTCTCTCACCATTTACCTTAATTTCTTTTAAGATATGGTCCCATCCTATTCAATTCACTCTGTGCTCTCTGTCTCTGTATGTGCGTGCATGTGTGTATGTGCGTGTGCGTGCACGCGTGTACGTGTGTGTGTGTGTATGTGTGTGTGTGGTTCCACCAACTACCCAGATACTGAAACGTTTTAAGAGTTACAAATATTGTTTTTCCATGTAGGAATGTAAACAGTTCACTTTTGGTAAGGTCCCTTATGACTTCTCTTTGCTGTTTACTTTTTCATGCTTCTCATTCTTGTGTTTGAAAGTCAAATTTTCTTTTCAGCTCTGGTCTTTTCATCAAGAATGCTTGAAAGTCCTCTGTTTCATTGAAAGACCATATTTTCCCCTGAAGTATTATACTCAGTTTTGCTGGGTAGGTAATTCTTGGTTTGAGTCCTAGTTCCTTTGATTTCTGGAATATCCTATTCCACACCCTTCGATCCCTTAATGTAGAAGCTGCTAGATCTTGAGTTATCCTGATTTTATTTCCACAATACTGGAATTGTTTTCTTTCTAGCTGCTTGCAATATTTTCTCCTTGACCTGGGAGTTCTGGAATTTGGCCACAATGTTCCTAGGAGTTTCTCTTTTTGGATCTCTTTCAGGTGGTGATCGATGGATTCTTTCAATATTTATTTTGCCCTCTGGTTGTAGAATGTCAGGGCAGTTTTCCTCGATAATTTCATGGAAGATGATGTCTAGGCTCTTTTTTTGATCATGAGTTTCAGGTAGTCCCATAATTTTTAAATTGTCTCTCCTGGATCTATTTTCCAGGTCAGTTGTTTTTCCCATGAGATATTTCACATTCTCTTCCACTTTTTCATTCTTTTGGTTTTGTTTGGTGATTTCTTGGTTTCTCAGAAAGTCATTAGACTCCATCTGTTCCATTCTAATTTTGAGAGAACTATTATCTTGAGTGAGCTTTTGAACCTCTTTTTCCATTTGGCTAATTCTGCTTTTGAAAGCATTCTTCTCCTCATTGGCTTTTTGAACCTCTTTTGCCAATTGAGTGAGCCTATTTTTCAAGGTGTTATTTTCTTCAGGCATTTTTTTTGGGTCTCCTTTACCAAGGTATTGACCCATTTTTCATGTTTTTCTTACATCTCTCTCATTTCTCTTCCCAGTTTTTCCTCCACCTGTCTAACTTGCTTTTCAAAATCCTTTTTGAGCTCTTCCAAGGCCTGAGCCCACCCGACATCCCCCTGGGATGTCTGGGGTACCGAGGCCCCACCCTCCACGTCTTTCCCTGATGGCAAGGATATGTCCTCGTCATCAGATCCGAATGTTGGGATCATTTGCACTACTCAAAAAAAGCTCTCTTATAGTCTTATTTTTGTTCCCTTTTCTGGGCATTTTCCCAGGCAGCTTACTTGACTTCTGAGATTCCTGTCCACCCCCCGCCTAGATCCGCACCAGCTAGTGCTTGGGGTCTGAGATTCAAATGGGCTTTCCGCGCAAGCGGCTGCTATTCAATGGGAGCTTAAGTTCTGGTGCTGGGGTGGGGGCAGGGCCACCTCCCAGGCTCAGCTCCTTCAGGTGGGTTATGCAGAGACTTTCAGTAATGAAGATCCTGCCTGCTGCTCGGGGAGTCCCGGGGGCCGCAGCTGCCTCTGCCGCTTCCTGCCCCTGCCTCTGCCTCCGCCGCTTCCTCCCGAGGGGGCCCGAGCCACGGAGACACCCTGCTCCCCTCTCGTCCAGCCTAGCTGTCTCTTTCACTGGCCTGTAGCATCTGTGGGTGGAGGGACCTTCCCGGCTGCTGCAGGTTCCGTCCCTGAAGCCTGCTCAGATCTGCCCCTCTCGGCTGCGTGGTCAGGGCAGTGCTGGGGTGGACTCCACTTTCTGGGAAGTGATGGACCCTGGGGATGGCTCTCCAGGGCTCTCTGGAATGGAACTCTCTTCCACTGTGTTTCTGCACACCCTGCAGTGATCCAGAACTTGTGGGGAGCTCTTCTTACATTAAATCCATGGGCTGTGGGTTCGGAGCTAGCATACGTGAGTCTTTCTACTCTGCCATCTTGACTCCGCCCCACTAATGACTCATTTCTAGGTCAGGATGTGATGGAGTAGTGGGACTTGGATCCCAAAAGGCAAAGATTATGTCTCTGGAAGCAACCCAGAATCCCAGCAAGGCTCCCCTGTAAGAAAATCTCTCTCTGTTGCAGACATATGCAGACTTGATCCTGTAATTCTTTTGATATCAGTACAGACCCAGGGGTGCAACCCTAAGGACTATCTTTGATGCCTGCCCAAGGACCATGCTAACTGGCAAACCTTTGTATAAACAGAACTATCTTGTCCCCTCAACAAAGTGATCTGTGTGGACTCCCTGAGTTTTCCCATACATGCCAGCAGCCCAGCATCCAAACTACTTGTGCTGACCATCTCCTAAATGCGTGTTCCTATCACTTAATTAGCATACTTAATATTCCTTTCCCTATCCCTTTTCCATATAAGCATTAGCATCATCCCCATTAAGTTGCAAGTTCCCTAGGAAATTCAGTTGCCTTATTGGGGTCACAATAAACTTTGTTATTTGACTAGAAAATAGTTTTAATGCTTGAATTCATTACAGGCAATGCCATCCTGAACCCTGACATTTTGCGGGTCTCAGCATCCTCAACCCATGTCAGCACCCCAGACTCTGTCATAAGTACTAGTAAGAAAGTTCCCAAAAGCTGGTTATTGACTTTACACTTTCTTCAGTGAGTTTGGACAGAGAACCAGTGTCCTAGGAGTTCGAGTTCAGTGTGAGTTTCCCCTCTCTCCTTGACCTTCTTTACCCTATTCTTAGTTTCAATTTCTTTCTCTTTGACAAAATATATTTCTTATGAATCTCTGAATTTAACTTTTCTGTCTTTGGAGGGAAAGGGAAGAATGCAAAAAGCTCAAGTTCTCTTCCTCACCTGTCAGTCACCAGTTCTTCAAGAAGATGATCATGTATTGGTGTATGGCTAGTGCTGTGAGAAAGGATGAATAAGATGACTATAGAGAAGGTCAGGAAGACTTATATGGAGTGAGGCCAAGAGAGAAAAACAATACGCAATAACTGCAACAAAAAAAAAAAAAAATGGAAAGAAAAAGAAGTCAATTGAAACTGAGAGGGGGAGGGAGGGAAGAGGGCTAACCTGGGACAAACAAATTACAGCAGTGAAAATATTAATCAAAATTTATTTATTTGAAAAAATTGGTGACCCAGTAATGTTGGCTAAATGGCTTAGTGATGGGAAAAGAAGTAAGGGTAGATTTTAGACCATGTTGTTATCAATATTATTACATAATTCAACTTTTATCTCTGGGATTTCTAAAAAAAAGGCTAAAACTAAAAAAATCTAAAAACTGAAACTAAAAAAAAATAAATATCTTTCATAAGTTATTTTATCTTGCTTAACACTCTGTTATTCAAGAAATCAACTAAATCAATTAGAGCTACTTGATCATACTTTAAGCTCAAATGACTCTGGCTCTCACTGATTGGCCAACATTGTTTGGGTTTTGATGACTTGGTGAGTGTAAATAGCAATCGTTTCCGTTTTGGCCAGGAACCTTGAGGGCCTTCCTTTCCCAGACTGATTTTTTTTGAGTAGGTAAAAGAAGACACTCTCTGACTCATTTCTTTCCTAGCTTTAGTCACTGAATGAGCATTGCCTCAGACAAATCTGTTAAAGACCTTAGCTTAAAAAGTCTAGGGCCATCTTCAGTCATCCTGATGTATATCTGACCACTGGACTCAGATGGCTCTAGAGGAGAGAGTGAGGCTCGTGACTTTGCACTGTCCTCTCTCATTTCAATCCAAATTATTCACAAGTCATACAATCACCTTCCTGATGTTGGGGCCCTTTTTGAGAAGGAAGGTCAAACCACAGCACTGGTATTAGAGTCAAAAGAAGAAGGAGTTAGAAGAGAGAGAGTAGTTCAATTAAGGAAAATGGGTTACTAAGAAGGGATAAGGTGAAGAGACTCAAATCAAGTAAACTGAAAAATTCAGCTGGCTCATTTATAAGCCTGTCTCTCTCTCTCTCTCTCTCTCTCTCTCTCTCTCTTTCTCTCTCATCTCTCTCTCTGTCTCTCTCTGTCTCTCTCTCTCTCTTTCTCATCTCTCTCTCTGTCTCTCTCTCTCTGTCTCTCATCTCTGTCTCTCTCTCTTTGTCTCTCTGTCTCTTTCTCTCTGTCTCTCTGTCTCTGTGTCTCTGTCTCTCTCTCTCTGTCTCTCTCTCTCTCTCTCTCTCTCTCTCTCTCTCTCTCTCTCTCTCTCTCTCTCTCTTTCTCTCTCTCCCTCTCCTTGTAGAAGTGTAGAGCCCTCTATGTGTATGTGTGAATATGTGACTGGAAAGACCTATATGTAATCTGTAACTTCTTCTGTGGGAAACAAGCGGAAGAAGCAAGAGTTTTATCCTGTTTCTACAGCTTTGAGTGATAGCAGAATGTAAGGTAGAGGTTTCTGATTCTAATGAGAATTGTCACCTAGCAGAGCCAGGCTTCTGATGAGGTAAAAGGTTGGAAGCTTGTATGCGTGCTTAATGAACTGTCTGAAGGAAAGGGGAGCCTATCAGAAAGGAGATCATGAAGAACGAGGTTCAGGAGGATGCATCTAGCCAATGAGGAGCAAGGTGGGAAATTCAAATGGGAAACAATAGAAAAAGTGTTGCATTTGTCTGAGCAAGCATCCTCTCCTTTGGGGAGGGACCTGTTCACTAGGAGCACAGAATAATTGGCTAAAATTAAATGTTAATTTTCCTGGCTTCAAAGTGAGTATTGTTCTTTGTTTTGAGTGAGCATGTTTCTCACATTCCACGATGAGTTTCTCTACTACATCACTAAACAAGGGTTTTAATTACTCATTAACAAAATAATACCATCTCCTTTTATCTTTACTTAATAGGATCATAGGATTCAGAAGTGGAAGGATCTCCTTTGTTACTTTGGATTTGAAAATTAAAATAAATTTGATGTATATATCAAGATTTCTTCTTATCCTCTTCTTTTTTATTTCCTCCTTCTCTTCTCTTTCTCTTCCCCTTTCCCTCTTTCACCTTCTTCATCATTCTTTTTCTTTTTAAAATCCCTTGTTCCTATAGTGAGTAGGAGTATTGTTCACAGTCAATTTCCAGGGGCCTCTAAATAACTTCATGATTGTCCTTTCCATTGTTGGTGTCTTTAAACTCTAGGGAACTTTTGAATAATTTGTTTGTCTTTACTGCTCTATACTGTGAGGTATTTTTCTCTTTCTGCTGAGTGATATTTAATATTTTCATGGTCAACTTCTGGATGTCTGGGAAGAAGTCATATCAGGAAGAGGTTGAAAAATAATGTCTCTGAAAGCCTGGCAGTGTGAAATGCTCAAATGGGATACCATCTAGAAAAGCAAGTTGGTCACCAGCTCTAAGAGGTTTATTGTCAGTAATTTGTAAAAGCATATCTTATACATAGCATTAGCACCATTTAAAGAATGAATCCTTTTCTGATTTGAATGGATCACCTTGTACCTTGAAAGGAATGTGAACCTGTAAGTAGGTTCATTTGTATCTAGTAAAAGAGGTGAAACTTTGAGTGGCTTTTTTGCCTATGAAAAAGCCATTTAAGCAACTAAAGCAGGCCTGTATAAGCCGCTTGTGACTGCCAACAGATTTTTGGTGAACTTTGAAAAATGTAGAGGAAAAATATCCTCTACATTTTCCCCTGGCCACTGAAATCCTTTTCCTTTGGCGTGCCTGTGGGCTGCTTACAGTCTGGGCTGTAGGTTGTGCAGGCCTGAACTAAACTGTAAGTTGAGACAATGAGCTTATCATAGGACATAGATTACCTCTGTACCTATTCCCCACCTACTCATTTGCATGGTCCAACAGGAGAGCCCTAGAGTTAAATAAAACAAAATAAAACTAGAGAATGTTGAACCCCAAAGCTGTTCACAAATGGCCATTTTCTGGTCATGGCCTAAAAGATTTTTGAAATGTATTGGATAATCTCCATAAGCTAACATGAGATCTCCCACATTGAGGTGTGGGGAAGGTAGTAGAAACCCTCCTAGTACTGGGAAAAGAAAGGCTCAATAAGTCTAGAGGGACACTATCTTATTGGGATGAGCTTGATCCTGGGCTTGATTTTGACTGGGCCATGGCCACAGAGCCAGGGTTCCATGGTGGGAGGAATTTTCTAGTCCTTGGGCAAGGATCCCTTCTCTTTACAAAAGAGCATAGGAATATTCCAAACCTAAGCACTACAGCAGAGCTTAGAGTTGGAGAAGGGGAGATTGCAAACTGGGAGATGAAAAGTACGTTCTGTACTGGCATGAGGAATTTCAGAACAGATGCTATGCTGTCAAAATATCATCAAACTACATGACATGATGTTTCATTTTTTTATTCTTGGGATCCCGATGCCAGGGCAAAATGTGTTTACCTTTCTTTGTTTTAAATGTTTATCTTGTTGTAATAAACTGTATAAGCCTCAGGCATTTTTAAATTTAGCTGTCCTTGGGTGACACAATGGAGAGAGAACCAGAACTGGAGTTAGTGTGGTTTGGGGTGCTGGGAACCCCAAAATGTCAGGGTATAGAGTAGTCTGTCTGGAAAGAATTCAAACACTCAAGTCTTCTTTCAAGTCAAAGTGATGGGGTGATGGGACATTGACCCCTAAAAGTGAAAGACCATGTCTTTGAAATCAACTCAGTCCCTGAATTTTCCCATACATCCTTTTTCATGAGTCTTTTTTAAAAAAATGTAATTTAATTTACTTTTTTTATTCTTTAAATTAATTAATTTATTTTTAGTTTTCAACACTCATTTCCACAAGATTTTGAGTTCCAAATTTTCTCCCCATCTTTCCCCTTCCCCTCACCCCAAGATGGCATGCATTGTGATTACCCCTTCCCCTAGTCTGCCCTCCCTTTTATCAACCTCCACCTATCCCTTTCCCCCTTACTTTCTTGTAGGGCAATATAGATTTCTATATCCCATTGCCTATATATCTTATTTCCCAGTTGCATGTAAAAACAGTTTTTAGAGTTTGTTTTTTAAAACTTTGAGTTTCAAATTCCTTTCCTTCTTCCCTCTCCACCTACCTTCATTGAGAAGACAAACAATTCAATATGGGTTATACATGTATAGATATGCAAAACACTTCCATAATAGTCATGTTGTGAAAGACCATATTTCCCTCCTTCCTATCCAACCCCCCACTTATTTTATTTTCAACTTTGACCCTGTCTCTTTTCAAAAGTGTTTGCTTCTGACTACCCCCTTCTGCAATCTGCTCTCCCTTCTATCATTCCCCCCCTACCTTATTCCCTTCCTCCTTACTTTCCTGTAGGGTAACCAAGTCCAGTGTGTATATTATTCCCTCCTTAAGTCAAATCCAATGAAAGTAAGGTTCGCTCTTCTCTCTCACCTCCCCTCTTCCCCTCCATTGTGAAACCTTTCTCTTGCCTCTTTTCTGTGAGATAATTAGCCCCATTCTATCTCTCCCTTTCTCCTTCTCCCAATATATTCCTCTCTTGCCCCTTAATTTTATTTTTTAGATATCATCCCTTCAAATTCAACTCAACATGTGCCATCTATGTCTCTATCTCTCTGTCTGTATGTCTGTCTGTCTATATTTCCTCCAGCTACCCTGATACTAAGCAAGGTCTCATGAGTTTCAAATATCATCTTTCCATGTAGGAATGTAAACAGTTCAACTTTAATAAGTTCCTTATAATTTCTCTTTCCCATTTCTCTTTTCATTCTTCTCTTGATTCTTGTATCTGAAAGTCAAATTTTCTATTTAACTCTGGTCTTTTCATCAAGAATACTTGAAAGTCCTCTATCTCACTGAAATTCCATTTTTCCCCAGAGTAGGACAGTCAGTTTTGCTGGTTAGGTGATTTTTGGTTTTAATCCTAGCTCCTCTGACCTCTGGAATATCATATTCCAAATCCTTTGATTGCTTAATGTAGAAACTGCTAGATCTTGTGTTATCCTGATTGTATTTCCACGGTACTTGAATTGTTTCTTTTAAGCTTCTTGCAACATTTTCTCCTTGACATGGGAACCCTGGAATTTGGCTACAATATTCCTAGGAGTTTTCCTTTTGGGATCTCTTTTGGGAGGTGATTGGTGGATTCTTTTCATTTCTATTTTACCCTCTGGCTCTAGAATATCAGGGTAGTTTAGCTTTATAATTTCTTGAAAGATGGTGCCTGGGCTCTTTTTTTCAATTATGGCTTTCAGATCATCCAATAATTTTAAAATAATCTCTCCTGGATCTCTTTTGGGGGAAGAGAGCAGTCTTGAAATCATGCCATGTAAGGAATGACTGTAAAAACTGGAAAGTTAGGATTTACAGATGGAAGGAGCCTTTGAGATCATGTAGATCCCACCCTACTTGTTTTTCTGTTTGTTTTTCTTTTTTTTTCTACAAATCATGCCTATGAGGATAAGTGGCTTGCTCAGCTAGCACAGCTGAGAATTGAACCTGTCTCCTGACTGCACATCCACTGATTTTTCACTAAATCATACTTTCTTTTATTTTTTTTATTTAACTTTTTACATTCATTTTCACAAAATTTTGGGTTCCAAATTTTCTCCCCTTTTCTTCCCTCCCCCCACCCCAATACACCAAGCATTCTAATTTTCCCTATCACCAATCTGCCCTCTCTTCTATCATCCCTCCCTTCTCTTGTCCCCATCTTCTTTTTTGTCCTGTAGGGCCAGATGACTTTCTATTCCCCATTAACTGTATTTCTTATTTCCTAGTAGCAACAACAATACTAAACAGTTGTTCCTAAAACTTTGAGTTCCAAATTCTCCCCATCCCTCCCTCCCCACCCATTCCCTTTGGGAAGGCAGGCAATTCAATACAGGCCATATCTGTGTAGTTTTGCAAATGACTTCGATAATAGTCGTGTTGTTTAAGACTAACTGTATTTCCCTCTATCCTATCCTGCCCCTCATTGTTTCTACTCTGTCTTTTGATCCTGTCCCTCCCTGAGTGTTGACTTCAAATTGCTCCCTCCTCCCATTGCCCTCCCTACCATAACCCCCCCCTTGCTTATCTCCTTCTCCCCCACTTTCCTGTGTTGTAAGATAGGTTTTCATAGCAAAATGAGTGTGCATTTTATTCCTTCCTTTAGTTGAATGTGATGAGGGTAAACTTCTTGTTTTTTTTTCTCAGCTCTCCTCTTTTTCCCTCCACTAAAAAGTCTCCTGCTTGCCTCTTGAATGAGATATAATTTACCCCATTCCATTTCACCCTCTTTCCTCCCACTACATTTCTCTCTCACCATTTACCTTAATTTCTTTTAAGATATGGTCCCATCCTATTCAATTCACTCTGTGCTCTCTGTCTCTGTATGTGCATGCATATGTGTATGTGTGTGTGCGTGCACGCGGGTACGTGTGTGTGTGTATGTGTATAATCCCACCAACTACCCAGATACTGAAACGTTTTAAGAGTTACAAATATTGTCTTTCCATGTAGGAATGTAAACAGTTCGCTTTTGGTAAGTCCCTTATGACTTCTCTTTGCTGTTTACTTTTTCATGCTTATTCTCATTCTTGTGTTTGAAAGTCAAATTTTCTTTTCAGCTCTGGTCTTTTCATCAATAATGCTTGAAAGTCCTCTGTTTCATTGAAAGATCATATTTTCCCCTGAAGTATTATACTCAGTTTAGCTGGGTAGGTGATTCTTGGTTTGAGTCCTAGTTCCTTTGACTTCTGGAATATCCTATTGCACGCCCTTCGATCCCTTCATGTAGAAGCTGCTAGATCTTGAGTTATCCTGATTGTATTTCCACAATACTGGAATTGTTTCTTTCTAGCTGCTTGCAATATTTTCTCCTTGGCCTGGGAATTCTGGAATTTGGCCACAATGTTCCTAGGAGTTTCTCTTTTTGGATCTCTTTCAGGTGGTGATGGATGGATTCTTTCAATACTTATTTTGCCCTCTGGTTGTAGAATATCAGGGCAGTTTTCCTTGATAATTTCATGGAAGATGATGTCTAGGCTCTTTTTTTGATCATGAGTTTCAGGTAGTCCCATAATTTTTAAATTGTCTCTCCTGGATCTATTTTCCAGGTCAGTTGTTTTTCCCATGAGATATTTCACATTCTCTTCCATTTTTTCATTCTTTTGGTTTTGTTTTATGATTTCTTGATTTCTCAGAAAGTCATTAGACTCCATCTGTTCCATTCTAATCTTGAGAGAACTATTATCTTCGGTGAGCTTTTGAACCCCTTTTTCCATTTGGCTAATTCTGCTTTTGAAAGCATTTTTCTCCTCATTGGCTTCTTGAACCTCTTTTGCCAATTGAGTGAGCCTATTTTTCAAGGTGTTATTTTGTTCAGCATTTTTTTGGGTCTCCTTTAGCAAGGTATTGACCCATTTTTCATGCTTTTCTTGCATCTCTCTCATTTCTCTTCCCAGTTTTTCCTCCACCTGTCTAACTTGCTTTTCAGAATCCTTTTTGAGCTCTTCCAAGGCCTGAGCCCACCGGACATCCCCCTGGGATGTCTGGGATACAAAGGCCCCGCCCTCCACATCTTTCCCTGATGGTAAGAGTAGTTCCTCGTCATCAGAATTGAAAGGCGGGAACATCTGCACCCCATCAAAGTAGCTCTCTATGGTCTTATTTTGCTTCCTTTTTCTGGGCATTTTGCCAGCCAGTTACTTGACTTCTGAGATTCCTCTGCACCCCCGCCTAGATATGCCCAGCTAGTGCTTGGGGTCTGAGATTCAAATAGACTTTGAGTGGGAGGTGCGGCTGCTATTCAATGTGAGCTTAAGTTCTGGTGCTCAGGTGGGGGCAGGGCCACCTCCCAGTCTCAGTTCCCTCAGGGGCTTTATGCAGAGACCTTCAGTAATGGAGCGGGTGGGGGCAGGGTTGTCTCCCAGGCTCAGTTCCCTCAGGGGGTTTATGCAGAGACCTGAACTTCTGCCGGCCTGCTCAGGGAGTCCTGGGCCGCCGCTCCCTCTGCCACTGCCTCCCGAGGGGGCCCGAGTCACGGAGACACTCCGCTCCCCTCTCGGCCAGCTCAGACGTCTCTCTCACTGACCTGTAGTGTCTGTCGGTGGAGGGACCTTCGTGGCTTCCAGAGATCCGTCCCTGAAGCCTGCTCTGATCTGCTCCTGTGGGGCCGCCCCGCCAGGGCAGCACAGGGGTGGACTCCGCTTTCCAGGGCACGACGGACCCTGGGGACAGCTCTCCAGGGCTCTCTGGAACAGAAATCTTTTCCACTGTGTTTCTGTGCGCCTTGCAGTGATCCAGAGTTCATGGGGAGTTCTTTCAGGAAATGTATGGGCTGTGGTTTTGGAGCTAGCATACATGAGTCTTTCTACTCTGCCATCTTCTAAATCATACTTTCTTACCATTTAACTTAGCAGAATGCAAGTTTAGACAGTCCACCTTTGCTTCAAAGACTAGAATTAGATTTTTGGGTGGAGGTTACAAGCAAGAAAATTTTGTTTCAAAATAACTTTTAAATGAAAACATTAATATTGTTAATAGATGGCATTGACATAGGGTTTTTGAAGTGCTTTGTGTATATTATTTTAATAATCTCATTGAACAGAGTTGTCCCAAAGTGTAATGAGCTTGGATTTTGAACTATTATCATTGAAAATGTTCAAGCTGAAGCTGTACCATTTTTTAGGTTAAAATTTTAGGAAGTTGACACTCCTGTCATAGTCCTATCTCAATCTAGCTCCAGCTTACCTTTCATCTATTGCTATAGGTAATTACTCTCACACTTTCTGAAGAATTTTGGAATAAATTGCATGACATGGGAGACATTGTCAAAGGACTGCTCAGCATGATATGCCCCCATCAAAGAAGGCACTGTGCTCTGTGAGCAAGGCAGAATTGCAATAGTTCAAAATAAAGACAAGAGACATCTCCACTCCAAATATTCTCATGGATGACTTGTGTCTGACCTGCGATAGAACCTTCTGAGCTCATATTTTTCTGATCAGCCACAGTGGGACACACTGTACCTTGACTCTGACCTAGTGATGTCATTTTGGTCCTCTCCAAAAACAAAAGACAACAATCACTCAATCAACCAAGTAACCTGCTACTCCCACACCCTCACTCCAAAGTCAGGGCTCTTTTCACAGTGCCATATTGCTTCATTTTCCTTTTGGTCCAACCAAACTGACTTACTCCCTCTTTCTGGAACATGGTATGCCATCCCCCTTCTTTATGATTTTGCACAGGCATCCACATGCACACATGTACACACACAGAGTTAAGAATTTTCGTTTCAGCTGTTCTGACTTGAAAGCAGGGCATTGTCTTTTTTGTGTGTCCCCTGATCTTTTTACTGATTTGAGTAACTCATATTTGGTTGTGGGAGATAAAAATCTTGTGAATGGCACAGTATTACTCTTTCTGATAATATTCCACAGGGAGAAAACACTTGAAGGTCAATGAAGATTGATAAAGAGCCACTGCCCCTTTAAGTGACAAAGATCAACTGGAATTCATTCACTTCATGGAGTATTAGTCTTGGAATCTATGGGCACTCACAAGTCATGCTTCCCCCTCTATCCTGCATTCTAGTCGGCTTCCTGTTCACCTCATATCACATCAAATCTTTCATATAACCCCTCTATCCATGGCCTCTGTACCTCCTTGCACAAGCTGTTGCCTCATAGCTAGAATACACTTTCTTCTCTCCTCTCCTTCTTTGATAGTATTGGCAAAGCTATTGGAGTGGTTTGCCTTTTCCTTCTCCAATTCATTTTACAGATGAGGAAACTGAAGTAAACAGAGTTAAGCAACTTGCCCACTGGGGTCATAGAGCTACAAAGTATGTGAGGCTGGAATTGAACTCAGCAAGATGAGCTTTTTGACTTCAGGTCTGGTACTCTATCTACTTTGATACCCAGTTTCACCCTCTTAGCTTCTTTATAGTTCAGTTCAAGTACTATTCATCACTTCCATTGGTAAGTTCTTAATAAATACCTGTTTCAGCAGCGATGTTTGGTAAACTTCATGAAATGTTTCTTATTTCGTTTTGCAAAGCTTTGTTTTGGAGATAATTGTGATTTTCATCTATCTATGTGGATTTCTATATGGGCATCCATTAGTGGTTTTGAGTCTTTTCTCTATGGCACTGGGGAATGAAATGAAATGACATTGCTTATGCCTCCTCAGAGGACTGTCCTGCATTGAGGACAAGGACTGTGTTCAAAATGCACACCTGCCTATTTATTGAGCACTGCAACTATTCCAAACAAGGAGAAGGGTGTAACAGATCAGATCACTTAGCATGGAAGCATTCTGCCTCTGGGAGAAGACATCCATGTTCCCCTGCCACTGGATCTAGGGAGTGCCCCCCTATTGATTGGCTGCCTAACTGGGTCAATCTTGTTTTCTTTTGTAAGCACTCTCCTGGATACCATACAAATATATTTATAGTAATACATGGTGCTTCACTAGCTACTCTACAGGATGTCATGAATGTGATGGATTGAACCAATGAGTTGAACTGATGAGATGGGAACCTTCCTTTTTTTAACCACTATTTTAATCCCTATGACTTTAAGAAACAGGCCTGGGGGGTGTGTTTGGTCTGTTGTTTTTTTTTTCTCCTCGGTTCTAAGTACAAGTGATAATCCCCACCCAACCCTGAGCTATGGTTCCAGGCCAGATGTTGCAGCCAGTCTAGCCAGTCCATCAAGCAAGCCTAGAAAAGTCAGGGTGTTTGGAATTTGAGCCTGAGGAAAGAACTTTGGACTTGTAGCTTGGAACTGTGCTATTCTAGGAATTGAGTTATACTGTGAACCTAATTCTGGCTCCCAGAGGCTGAGGTGGGATGTGTGTGTGGATTATGCTTCATGTATATTTTCATATTTCTTATTATATATTTGAAGTAAATATCCCTTTGTAAAAGGTAAAAAAAACTCCCCTTTGCTTTTCTTCCATTAAGGCTAGTGAAGTACAGTGTATTACTTTTAAAAATATTTGTATTTGCTTTTCTGTGTATGTGTTGTTTTCCTCCAGTAGAATGTAAGGTCCTTGGGGGATAGTTTCATTTATGTCATTGCATTTCCAGTGCATAGCACAGTGCCTTACATGTAGTATGAGCTTAATAAAACCTTGGTGAATGAATTTATGAATGAATCAATGAGTGAATGAGTAAATGACATTTTGAAGCAGGGGTTCTAAACTTCTTTTGTGTCTTGGACCCCTTTGGCAGTCTGATGAAATTTATGAGTCCCTTCTCAGAATAATATTTTTAAATGCACAAAATATGAAGTAAGCCAATTATACTGATATCCAGTTACCCAAAAAATATATTTTTAAAGTTCCCAGACCTCAAACTAAGAACCCCTCCTTTAATGTCTCTTTCACTTTTAAGGTTCTGTGATTCTATAAAATAGTATTTAAATTCTTTAATTACAAGTATTCATATCCTGTGTAAAGTAAGACATACCTAAAAGATACTGTTTAAGTGCTAAATAACACTGATCAGAAGACATTATAAGCCTTTTCAGTCCCTTGTTTGCCCGGTCTCAGTCTAGACATTCTGCGTGGAAATGTGACAGTGTTTACAGAATAAAGTTGGAGACTGTAATTATGAGACATTATACTTGAGCCTTCGTCACACGGCCTATGGCAACCCAGACACCCGTGGGTTGAAATGACATCCACTTGTGTGGGATATGAGGATGTCTGCAAGAAAAAGTGGTTAGAGGTTGAGAGGAAGTGGCTAAATTTTCTGAGTCAGCTGGTGATGAAGAGGGATGCTTGTATTTCAGAATGGGTTCCTTAAAACTCCACTTAGCTGACATGTGGAAATATTTCCTTCTCCCCGAGCTTAGAACTGAGATTTCATTTTTGATGGGGGTGTGTAGAAAGGATGAATATATTCACTTAGAAAAAAAAATTAAGAAGGGACAGCACCAGGAGTAATTTTTTCCTTAAAAGTGAAAAAAAATGAAGATGGACAACTATATTGTTTCTACTGTAAATAGACGCAATGTGCTGGGTTTGGAGTCAGCAAGAACTGGGATCAGATCTGATCCTTTGACACTCACTATGTGTGGGACAACCTCAGCAAGTTATTTAAATGCTTCAGGCACCTCTCAAGGATTTATTTACTCAGTAAATGAAGGGATCTGTAATCTGTTGAAGAGAGTTTAATTCAACATTTTAAAGTACTTACTATGTGCCAGGCATCAGAGATATAAAATAAAAATAAACAGTCCCTATCTCCAAAATGTTTACAACCTCCTGGGGTAAAACAATTCATACATACAGAAAAGCAAGTAGAAATATTACCTATGACAAAAGGACTCCCCAAATTGCCTTCCTATTATATTGTCTGTATTTTGTATGTATAATTTTTATACATGTTGTCTCCCCCATTAGATTATGAGCTTCTGGAGGACAAGACCATATAGTAAGTATTTAATAAATGCTTGTTAACTTGATCCTGGAGGCATGACCCTAAGATGGTCAGTTTCTCTCTAGCTCATTTTTCCTAGTTGCTCTCGGAAAATCTCCTCATATAATCTTGGTATAATTTGGGTCTAGGTTTCCTCAAATACATGTAATCCTAGGGCACACTCTCCTAATTCCCCTTGCCCTGGCAGGCTGGGTCTGCAATGTTTGATTATATCTTTCCCTCAGGACTTTAGGAATGTCCTGGAGGGGCGGTAGGGTTTTCTGTAATATAATTGGTTTGAATGTGCATTCTGCTACGTTCTCCCAATTATCAATCACTAAGGACTATTACACCAATATCATAAATAATTAATATCAATTAGGTTTTACAAAGGGAAATTTACTTAGAAAATGCCACAAGAATAGAATTACCAATACATCTTCCTTGAACCAGGTTACATTCTGCCCTCTACACCTTAATCTCCATGGTTTCAAACCTAAGGTTATCACTACAACATATTCCTCCCAAACTCTGGCCTAACTTTCCTTTATCATCTAATTTCTTGGGGACAGTAGGCTGAAACTTCAAGTGGTAGCTACAAAGCATTCCTCCCATCAAGTTCACTTGAAATTCAAGCTCCCTTGCTTGTATGTAGGGCATGACATCTCATGTGATATGTTGATTCGCTGCTGGGCTGGGCCAGGCCAAGCAAGTCATTCCTGAGTTGCTATGGTTTACCAAGTTCAGTGTGGTAGCTAGATGGTGGCAGGAGTCAGAAAGATTCATCTTTCTGAATCCAAATTTGACTTCAGACACTTATTAGCTGTGTGACCCTGGGCGAGTCACTTCACTCTGCCTCAGTTTCCTCATCTGTAAAATGAGCTGGAGAAGGAAATGGGAAACCACTCCAGTATCTTTGCCAGGAAAACCCCAAATGGAGTCATGAAGGATTGGACGTAACTGAAACAACTGAATGACAATAACAACCAGATTTCGCTACTGACTTTGCTTAGGCTCTAGTTCCTGGACATTTGGTTGTTCTGACCTTTCTAACTTCACAAGATCATGATCTAGTCCATTGGTATAATAACAAATAGAAATGAGGCCACTAAATCATATGTAAGGATGACTATAGGACACATATGGATTTAGGAAACTGCATTATGGCTCACATTACGTATGTTCTATTGTATTTTTACTTATTTTGTTAAATATTTTTCAATTACATTTTAATTTGGTTCAATGGACTCCTGATGGACCTTGGAGTGTTGCTGACTTCACGGGAGAGGAATGTTTGACGCTTCTGGTCTAGGCAATTTCATCTGCTACACTCTTTCATTTAAGAGAGATAAAGAACAAAATAAATGAGCGAGAAAAACAGCAGGGGAAGGCATTCATAGCTGAATGGTGACTGGGTGAGGGAGGGTTTGAGGCCCCTTCCCAACCTGGAGACCCACTGAAGTTTGTTGTCATCCTTATTTGAAAAGCATCAGAGAGGGAAGGATGGGAGGGTGGGAGGGAGAAAAAGACAGAAACAGAGACAGAGAGAAACAGACACAGACGCAGAGAGAGATAGACAAAGAAACAGAGAAATAGGAACAGATATACAGAGAGCGATAGAGAAAGAGAGACAGAGAGAGAAACAGAGACATATTTTGCGTGTGATGAATGTGATGGAATGCCAACTTGCCATAAGAAAACACAATTTATTCTGTTGGTGCCATTTTTATATATATTTAGCACTGTCATAGCAGTCAGTTAAAATGCTGGTGAACCGCATAGGAAATGGGCAGGAAACAGTCACAATCCATCTGTACTCTGCAGCTCTGAAGTAAAGGGCAGCAGTCCCTGCCACCTGTATTCATTTCCAGAAGTAGGCTTCCCCTGAGCCCCCTGTCCCAGGTGAATTGGCAGAGTACAATCCTTGAATATCTTTAAAGGACTGGTTACTCATTGTACAAAAGTAAAAGCATAATAAAGTATAATACTAGAAATCAGGTGCAATACATACACACACATATATATATATGTATTGGATCTGGAAAAATCATATTTTTACTCCGCAGAAAATGCAGCAGAGACAAACAGCCCACAGGATTCTCAAGAACAGATACAGAAACACACACACACACACACACACACACACACACACACAGAGTACTTAATTCTCAATTCGGTCTCTGCTACCAACTGGATTTGGATTCCTATCAGGGCAACACCCTGACATCCTGGTTAAATCCTCTTTCACCCTGTGGATTAGATTCCTCCCAGAAGGTAAACATACTTGGGGGATACACTTACCCTCTTGCTTGGTCAGACTTGCCCTATCTGAGTAACTTGCTGTCTGTGCTCTTCAGATAGGATGTTATGCAGGAGCTATGTGCATTAGCCCCCTTTTTTCACTGAATCAAGTAATCTTTCTCAACAGTCTTCTACCTAAGACTTAGCTACTCTAATCAAATAGAGTGAACCAAAACCATTCCAAAGGACCTATGATGAAAAATGATATTTACTTCCCCAGAGAACTAACTGATGGATTCTGGGTACAGCTGGAAGCATACCTTTTGTTTCTTGCTTTTTTTGTGCAACATGGATAATATGGAAATATGTTTTACATAACTTTACAAGTATAATAATATTACCTACTTTGTCAGTGGGTGGGAGGGTAGTGAGAGCGAAGGAGAAGATTTGGAACTCAAATTTTAAAAAATGGATGCTTAAAAAGTCTGCTGAGATGGAGATGTGAACAGGTCTGGTCTATACAACTAGAAAAGCATTTTTATCCTACAAAGTAATTTGGATTTATGTGAAGAAAGTAAGTCAAACATTTGACCCACAGATAATGCTGTTAACTATACACCCCAAGATGTCAAAGAAAGAAAGATCCAACGTTTGTCAAATAGCAATACTTGTAGTAGCAAAGACCTGGAAACAAGGTAGGTGCCCATCATTTGGGACATGGCTAAATAAATTGTGATACATGAATGTGATGGAATGCCAACTTGCCGTAAGAAATACTGGATTTGAAGACTAAAGAGAAGCATAGGAAAATTTAGGGTTAACTGATCCAAAACCAAGTAAGCAGAACTAGGGAAAAATGTATATGTATATGAATATACATGAATATACAATATATGTATATGTATATGTATATGTATATGTATATGTATATGAAGACTATTTATATTCCATATAAATGGAAACTATGGTAACGCTAGGGGAAAATAAAATGGAAAGTTATGTACTTATAATGACTAGTCTTGGCCCTAAAGAAGAACTGTGAGAGTATACCTTTCACCGTTTTTTTCTTTTCTGAATTGGGAGACTATGGATGATGACGGTACATAAAGTGTCAGATATGTTGAATGTGTTCATTAGTTTTGCTGACCCACTGTTTTTCTTCCTTTCTTCCTTTTCTTTGTGTGGAATATATTGAAAAATAAACATGACATAAAAATGAAAGATATCAATAAAGATGGAAAAAATAATAATGGTGCTTTGTCTCAAATTCAAGAAATCTCAAACTTTGGTTTACTCACATCATCTCTCAAATCTGAAACTCTCCTCTTAATGTCAGGTAATAATGATGATAATAAATCAGTTGTAGTTATGTAAAATATGGAAATTGGTTCCAATCCCAAAAGAAATACTCAGTGTGAATTCAAATAATGTGACCAGTTTGGAGATTCATTAATTGTATTAATAAAAACCTAGTTGTACTATTTTCCATATTTGTCAAAAGCTTTTTCTTTAACTATTTATATAATCATATGTTTTAATTGTTTTTGTTATTAGTCTGTTGTGTTTGTCATTTTTCTAATAGTTTTCTAATTAAACTAAATGAATTCCTGATATAAATCCATATAGAGTACGTAATCTTTTAAATATGCTATAACCTCATTGCTAATATTTTATTCAATATTTTAATTATAATGTTCATTAAATATGTTGATCTATAGTTTTCTTTTATTGTTTTAACTCTCCCTGGAGTCTTAGAAGTACCACATTTTTTTTTCACATATGGAAATCAGTAGAGTTCTTCCTTTCTTTTCCTATTTTTCTCAAATATTTTATGCAATATTGGAATGAATTATTTTTGAGTGGTTGTGAAAATTCACATATATACCTGTCTGGCCTTGGTGTTTTTCTTCCCACTCCCACTGGGAGTTAGTTCCTTTATGGATTGTTAAAAAATTTTTTTTGAGTCAATTGTTTCCTATTTTTTCCTATTAATATGGATATTTGATATTTTTGTAAATATTCAACCATAATGTTATCAGTTTCTTTATATGACTGGGTATAATTGTTTCTAATGATTACCTTTTTTTCTCTTAATTCGTTATTTCTTTTTTTTAATTATTCATATGGGCAACTTAGTTTTCCTCTTTTTACAAAAAAATTCAGATGAGCTATTTTGTTAGATTAAAAAAAATCTCTAGTTTTATTTATAATTGGTTGTTTTTGTTTTCTCATTATTATTATTTTGTTATTGTTTATCTCCTTTATTTTTAGAATTTACATCTTTTTGTTTAGTTTAAAAAATTGCTGCTTTCCTGGTATTTTCAGTTGCATATATAATTGGTTGATTTTTTTTTTTTGTCTTGGTGATTCAAGTGTTTAGAAATATAGAATTTTCCCTAATGACTGCTTTAGCTAGATTCTTAAAGTTTTGGGATTTTGCTTCATTGTTGACCTTTTCTTTCATGAAATTGCTGTTTTTATGATTTGTTCTTTGACTCATTGATGAATTTTTTAGGATTAAATTATTTGATCTCCATGTAAGTATGAGTTTTTTATTTGTGGAAGAGCAAGGAGGCCAGTGTCACTGGATCCAAAAATAGATGCTGAGGAGTAAAGTGTAATAAGACTGGGAAAGATAGGAGGGGGTTATCTTATAAAGGGCTTGGAATGATAAGCAGAAGATTTTATATGTTATTCTGGAGGTAATTTAGAATTTATTGAGTAGGAGGTGACATGATTGGACCTCTGCTGATTGAATGACTTTGGTGACTGAATGGAGGAAGGATTGGAGTGGGAATAGACTTGAGATAGGTAGATCCGTTATCAGGCTGTTTTAATAGTCTAGGAGTAAAGGAATAAGGATGTGTGCTAGAGTGGTAGCAGAGTTGGAGGGAAAAAAGTGGGTGTATTTGAAAGCTTTTGCAGGTGAAGGCAAGAGATTGGAGAAACTAAGGATGACTCCTAGATTGTGAGCCTGAGGAACTAGAAGGATGGTGATGCCCTCTACAGTAATAGAGAAGATAGAAGCGGGAGGGTTTAGGGGTAAAGATAATGAGTTCCATTTTGTACATGTTCAATTTAAGATGCATACTAGATATTCAGTTTGAGATATTTGAAAGGTAGTTAGCGATGTGAGACTGGAGGTCAGCAGAGAGGGTGGGACAAGATAGGTAGATGTGAAAATCATTAGCAAAGAGAGGATTGTATTTTCCAAATCATTCTACTACCCTCTTCTGTTTTGTTCATCTCATTCCTTTTCATAGTTTTGATCGCTAATTCTTTATTTACCTCTTATATTCCATTATTTTTTTACTTCTCTATCCTACCATCAAAACAGTACCCTCCTCCATCTTGGTGAAGAAGGAGGAAGAGAAAGAGAAGGAATCTGATTAAAATTCACATTACATAATTGAAGTAGTCTGTTCTTACTCCTCTACTACTCAACAAGATCAGACTGACCTCCGGTTCTTAAACTTTCCTTCTGTGTGTTTAATCTCTCTCTTTTACAATCAACCCTTTCTAATTTATCTATATTTTTTGTTGCTGTTCAGTCAATTTTCCATCATGTCTGATTCTTCATGACTCCATTTTAGGGTTTTCCTGGCAAAGATACTGGAGTGGTTTGCCATTTCTTTCTCCAGCTCATTTTACAGATGAGGAAACTGAGGAAGCAGGCTTCAGTAACTTGCCCAAAGGCACAGAGCTAATAAGTATCTGAGACTGGATTTGAACTCAAGATGAGTCTTCTCAATACCAACTCCAGCATTGTATCCATTGCGCCACCTAGCTGCCCACTATGTTTATTTTGCTTGCGACTATTTCATCCTCAACCCTGCCTTTTCTCTTTAATTCCTCTCTCATCTCTCTTTTTCCATCAATTTTCTTGCATTTATGTGTTTCTACATTAAATTCTTTGTGTGTTTGTATTTAATTGCTCTATGTCATATTCAGATAGAAACTGAATTTCATGAAATGTCCAATTATGAGGAATAATAATTTCCCCTTCTTTTTTCCTCCTTTCTTCCCTGTACTAAAATAAACACAAAAATCATATTCAGTCCACATACTTTTAAGTTATCCAACTTTCTCTGTGACCCTTGGAGATAATAGGATTCTTAAACTAGTCTTTTAACTACTTTAGAATTAAAAAAAATACCATAATTTGCCACCTTCCAAATGCCCTTTTATATTTTCCTTTCTCATTTGTGAAATGAACTGGAGAAGGAAATGGCAAACTGCTCCAGAATCTTTGCCAAGAAAATCTCAAATGGGTTCAAAGAGACTCGGACATGACTGAAAAAAGGACTAAACAACATTTACCTTTCTAGGTTTCTCTTGATTATTCCATGTTTGTATTTCAAAGTTTCTGCTTTGTTCTTGTCTTTTCATCAGCAGTGATTAAAAGTCCTCTCTTCTACTAAGGCTACATTTTCCTCTGTAGAATTATAATCAGTTCTATAGTGTAAACTATTTTTTGTTGCAAATAATCTTTTGCTTTTTGGTGTACTGCATTTCAAGGTTTTTTTCTTCTTTAGTTATAATCTTTTGTCATTCTGACTATGGTAGCTTGACACTTGAACTCTTTTTTTTTAAAAAAAATCTTTTTGTAGTATATTTTCTTTGATCTGGAAACTCTGGATCTTAGGTATGAAATTCCTGGATATTTTCAGCTTGGTTTTGCTTCCAGTAGGTGATCAATTGATTCATTTTATTTTCACTTTGTCCTCAAGTTCTAATAGATCTGAGCAGTTTTCCTTTATAATTTTTTTTGAAACATTGTATACAAGGTTTTTAAGTAGTCCAATGACTGTTAAATTCCACCTTTTTTTGTTTTCCACTTTATTTTTTAGCATCAGCTATTTTACATTTTCTTCTATTTTTTTAAAGTTTTTAACATAAATAATTTTTTGTTGTCTCCTGGAGTAATTGAATTCCAATTGCTCCATTCTCTTTTTTTAGGAATATTTTACTGATTCCACTTTTTATTCTATTCCTCAGTTTTTTTCACTCCAAAGCTTAGATTTAATTTCTTATTTTATTTTGCATCTTTTGTTTCATTTCCTGTGGTCACACTTATAGTGTGGTCAAGCCATTTTTTTTTCCTTATGTGGCTATACTAGTATTTGATTTGGAATTAGTCTCTTTGAGTTTACCTCTTGGGCTTCTCTGAAACTATAATATTTCTTCAATGTATTTAGTGAGGTTTCTCTGCCCTCCTCTCTTGTTTATTTACTTTTCCCCTGATATAGTACGTTTCCTCCCTTTCCTCTCTGTTGGGGTTTGGACTGGCTTCCCTGGAACACTTATGGAAAAGTTTTCCTCCCTCCCTCCCTCCCTCCCTCCCCCCTTCCTTCCTTCCTTCCTTCCTTCCTTCCTTCCTTCCTTCCTTCCTTCCTTCCTTCCTTCCTTCCTTCCTTCCTTCCTTCCTTCCTTCCCTCCTTCCTTTCTTTTCTGGATTAAATGTACATGCTCACTTTGTGTGGTGGGTTGGAAGGAACTCTTTATTGTTGATTCACTTGGGATCCTTTTTGTTGGGGTGTAGAAGAGATGAAGCACCTTCTGATTGGTCCTTATATATCCTTGTGACTGAGGGATTCCATTGAAGGTGATTGATGCCTGAACCAGAAAAAGCTGCTGACTCAATAGGTTATAAAAGGGAGTGAGAAGAAAGACTTTCTTTTGACCATCAGCTCTCCTTTAGATTCTCAACAAGGAAAGGAGGGAGTTTCTTTTATGTTGTCCATCAGCCCTCTCCCCCTGTAGTCATGGTTAAATATGTGCAAATGATAACAATAAGAACATGTGTTTTTTCTGAGAGACACTAGACCTCAAGTCCTTGACTATCTTTCCTTTGTGTTTCTTTCCCTGAGCCCAAGTCACTTTACTTCCACCCTGAGAGAAATATCCTTCTAATAAGAGGCAGGAAGTATACAAGTTAAAAAGAAGAGAGAGTTTGTAGCTTTCTTTCTTCCTTCAGCTGTCTTGTGTAGTTCTCCACCAATAGTCTTCTTGTGAGAGGATAGGGGAGAGGTTGTGCCCTTTCCTTCCATCTTGATGGCATGGCAGTTATGGCATATAGAAACCAAAGCAGAGGCTTGCCTAGGTGAACTGAGTCTTAGCCTTGGGCCTCAGTTTCCTGTTTTGCTTTTTTTTAAATAGGTAACCCAATTCCAAGATGGATATGTCCAATCCTGGAGACAGTCTTGTGAGTTTGAGAAGCCCAGAGATCCTAGGTCTTCAGTGGTGTTGAAGAAACAAAATATGAATGCTGTACTCTTCATTTTTAGGTTTAGGTCTTCCAGAAACAATTTTATTCAATTTACCATTAATCTAATATCTAAGTATTTCTAACTTGGAGAAATGTACAAACTGGCATAGTCCTCCATTCCCTCTGGCATGTCTGTATCGCCTAAGATGATTTGGCATAGCAATTTTATGAATCTTAAACAGGGAAAACATTATGTCAAAATAAAACTTTGGATTAATGTTCTAGAATTGTCACTACTTAAGTATTTCTTTGACCACTCTTCTTTCCTGTTTTCAGTATCTTAAACTTGAACACAAAGGAAGATACTGCTATTAGGTGGGTCATGGTATCAATCACTTCAGGGTGCAGGGAGTCAATGACAAGAAAAAGTCAAGAAAGGGTTTTGGGTTGGAAAAAATATTATTTCTTAATATTCTCAATTGAACTAAAGTAGGGATTGACTGCACTATAGGAAATCTCCTTTCTATATCTACTTCTGTACTTTTTGGAGAAGAAAAAGACAACTGACAGGAGGATGAATCCAAGCATTGATTTGTCTTGCCAGGAGTCAAGTTAATGTGTTCTCACAAAGTGCCTACTATGTGCCAGGCACAGAATTAAGGACACAAAGAAAGGCAAAAAACAGTCCTTGCTCTCAAGAAGTTCATGTTCAAATGGGGGGGAGACGAGATGTAAACAACTATGTATAAACAACAAATATACATATATGCATGTGGGTATACACATATATGTATGCGATATATACATATGTGTATATGAGTGTATATATGCATGTGTATATGGGTGTATATACACACATATATATGGATATATATACACACATGTATATGGTATATGTAGAGAGAGTATACAATATATAGATGTATATATCTGTGTATATATACATATGTATACATATGTACATATTTACATGATAAATTTGAGATAATAAAAAGAGGGAAGACACTAAAATTAAGGAGAACTAGGAAAGCCTTGGTATGGAAGGTAGGACTTTGACTGACATCAAGAAGCCTGGAAGCAGAGCCATGTAGGGAGAGATTACCCAGTGTGGAGTTCAGCCAGTGAAAATGCTGAAGTGGGGAGATGGAACGTCTTGTGGGAGAAGCAGCAAGGTTGTCAGAATCACTGAACCACAGGAGATGTCAGGGGAGATGCATAGAAAGATTGGAAAGATAGAAGGGCCCAGGTTAAGAAGGGTTTTAAAAGAAAAAGTTAGCATTTTATATTTGATGCTAGAGGTGGTATGGAGCCACTGGAGTTTTTTGAGGATGGAGAGGATGATGTGGTCAGATGTGTGCTTTAGGAACATCCATTTGACGATGGAATGGAAGATGAACACAAGGCCCTAGAGAAAATTTTTGAACAGTACAGAAATTAAACTTTTTTAAACAATATAATTATTTGTATAGTACAGAAGAGATATGTAAAATGCCTCTTTAGCAGTCCAGCGAACTCCAGCTTGATCAATATCACTCCTTTGCTTGGAATAGTAAAAGACCACTATTTCTAGGACTAACCTTGCAAAAATATATGATTCTTTGGGTTGGAACTTGGCTAGCAGATGGTGCTGTAGAGATGAGAACTGTCACTGGGTACACAGGACAGGACAAGGTACAGTCAAGAAAGGGAGCTATGGAATCATACTAGGTGTGGGCAGACAGGTAACCAATAGTTTGAATCAGGAGTCAAACCAAGGATTTAGTTAGAACCAATATGTCAGGGGCAGACTGATTCTTAGGTTACTTACAGCAGCGGTGGGCAGTAGGACTTTGAAGGATATAGGAAAGGCAAGTCTAAAGTCACTGGGGCTATAGAGTAATGGTGAGCGTGTACTGAGTTAGCAAGGTGCACTTACCATTTGTTGAGGCTTTATGAAAGTCTACCAGGCCATTGGTCAGCTTGGGCTAAATTTTGATTGAGGAGAGAAATGTTTTTTTTCTTTTTTTTTTGACTGTATTGAGAAAAGTTATTATTTATTTATTTTTAGGGAAGGTAGTGCATTCTAATTTTTTAATTTGCTCATATGGTATTTTCACATTTTTTTGAGTGCCTTTCTTAAAAAATGTATTTACTTATTTATTTAGTTTTAGTTTTCAACATCTACTTTTATAAGATTTTGAGTTCCAATTTTTTTCTCTCTTTCCTCTCTCCCCTCCCCAAGATAGCATGCAATCTGATATAGGCTATACATGCATAATCATATTAAACATATGAGAAATGCTTTTTTCTTCCAGTTGGGTGGCATAGAATGCTAGGCCTTTGCGCAGAGTGGGAGTGAATCTATTGGGTAAGAAAAGCTACCTGAAATCTCAGGACCATAGATTTAGAGCTGGAAGGAATCTTTTAAATCATCTAGTCTATTATTCTCCTTTTAGAGATGAACTGAAACCCAGAGAGATCAAGCAACTTGACCAAGGTCACACAGGTATAATTAGCAAAGCCAATATTTTAACCCCAAGTCCTGACTCCAAATCCAATGAATGCTTTTTCTACCACCCCATGGTGACAATTCTTATTGTCTGAGTCAGAAGAAGTGAGGAGAATTATGACAGTTGTAAATCTGGACTGAGATTCCTAATTCTAGTTCTCTTAAAGCGAAAATACCAGATCAAGGTATAGGACCAGGGTTGTTACTCTGGGATCTAAGAAAAGGAAAGCAATTCCTTGGTTTTTGAGGACATCAGCATGAATTATATTTGTCATACTAGTAAATTATCTTGAATATTATGAAATTCCAATAGCCATCTAGAGCTTATTGCTGAGAATCTGGAAAATAATGATCAAGGGGATGTCAACTGAATTTTAAAAGAGTTTTGGGGGAGGAAGTCAAGTGACATTAGGGGAAAATAGTAGGAAATATGACTATGAAAAACAGTCGAGGGAACAAACATTTGGAGAAAGGTGATGATAAGGGCATCTGCATGCGTTTCTTCAGTGGAGGGGGCCAGTTTACTGATAGAAAGAGAGTGCAAAATGCTGGACACAAAGTCTACCTATGTAAACGTGTCGTAGAGGGTGGTATCTAGAGAAAAAGTTCACTGTGACTTTGAAATAAGAAAAGACATTAGATGTGGCCAAGGTTAGAATCTCAATAGCCTTTTCTACCTTGTTCCTGAAAGTTAGAGACTGTGCCCAAGGTTATAGAAGGCATTAATTCATCCAGACATCTCCTGCACTCTTAAAAAAGAAATTTTCAGAGTTTGAACCACACGACATTAACTTCAACTCTTGTTTGGCCCAAGTTCAATATATTAGTATAATCTCAAGAGCATCCCTGACTTTCTCCTCTGTTGAAGTCACCTCTCTATTTGTCACTCTGTGTTTAAGTTGGATGGAAAAGAAATGAATTGAAAAATTTAGGCCTTTTTGTCATGAGACATTTACTTTTATGTTAGGGAATGAAAAGTGCCCCTTTTATGTTCATGATCAAGGGTAGATGTGTGTAGTCTTTCCTACCTCTCCATTCCTGGAATCAATTTGACCAAAAATGGAACAAATTGATAAACCACTTTTTAAAGACCCATTTATCCACACTATTTTAAAATAATTCTCAGGTTTAAAGGAAGTTAATTGAGATGGCATGAATCACCTAAGGCTGAACTACTATCCCTGGGTTATTTATGGTGCTATGAACCTATTCAAATCCTTCATCAGCAATGAAAGGCAAGTCTGTCTCCCCATGGCTTGTTTATGTGTACACCCAACTTTTTGAGCTTTAGCCCATTTGAATCACTTTCCTGAGAACTAACCAGTTATTCCACTGTGACTAGAAAACTAGAGCCAAAGACAAAAAAGAAATAACTTACTACTGTGTCTTTTAGAAGATCCTCTAAACCTGAGCTCCAATTCCTTTTCTTTCTATAGTTCCTTGGAAATTTTAGGATATCTTGAGGAGAACATTTGTGTTCAAAAATTGAAACAAAGGACTAAAAAACCAACATAGTCTCTTCCTCAATCTATTAAAAATTTCTTTTTCTAAATTTTGAAAAGTGTCACTAAATTGACTAAATGAATGCTAAAGTATTTGTTAAGCATTTTCTATGTTCTAGGCAGTGTACTAAGACCTGATGATAGAAAAACAAAGAAGCAAGACAGTCATTTGTCCTCAAGGACCTAACACTAATTAGAGAAAACAACACATAAACAGGAGCTGGAAAGTGGGAGCATGTATCATTATGGTGGCATGATGTGGAGATGATTGGAAAGTGACTTGGAGGTCTGGTTTCAGGCAAGATACAATAAAAACTCACCTCTAGAGTCCAGCATTCCACAGGCTGGGAAAATTTCCAGGGGTAAAACTAAGCTTCTCGATAGCAATATCAGCAAGTTTTTTCCTCCTAATACTCTGCTAGTGATATGGAAAAAAATTAATACTAGACTCTGTATTGTAGGTTCGATCTGTCTGAAATGTTTTTTGGGAAAGGGGCAATTGGGGTTAAGTAATTTTCCCAGGATCACACAGCTAGTAAGTGTCTGAGGTCACATTTGAACTCAGGTCCTCCTGACCCCAGGGCTGGTGCTAGCTATCCCTTAGGAATAATTTTGATTAATTTATCATTATTCTAAATTCAAGCATTTATTCTGCTTGTGAGTCTTAGCTGAGAACAAAATCTTTAACTGGAATAATTTAGAAAGAAATTTATTAAACTGTCCAGCAGTGGGGAGAGTGGAAAAAGGGATGGCCCACTCTCCCAAGTGTCTTGAAGTTACAGGTTATGTAGGATTCACACAACTGAGCAAGGAAATTTCTGTCTGATTGGCAGCATGGAGGATGCTGCCAGATAAAACACATGGGTTGCTTAAGATGTATAATGGAAAAAAAAACCCTCACATTCCTTGCATCAATCTTCAGATCTGACTGGGTTTCTGGTAAGCATAACCTATGCCCCAAGTTAAGCATTAAACAAACCTGGATCTCTAAGCAACAGATCTAGTTTCCAAGCCATGCAGGGCTAGGTTCAAACAATGTCATACAGTTTTTCCGTAAGAGAAAAATATCAAAGCTGGTAGAATCCTGACATGATCTTGCACATGTCTCTATCCAAAATATTCTGAAATAATATCTGTGGGATTTTTGAATGTAGGAAAAATTTTACAATCTGACAAAACATTATTATACAAACTAGGATCAGGTACAAGTTAACATTTTGCTTCATAAACCTAGAACAAGAGTCATTTAACTTTTAGACTCACCCTTAGAGGATCAGTTTCCTAAAACCACTCAATCCTCCATTTGGGGATGCCTCCTTCCAGGAGCCATTTTCCATTTCATTATCTAAATCTCTTCAGAGTGGATCAGTCAAGGGTTCCTGGTCTTTGTCCCTTCTCTAACGACTACCCTATTTCTTTTATTAGAGGAATCTTTCTTGGGCTGACCAGAGAGAAGAGCAGGATATTTAAAGACCAATAAAATTTCTCTTTTGGAGTTGTCTGAAGGCTTTAATTTAGCTTGAAATTTTTAATAATAAAATAATTAAAAATAAATAAATTATTAATTTTAAATTAAATAATTTAGTTAATTTAATTAAATTGATTAATAATAATTAAATAATTTAATTTAAAATTTTTAATATTTTCTAGAAGGGGGAGCAAAGGGGACCTTGTTTGCTTAAAGGACTTAGCATAATGCCTGCACAGAACAGGTCCTTAATAAATGCTTACCAAGTCCCCTGAGTGCAAACTTATCTAAAACATTATCTGTTTATTAGTTTCTAGGACTTCACTAGGTGGAGCAGTGGATAGAGTGCTAAGGCTGCAGTTCTGAAGGGCCTGAAATCCAAAAAACAAAGGGTCAAATCTGTCCCCAGACACTTATGAGCTCTGTGACCCTCAGCAAGTTGCTTAACTTATTAAAGTCTGCCTCATTTTCCTCATCTGTAAAATGGGGATATAATACTAGTACCTACTTCCCAGGGTTGTTTTCAGGATGAAATGACATAATAATTGTAATGCACATAGCAAAGTGTCTAGCACATCGTAAGCACTATACAAGTGTGTGGAGTCTAAAATTGTCCAACCTACAATAAAAGAAACTGAGGTACAGCTCTGGGCCAATGACACTTTTTAAAAATGAATCTCAGATAGTCTTCATGATCTGAGATGCCCTTGGTCCCCAGGACCTTGTTTTTTAAATAGGATTTGATACCCAAATATATAAAATGGGCATGGCAAAATACAGAATCTCATTGGTTGATAGACCTTGCTCTTGAGAGCCAAAAATTAAGATGGGTGAGGCAAGAGTCATCTCTGGAGACGAAGTGGTCATAAGAGGGCCACCTGCTCATATTGAGAAAGAGAGGGTGGTCTGAAGTTACAAAAATAAGTGGGAGGACTTTCCAAAGAATCAAGGCATCCCTTCCATCTTGTGTTTTGATATGGAATTTAGTAAAATAGGATGGAGATATCTGTCAGTATTCTTGTGGTTGTGCTAGTAAACTTCATAACTGGTAGACAAGTAATGAATATTACATTAAAGTTTGGGGACCACTATAAAAGCCCACATAAGAACCTATCTTATCTAATTGTTCCTATATGATTTATATGAAATATCAAACTGATGAATACCCATTTGAATAGAGTAGGGAGTCAAATGAATCACTCTTCACAAATGCTAGCTATCATCATCATCACCATCATGTGCTAATCAGTAGAAAGATACATTACTTACGGTTGTTCAGTCATTCAGTTCTGCCGACACCTCATGACTCCATAGACCGTAGCATAGTAGGTCCCTCCACTATCTCCCCAAGTCTGTCCAAGGTCATGTTCACTGTTTTCATGACACTATTTATTCATCTCATTCTTTGCTGCCTCTTTCTCCCTTTGCTTTCAGTCTTTCCCAACATTAAGCTCTTTTCCAGTGAGCTCTGTCTTCTCATTATGTGGCCACAGAATTTAAACTTCAGCTTCAACATTTGACTTTCCAAAGAGTAGCCTGAATTAACTTTTTAAAATATTGGTTGCTTTGATCTCTTTGCTGTCCAAGGACCTCTCAAAAGTCTTCTCCAGCACCACAATTGGAAAGCATTGATTCTTTAGTGCTTGGTCTTCCTTACAGGCCCACTCTCAGTCATACAATTCTACTAGAAAAACCATTGCTTGACTTCTATCAGCCTTCTTCCAGATTGTTCCCCCATAGCTGAAGATGAAGTTCATTAGTGTGGGTAACTTGAATCAAAGGTAAGTACTTTTCGTATCTCAGGCAAAGTCTATGTTTTTGTTCTGTCATTTTCTTCAACAAACAGAAACAAAATGAGACTTTTGTTCATAGTTATTGTTCCTTCCACTGTATGCGGAAGTCCTTGATGCTCATTCTTCTCCCCAAATTGTCCCCAAACCAAGCCAAGTGTTCTCTTCCTTGTCCTTGGCTTCCTTCTGCAGCCTCAGCTCACTCTGAGTTATGGTACACCTTAATCAATTCTTACAGGACCTTCCAATACTTGTCTCCACTGTGCCTGGCCTTGTTTCTTTCTTCTCCCTGTTTTTCCCACAAAAAGATTCAGATGAAATATAGGCTAGGATCCCATGGAACAAAATGTTTCAGAGGAAGTCAGGCCAGGAGGGATGGGGAGATATTTAAGAATGAAATTCTGAAGTCACCAAGGAAGAATTCCAGTGAGGAGGGAAAATGGTATTTGTCTTAAGGGACTAATGCCCTTTCTCCTCATCTTTGCATTATTGAAAACCTAATTTCCCTCAAAATACAGTACAGGTGCCCCTTCCTAAACAGGACCTTTTCTAATCCCCCTGTTCTCACTCTCCAACTTGAATTTACTTTGTATGTTCTGTGACTTTAATTCATTGGGGACTTTGTGATGAGGGTTGGAAAGATACAGGACCCCAAGACTGAAGTTCCTTGCATGGGCGGTCCTGAAAGAATTCACGGACTCACGCATTCTTGAGGCCAAGGTGGTAAAGATTTATTACGCTTTATTTATTATGCAAGAGTTCTTAGGGAACCTGCAACCTTAGAAGGGTACAGTTAAAGTCTATATAGGATATTCTATAGTAAAACATGTGCCAAATGTGCTAACTAGGTGATTCAGGGTGGGATTAGGGAGTGGTTGTTTCTTAAAGGAACATGAACTTTTAGTATCTACTGCGCAGGTATTTTACTCAAAGTTTGTCAAGAAATAAGCCAAGGGAGGGGCTTCTTGGAGGAGTGGGTTTAGTCCTGAAACATCACTAAGTCAACTTAATGGTCAGGTCTGACTGAGAAATTCTCAGGCTGTTCCCATCAATATCTTGTTAGACAAGATAAACATAAGAGAGTATACACTTGTCTAAGTCTAGGATACATATAATTGGTCAGTGAGTAGTAAATGTCACTATGACCAATACACAGCCAGTACACAGCTGGTTCAAACTAATAAATTCTATAGGCACAGATGGCTACTATATCAGGAAGAGAGATCTAGGGCAGGCTGTCTACGGACTGGGGAGAAACTGCCCTGAGACACTGTTTTGAGGTTAGGGAGAAATGTGATTTTTTTGAGGGAAGTTGATTTTAGAATTGCACCCAAGCACCCCATCACTTTGTATATATCCTGCTGATGCATCCTATGGATACATTGAGTCTTATGTTTGCTTTTTCACTATAACTTTCAGGACCCTGCAGTTCAATTTTCCTATATTTGTATGTTGTCTCCCCATGGAATTGTAATCTTCTTGAGAACAGAGACAGTCTCAAATTTCTGTTTTTATCCCCAGTTAACACAATGTTTTGCATGTATGCAAACTTTGCATGCTGATTCAAAATCCAAGAAGGGCAAGGGAAGGAAGTTGCTGTGGGAAATATATTAAGTTAAAAAAAAGAATATTAATAAATGAGTTGAAATGTTGAAAAGTAGTGTCATGTTTGTGTTCTATATGACAATTCATAATTTTTCCCTGTCTACTGTCATGTCAAGCAGATATAGTTTTATTTTCTGCAATTGCTTCTTAAAAATTTCAATACCACTGACAGGCAGTGTGATTGAGTGGATTGACATTGGGCTTTGGAGTCAAGAAAGACCTGGGTTGAAGTCCTATCTTGGTAAGAGATTGGCTGTGAAACCCTGGGTAGGTCATTTTCCTTCTCAGGGCTCTGGGGGAACTAAGAGTATGCATTGCAAAACAGTTGTTCATCTGCATTGGGAGAGGGAATTTCTTGAATGTAACTTCCCTACACTAATAAATCTAGAACAAAAATGAAGAGTGTAATACCGAAGAGAAGTAGGATTTGGAGAAGGTAGAGTTGAAACTTAATAAAAGGAAATTTCAATTTCAATCAATACTAAGTTTATGTTAGTCTTTATTAAAACAGAAAAAAGCAATACAATTTTCAGACACTGAATTACATGGTATTTACAAAAATATACAAGGGAAGAATATATTATATCTCTTCTGTACTAGTGGTGTGGCAGGTTTCAACTGTTTTCCCCTCGCTCCAGATTCTAGCTTGTTATATCCAGGATGATACAAATGTAACATCTTTTGTAGACAGAGTAAAAGTAAAGTCAATCAATATAAATAGACCAAAACAAGCATTTCCAAATCAAATTGTCTCACTAAATAGTAAATGATTCTTTTAATTATATTGCCAGAGTAAGATATATAGGACTAATTAAAAGATAAATGAACAGCCTGTAAATAGCAACTTCCATTCAATAGTGACGATACATCGTTCTAGCTTTGATTTTCACTCTTATCCCAGATGCAATCCTGATTCTCTGAGCTCCTTAACTAAGCTCCAGCAAGAGAGAAGAGGGAAGAAAAAAGGAAAGAAAGGAAGAAAAAAAGGAAGAAGAGAAGGAAGAGAGAGGAAAAGGAAGGAAGGGATGAATTTAAGTGCCTACTATGTGCTAGGCATTGTACTAAGTCCCTTACAAAAAGCCTATCATTTGATCTTTACAACTACCAGTTACTGTTGAGGGTACCAGAGTCTTCCCAGTCACCCACACTTACAACCACAGAATTATCCTCACATCCTCATTTTCACTCAACCAACATATCCTGTACATTATATGACTTGCTTCAAGACAACTCAAAAACTTCTTTCTAAGGAAGTCCTTCCCCAGTTCCTTCCAGTTCCTAGTGCCTTCCCATCTGAGATCATCTTCTATTTTACTATCTAACTCGTATGTATTCAGCTACTTAAATGTCATATACAACATTAGAAGGAGAGCTCCTCAAGGTCAGGGTCTATTTCCTCTTTGTGTACCTAGAATTTAGCACAATATCTGGCAAAAAGTGTTTAATAAATGCTTGTTGATATATTTCATTTGCCCATTTCCTATACTTCTGTGCTTTATAGTCCATTAATTCCCAAATGATGCTGACAAGGATTACACAGTATCAGCCTCTACTGGTGATCTCAAGAGATTTCTAAAACTTGCTTTTCTTTTCATCTCAGTAAATGTCTGTTGAATTATCACTTGAACCTGATCCTGCCCCCAGCCCTTTGTAGCTATTCCATGTTCATATTCCAATTTCACACTAGAAAGAAAGCAACAGGTACCCTACATCTTTCTATTCTGTTCCCACATCCTCTCCAATTTGTCACTTCCTCCTTTTATCATTTTAGACAATCTGGTAGGTACAAACTGGTATCTCAAGGTTGTTTTCATTTATATTTCCTCTAATCAATAATTATTTAAAGCATTTTTAATATGAGTATAAATTATTTTGATTTTTTCATTGGAAAACCATTTGTTTATATTCTCTGGACATTTATCAGTTGAGAAATGACTCATATTCTTATAGATTTGATAAAGTTCTTTATATATTTTAGATATGAAACCTTTATCTGATTAAGTATTTATAACACCCCCCCCCCCCAATTTTCTACTTTCCTTCTGATCTTGGCTACATTTCTTTTATTTGGAGAAAATCTTTTTGATTTCATGTAATCAAAATTATTGATTTTATACCTAATATTGCTCTCAGTCTTATTTATTCATAAATTGTTTGCCTGTCCATAAGTCTGATAAGTAATATATTCCATATTCTTGTAAAATCTCTATATCTAGGCCATGTATCCATTTTGATCTTATCTTGGTAAATGGTGTGATATTGGTCTATTTTCAGTTTCTGCTGTGCTGCTTTCCAGTTTTCCAAATTTGTTTTTTTTACCAAATAATGAATTCTTATCCTATATCTCAAAGTACTCCCCTTAATATACTGTACTGTATACTAGTACTTTGTTCCCTGAACTTAGAGTTTCTTTTTCCTTTCCTCTTTATGATTCCTCATGGCACATCCTGGAAACCTGGAATGCTCTCCTGAGTTCTCCCCCAGACTTTGCTAGTTAAAATCTTTCTTGTTCCACAAGACCCAGCTGTCAATCTCTAAATGAAGCCTGTTCGTAACTCCAAAGTCGTAAGTCATTTCTCTCCTCTGTCAAACCTTTATAGAATTGTTTGCCCCATTTCTATGCACTTATATTCTATTTTACTTGATATTTATGTATGTTTTATATCTTTTGCAAGAACATAAACTTTACGTAGGCAGAGATGAAGCTTAATTTAGCTTTGCATTTCCCTTAGTGACTAGCACAGTGCTCTGAATGTAGTAAGCACTGAATAACTGTTTTCTGGGTAAATGATATTTTGTCTTCTGAAATGGCTTCTTTAAAGGAATATGTTATTTGATTTTATTTCAATTTAGTATGCAGTACTGCTGCATTTTGTAGAAAGAAAAAGACCATACTCCAAAGGAATATTAACATGAACAGACAATATACACATAAGTCTTTCTCTAAAAAACTACAAAATTTTCTCACTGAAGTGATGTGTACATGATAATTACTGAAAAGAGCACACAAAACATAATGCAAAAATGGAAAACACAAATCCCTGAGAAGTGCTAAAAGTGAGAGCAAACAGTGTTCCTGAAATAGCTGCTCTAGTTTGTACTTAAGATAGTAATCAGTATATGTCTCTCTGGTGTTTTTCAAGAAGATTTGTATTCCCATCAAGAAATGACGAAGCCAGTCAGAAATATGGAAAACCATTTGGTTTGAAAACAATGCTATATCAACCTGTTCTTAAAATAAACTGGTCTTTTCTAACACTTATGAGTAAAGCATAAATATATTATGCTAATTGGTATGGCAATGTTGCACCCACAAAGACTACTGATTAGGAACTTTAATATGTCAGGGTTCAATTGTGATAGAAAGACTATGTTAAAATTTTCTTTTAAATCTTTTCCTAAAAAAGGTCTGAGTTTGGATTTTTTGTGGATGTATCACTTGACTGGCATCTGACATAAAGCTGAATGGAAAAGTAGTACAAGGAAAAATCATCCCTTACCTACAAACATTAAGTAATCATAGACACCCTCTATTATTTTCATCCCCATAAATTAATACTGATTTTCTTTTCTCTCTATGTTCTCAGCATGTTTTGCATTGTTCTTGAGTCATTGAAAAGCTGAAAATTCAAACTATAGTTAAGTATTTTACTATAGATTAACACTAAAGAGATGTCATAACTCTTCATGAACCAAAAGAAAACACCTGACAAGGATGTACTGCTCCTCCTACAAACTCCTGTACTAATAATTGATTCTATAAAAATTAAATTGATGCTAACACTAATTGATGCTCACTTAATGTGAAAAGCAAATTATTTTAATTAGCAAAATTCCTGTGCAGATACTATTTTATAATTGTCATACTATTTTCAGTTCAGCTACAACAAAAATACCATTAACCACAAAAAAATCCTAATCTGTTATTGCCTGTATTGCCAGTGCAATGTGCTGCGCCTGCATTTGTTTGTGGTTTGGATAACACGATAATACATGCTTGAACAACAAATAAGGATCATAGAAAAAATGTTATAGTTTATTTCTTATAAGTATAGATGAAAGTTTATATACATCACCAAATTGGGGAGAATGCTTACATCTGGATCATGCAGTGGCGGTGTTCCGGTTCAGCCTCCAGAGTCCCGATTGGGAAATACTCCAGGCAGTGCATCCACTCCACAGGTGAGACTCCAAAGTCTGAATGGAAGAGCCCCACTTTAAGTTCTTCAAACAAAGAAGGCACCACGCCAAGTGTAAGGCGTGATCACATACAAAACACATCTTTGTTATCCTAGGATGTTTGCTTATTGGGAGAGTGGCCAGCTCATCTCAGGAAGCAAAGTCAAGGACAAAGTGTGTGAACACGTGTGTAGCACATCTGGTATCTAGTCATATGTAAGTACTCACAGAACAGGATTAAATATTGGTCATGAGGTCTACTTGTTAGGCCTAGACCACTAAACAGGGATGAACTTACATTTATATATTATTCTCATTTCATTGCCAAAGGATGCAAACTGAATATGTACAAGGGGGATTCTTAACCAGTAGAGAATGCTGATTTTGCCTACTAAGAGTTCTTAGATTCCACTCTTGTGAATGGGGGCTCTTTTATCAAGATTTTTTTTCTTCTCACATTTAATAGATAACATGAATAACGCCCTAAGGAACACACAGGTACCAGGAACAGATTTGAGCAAATACCATCATAACATCCCATAGAAGAAGATCTCTTCAAGGATAAAGACAGTTTTTCATAAAAATCATGCCTAGGATAGTGCCTTGTATGTTGCTGGACCTTAACAAATGTTTGTTAAAATGAAAAAAAAAATTTATATAGTAAATATAGTAAAAATAGTAAATATTGTAAAATCTAATACCTCTAGCTGGCCAAATTATCAGAAAGAATATGCAAAAGCTATAAGCTAATGATTGAATCAATATTTGCTATTACACATTCTTTACAGTAGTGATAATTATTTATCTATAACTTTATTACTAAAGGTTTTTTCCTCTTAGACTTGACATTTATAACTCCTATGAGAAAAGAAGTTCAATGGAGAGTCAACTAAATCTGATTGCATCTAATAGTCAACATTAGTCTCGTGTTATCAAAATTAAAGGACTTGGTCTTCCTTTTGGTCTTGTGATTCTTCTGTCATTTAGTCTTGTCCAACTCTTTGTGAACTCATTGACCAAAGCATGCCAGGCTTTTCTGTCCTGCACTATCTTTTGAAGTCTGTCCAAGTTCATGTTCCTTGTTTCCATGATACTATAAATCCATCTCATCTTCTACTGTCCCCTTTTCCTTTTGCCTTCAATCTTTCCCAACATCAGGTACTTCTCAGATAAGTCCAGTCTTCTCATCATGTGGCCAAAGTATTTACACTTTAGATTCAGTATGTGACTTTCCAATGAGAAATCTGAATTGATTTCTTTTAAGTATTTCCCAATTTGATCTTCTTGCTATCCAAAGGACTCTCAAAAGTCTTCTACAGAACCACAATTTAAAAGCATCAATCCTGCGGCGCTTAGCTCTCCTTACAATCCAACTCTCACAGCCATGCATTGCTAACAGAAAAACCTTAGCTTTGCCTATACAGACCTTTGTTAGTAAGGGCATGCCTTTGCTTTTTAGTATATTGCCCAGAGTTGCCACAACTTTCCTTCCAAGGAGCAAGTATCTTTTAATTTCATGGCTGTAGTCACTGTCTGCAGTGTTCTTTGGCTCGGTTCTCTATATATTTGAGAAAGAAACTTTGATAAAAGTGATAAACAACATTGTTTTCACTTCCAACTTTTATATATATTTTTAAAAATGTAAGTTATTCAATGGATTTCCTGTGTATCCACTAGTCTCTTTAGACACCTTCCTTTTTTCTTCCTCAGTATAATTGCTTTTTGTTCTGTCCTCAAAATTTGGTGCTTGAGAGCTTCTATGTTTCCTTGCCTGAATACCTCTAGAGAATTTTAAGCTATGGAATTCTAGCTATCCTTTCTCTGAATTCTTAAAATCTGCATTTCCAATCCTAGCATGGACATCTGGCTATGCCTGGGTTTCTCCCTTTACTTATCATAAGCTCTAATATAAAGTTTTACTTCCTCTTAAGTTTTCTATTTCTATTTCAGCAACCAGCTTCTCCTTATCTGTCAAAAGTAGATTCCAAATAACAGTGCTTCCTTGTTCCTTTCTCCACCTTTTGTAGAATGAAATTATCATTAAGGTACCGTAAGAATTTAATAGTTACCCTGCTTTTGTAGGGAAGGCTCCAATAACTGGGGTACAGTACGGAGCTAAGATCATATCTATTTTTTGTGTTGTTGATTGTAAAAGTATTTTTTATATAGGATCAAATGTAGCTTTAAAAGCTCTCTTTTTCAAATGAGGTCTCCCAGATCAGTGAATAGATAAGCATTTATTAACCCAACTGTGTGCCTGGTGCTGGAGATTCAAGTACAAACAAAAAGTCTTGGCTCTCAAAAACTTGCCTCCTAATAGGGGATGACAACATATGTAAGGAAATCTGAGAAGGGAGTGGAGGAAAGAAGTAGCCAGTAGGGGCATGTTGGCTAAGTCTGGAGAAGGAGAGATGGCTGATCTGGGCCCTTCCCCGAAATGGAGATTCCAGGAAGGCTCACTAATAGGAGAAAGAGTAAGGAGGCAGTTGAGACATGAAGGCTAAGTGCATGAACGATTGAACCTCATGGGGTGGTTTATTCAATTCAATTTATTCAATCAATGTTTATTCAACTAATTATTTATTTAATCAATTAATTATTTATTCAGTCAATTAATTCAATCAATTTTTAAAAATAAGTATTTATTTACATCTTTTGTTCTTACATCGCCTATGTTTTTTAAGAAGTGTACTTATTTTAAACCCCTTTCCCCCTCCAAATTCTCCCCATCTGGAAAAAAAAACCCTTCAAAATCATTATAACATATAACCAATTAAGCAAAACAAATGTACATATTTGCCATGTCCCCAAATATATCTTCTTCTGCATCTTGAGTCCATTATCCTTCTATTAGAAGCCATCACCTATGTGTTTCCACTGGATTTCTACTCTCTGTCCCAAAGAGTCATCATTTATAATGAAATATAAAGAAAGGGAGGAAAAAAACTTCACAAAACTAAATAACATACCAGAAAAGTACAATATCATATACAGTATATCCCACACCTATGATCCCCCTTCTGCAAAAGACTAAGGGAAACCATTTTTTCATTTCTTCTTTGGGGCTACATTTGGTCATTACAATAATATAAAACATTTTAAAAAATTAAATTTGTTATCTAATTCTGCAGCAAAGTTAAATTCTTTTCTGTATAAAATAGCTCCAGCCAAAGAATTAATTCAAGTATTAAGATAGGATTGCTCTGCATGTGACACCAGCAACTTGATTTTCTTTTCCTTTGGAGTTAGTTACTCAGTGATTAAATCAGCTCTGTGAGTGTAGGTCCAGAGTAGAGTAAGGACTCCTATCAGAAGAGGGAAAGGATGAAATGCCCCAGACCTACCCTGGACACAGAATTAATTTACAGGTTCCAAATAAAGTTGGTTTGGTTTCTCACCTGAGGGAGAAGACAACTCAGGTGACTTCTAGTTGACCACAGGTCCTAAATCCCATTAGGAAGAGCTCCACATCGTCTGGGAAGGTCTTTAGGTACCATGATTCCTTTGAGATAGGAAATCCATTTTCTTTGCATTTTCTGTCTTTGTTGCTATTGGGCTGGAAAAGGCCACATAAAGCACCAAGACAGGCATTTATTGAATATTATAAAACAGTGACATTAAAAAAAAAATTCCCAATTGCATGTAAAAACCATTTTTAACATTCATTTTTTAAAAATCAAGTTCCAAATTCTCTCTCCTTCCTTCCCTTCCCTCTCCTTTCCCTGAGGTCACAATTTGATATAGATTATACATGTGCAATCATGCACAGCATATTTTCACATTAGTCATGTTTTGAAAGAAAACACAGAAACTCACAAAAAATGAAATGAAAAATAGTATGCTTCTATCTGCAGTCAGACTTTGTCAATTCTTTTTCTGGAGGTGGTTAGAATTTTTCATCATAAGTACTCTGAAATTGTCTTGGCTCATTGTATTGCTTAGAATAGTAAGTTATTCACAATTGATCATCATATACTGTTGCTGTTACTGTGTACAATGTTCTCCTGGTTCTGTAACTTCACTTTGCCTAAGTTCATGTCTTTCTAGATTTTTCTGAAATTATCCTGCTTGTCATTTCTTATAGCACCATAGTATTCGATTAGGAACATGTATTACAATTTGTTCAGCCATTAACTAATTGATGGACACCCCCTCAATTTCCAATTCTTTGTCATGAAAGCAATATTCTTTAGTAAACTTTATAAAAATTTATTTTTTGAGTCTGCATAATTTTGTACATGGGGTCAATTGTGATTTTTACCTCTACATTTGAGACAGTACATGATCTTGCCACAATGACTGTTTTGAGATACTTTTCTGTATGGCACTGGGGAAGTAAGTGGAAGGACAATGTTTATTTTTGAGGGCATGGATAATATGTTCAAAATGTGCCTTAGTTGACTTGCTGAGGATGTCACAATTTTCAAAGTGAGGGAGGGTGGAGAATGTAAGGGCCAGTCCTCATGAACATATATCAATGATGCAACTCTTCATGTAATGGAGGCTGAGGAACCTCCTTCCAGAAGAGTTGTGATAATTTCTATTGAAAATACATTGGAGAGATTTTGAGCACGCGCAGACTTCAGTAACTGGTTCTGTCTTTGAATCACCCAGTAAGTAGAAATCTCTTTGATTGGTTTCAGTTGTGCAGCTGCAACTGGGGCACATTCAAAAGGCACTAGTTAATCAGGATCTCTTTTTTTTCTCTTTGGGTGAGTTCTTGTTTGTTGGTACTCCAGTGAGAGAAGACAGACAGTTCTGTGAAAGAAGAGGCCTCCTTCGTCCCCATCTGAGGCTGATATGTGGTCGGTAAATATGGACCGTGGTTCTCTGTCTTGGTGTTTATTCTTTCATTTTAGGTGGAGATGAAAAGCCTCCTTACATAAGGGGTACTATTGACCTTAGGAGCTTAATGAGAAGTCAAGTTCAGTCAAAAAAATCAGTTCCTAGAGGAGTGAGGAGAGGTCTTTGAATGTTCTGTAAAAACTATAGTAAATCTGATCCCCTTCTCTCTTCTCTCCCCACAACAAGGTGGCGTAGTAGGGTATGTGTGGGATGGCTCGAATCCCTACTTAAATTAATTACTCAGAGGCATCTCAAAGTGATGAAAGAAAGATTTATTCAATTCTTGAGAAGAGGGGCAATTCCTGTACCCGTTCACCTGGAGCAGGAAAAGCTGAAGACAAAGGAGAAGCAATGATATATACAGACTCTAATGCAAGTCCCTCCCTCCCCACTGACCATCATCCTCATTAGTTGAGACGCAAAATCTAGCCAATACCTTTCGAAATGAAGACATAGAAGAATTGTGTTTCATCCAATCATTGAGACTCTAATGTACTACACAGTTTTACATCCTAATATGGAATTATTCCACTCTAAAAACATTGTAACCTTGAGCCTCTCGGTCTTACCTCACCCCTGGGAGAAGAATTACAATCTACTATTCCAAGATTTTGGGGGAAATGAGGAAATGCTTGCATTTCTGCTCTTGCTCTATCTTTGGAGCAAGTTAATTGATGTTAATTGGTTAAATGGAACTGGGATATTAGTCACTGGAACTTAAGAGTGGGGGATACACATCTCTATCCTTCAGGGGAATACCTCCAACCATGTGGAGGAAATGTAGCCAGCTTGACTTTGTAGCAAGCGTATAAGTACTGCAGATGAATTAGTCTATTTCCTCTACTTACTAGAAAATTTAAAAATCAGGCAGCTGCCCAGTCCTTGTCTGGTGTAATTAATGATGACAGAGGGTAGAGATTTGTGAAGAAATTTTGATCAATAGCGAGAAATGGCTGCTGTGTGAAGGTATGAAGTAGTCTTTGACTCTGTATGGAAGTGCCAAAAGTGAGGGTGGAGGGAGATGTGCTGATACCCCTAGAACTAATTGAGATAAACCTTTGAGGCAAACGTATGCAAAGCCCAGACAGGACCAGATTTATGAAGGAGTGATTGTACTATAACCACCCTTGCTAACCTGGAAAATGACAAAGCCTATAACTGGGAACTAAAACTACCTACAGAGAGATCCTTACACATTAAATTTCTCATGTGTGGGTGCTCAGTCTATTACATACAGTACATTCTAATAGGGGTTAGGAGGGTGGGAATACAACATGTACACAGAGAAATAAATACGAGGTAATTTGAGGAGGGAGACAGTATTATTAACTAGAGAGATCAGGAAAAGCATTCAATAGGAATTGGGACCAGCACTGAGCTTTGAAGGACATTAAGGATCCTAAGAGGAGGAGATAAAAAGGGGAATGTATTCCAGGTGTGTTGGATGACCTGTGTCAAAGCAAGTAGGCCAGGTTAATTAGAACAGTTGGTAAAGGCCAGTAATATGAAATACCAGAAGAGATCTACATTATAAACCGTAAAACACTGTATGAATGTCAGCAGTTGTTATTGTGTGGAATGGCAAGACCCCTCCTCCAATTGACTACCCAGAGGCACCTCAAATTATAGACAGAAAGTCCTTTCTTTGGTTCTTGCAAGAAGCAGGTGGTCCCTTCACCAGTTTCCTGGAGCAGGGAGGCATCTCACAAGAGCAGATGCAGGGTTATAAAGCTAAAACCCCCAAAACTCCCCCCGCCCCCGCCAACTTAACCTTTAGCTGTTTATGTTTTGAGCAAGTGGCGTATTCTCAGAAATTCCCCTGATGCAAAGAATTGAAAAAGAAACTGAACAAATGTTTCCTTGTTCTACAAGGGGTTTTGGTTGTACAATATGATAAGGAAATGGGTAAGCAAACAAGGGGAGAGGGGTTGCAAGTGGTTTTACACCTTTAAGTTTAGAAACTCAGGCCTGGGTCTGATCTAGCCTAGATAAGAAGTCTTCACTTTATCCCACTCATTATTATTAATAAGGTAAAGAACAGGGGCAGTCATGCATGCATCAGAAATCCATAATAAGTTTTAAAGGAATTTACATAATTGATGCCAAGCTTTTTCTGAAAAGACATGTTAACCATAGATAAGACTTGAATTAGAGGAAATCTCCAGGGTCACTCAGGTCATCCCTGTGATTTAGAATTCCCTTTTTTCTTCTGGTTATCCCAATCCCATCAGTTTTTCAAGGCCTACTTCAAGTTCACCTTTTCAATTCAATTTCCCTTGAACACCACACCTGGAAGTGAGCTTTTCCACTTCTGTAACATTTGCTGTTTATTATTTTGACTATTCATTTGGTACCATGTGTTGGGAAGCCCTGAAGTTAGGAATAGGTTGCATTCAAAAATCTGTTTGTAAGTCAGTTTCCCAGAACTTAGAATATATTTTCCCATAGAAACACTACTGTAGAAAACGAGTTCTATGGAGTAGAGATTTATGGTTTTATATACAACATGTTTTATGTTTTGTTCTATATTTGGAAATGCTCACTTTTTTGGGGGGAATATTTGTTAAGTTCAAAAAAGAAAAGCAAAAAATTTATTATTTTTTTAATAGTGAGGAGATAGAAGAAAATGTTATCCTTGGTGGTTTAGTTCTTACTCTAACTGACAAAAGCCTATTTAACCTAGGGAAACTCTGAGGTCTCCCCCTCCGACATGGAGTCCCTTGTAAAGGCAAACTAAGTCATCTTTTCCTCAATTCTTACCTACCCTTTTATTGCCTCAGACAAACCAAGACAAGCGAAAGGCCTTAGCTTAAAAAGGTCAAGGTCTCCTACTGCATTCAGGGCCATCTCCAGTCATCCTGACCATTGTCTTGCCATTGGACTCCGAGTTTGCACAGCTTTGCCTCACTTGAATCCAGTTCACTTCCAAGTTAAGACACCACTCTCCTGATGCCATGGGTCCTCTTTGAGAACAAAGAATGAACAATACATTAAATAACATTAATATTTAACCTATAATGTGTTTCAGTTATAGAAAGCATTGTACCAAGAGTTCTAGTTCAAGTTCCACCATATGCAATTCTGTTCTCTGTACGAATAGATTCTGAATGCAATCTAGTCATGGTTCCTAATGGTTTTTGTTCCATGAACAAAAACTGTGTTGTGAACCCTCAGGCTCACCATATGCTGCTCGTAATATTCTGCAATTATTTATTGCTTAAGGCACCATTAAAGAATTTTTATATGAACCTCCTGAATTATCATCACAAACCCTCAAGAGGTTTGCGGATCACTAAATGAGAACCTTTGCTATATAGCAATAGACATGACTCCTGCTGGCTTTACTTATATGTTTTTCTTCATTACAAGACAGGGTTCAATGGAGGTGGTGTTAAGGGAAAATGATTGTTGTGAAACATAAGGAAATAATAAAACTTAAAAAGGAACTACAGCAAGGTCAAGTTGACCTATAGGGACCACTCTGTGGAGCATGCTCAGAGTTGCCATTCCTGGTTTTGGTCCAAAGGGAGCTTTGGGGTCTGCTTTTGGTCGTGTGTGATCGATCAGGTTAAAAGGCTTATACTGTAAGATGATGAAGAGTCCTCGTATTGGCTGCAAAGTTAACGGAGGTGATGACTTCAGCCTTCAGTAGCTGTATGAAGGAGAATAAATGCCCATTTAGTCTCATTGTTCTATCTGTTTGCAAATTTTGTCAGAGTTGTTTCAAGCTTCTCCAAAGTGTGTGTGTGTGTGTGTGTGTGTGTGTGTGTGTGTGTGGAGGGGTGCTATAGGTAGAAGAATAAAGAAACTTGACCTAGTTCTCTTTGGAACCCACGTCGAAGGTGATGCATTGGATAGACTGCTGGGTCTAGAGTTAGGAAGACCTGAATTCAAATACGGTCTTACTAACTGTGTAACCCTGGACAAGTCACTTAACTTCTGCTTGCCTCAGTTTCCTCATCAGTAAAGTGCAAATAATAACAGCATCTACTTCCCAGGGTTTATCCCAGAGGATAAAGAGATAAAATTTGTAAAGTATTTAGCATTGTGCTTAACAAATTTTAGACACTGTGCTTATTCCTTTCCTATGCAGCTGTCACCTAAAGCACATGTCTGACATAGGCAAGTTTGAGCCTAAATAAGTTTTTAACTTGGTAGGACAAAATACAGCTCTTAAAGCTCTTCTTCAAGAAGTGGTAGTTTTGGACTTGGCAAATATGGTAGTTTGGGCTGCCTTTTTTGCTGTTCTTTCTTAATCTTAGGCACATAGGTACCTATTCTGAGATAAAAGTGCATAAGCCTGAAGGCCACCTTAACTTGAGTCCTGGAAGTTCCATAGGGTTTGCCATTTTGCCAGCAGACATGTACTGGGAGTCCTTTGGACAGGGCAGAGCCAAGGTGAATTACAAAATTCCTAATGAGCAGTCTTACAAACCTACAGTCTTATTAGATTTAAATAGCTCTTCTTTTGAGTAGTAATAAGTTAACTGTTCCATATTGTACATTGATTGCCTTTTTACTCATTCCTTTTTGGGTAAACCCTAGATGTGAGCCATAACTTAAGTTAAAATCTATCCAGGGCAATAGGGTAGGGAGTTCAATGAGCCAGTGAGTGTGAAAAAAAGGGAAAACTAACTCCTTTCATTGAAGTCCAAGACTGAACCTGGCATAACTAAATGTCTAGGTGCATAGCAGAGGGGTACCCTGGATAGAGAAAAGAGGGCTACAGTGTCGTAATACCTGTGGGCTCAGCAGTAGTTGCTCAGTGCATTTAAATTCAAACTTGGAATAATAAGAATATGTTTTCTCCTCTCCCCATCAGTCCTCATCCCCACAATGGGCAGCTCCTAGTACTCAGGAATTAATGAGATCCTTAAATTTGTATGATAGAGGGAAACTCTCTATTGTGCACAGAAGAAGATGAATTACTCCTCAGGTACATGGACTTGCCAGCTGAGGACAGTAGCGGTCCCTGGGTGATCTGTGTAAAAAATAAGTCATTGTCGTGTTACCCAGTCCCCGCTTCATCTCCACCCCAGTCTAGCATCCTAAATGCAGATGCTTAATGAGGACTCAATTGTTTAATCAATAAATCCACAATAAATCCATTTTTTTATGCACTAGCTAGGTATTTTTCTAGGTAGTAGGGAAACAAATGTAATGGCACATCTGATAACAGAACTGAGTTTTGAAGTAGGGATTCTTAAAATTCTTAGGGGCTACTAGGTGCCACATTGGGTGTAATGCCAGGTTTGAAGTCAGGAAGACTCATCTTTGTGAGTTCTAATATGGCCTCAGAAACTTGCTAGTTATGTAACTCTGGACAAGTCACTTAAGTCACTTAACCTTGTTTGCCTCAGTTTCCTCATCTGTAAAAATGAGATGGAGAAAGAAATGACAAACCACTCCAGCATCTTTGCCAAGAGAACCACAAATGAGATCACAGAGTCACATACAACTAACACACACACACACACACACACACACACACATGAATTTTTAATAACAGTAGTGAGGAGTGAGAGGATTCCAGACATAGGGGACAAATGCCTGGGCAAGTATACAGGAGTAGGGATAAGATATTGTGCCTGAGGAACAGTAAGTCAATTTGGCTGGAGTAAAGAATTTGCAAAAGGAAGAAATATATAATAAAACTGGAAAGGCAGGCTGGAACAAGGATAGAAAATGTTTTAAATGCCAGACACAGGAATTTGGATTTGATCCTAGAGGTAAGGGAGGTGGTGAGGAACAACAGGGTTTATTAAAAGAAAAGAGCAAATGTAATTTTTGAGTTCTTGTGGGGAAAGACTTGGAAGTTTGGCAACTGGTTGCCTATGTGGCATATAGAAGAGTGAATAATATTTAGTTAGTTAAATGATTTCACAACATCCTATATGCTAGTAATGTTCTTTTGCCTACCAAAAAACAAGGATGGATCCCAAAAGGTTGGAGACCACATACTTAAATTGGTTTCTACTCACTAGACATTTTGCCGTTTCCTTCTACCAGCTGGGAACATTTTTCTTTTTCTTATTTATTTTTTCAAAAATTTTTAATAGCCACTCCTAGGTCTGAATCACTCATGAATTCCATTTTAAATCCTTGTTTTAAGAGGTCTTAGGCTTTCCTGGGCTTGTATATGACTTGCACATTTTTCCATAGCTCAAATTTCTCCACCCACTCTTCTCAGTTCCTCAAATATTGAGCCAAAGAAAATCCACAATTAGTAAGGCTATCTGACTGGTTGAGGAATGGTTCCAAGGCCTCTTTCAAAATGTTTTTTCTTGAGGCATGTTGGAAAACTTAGCCAGAGAGAAGATTTGTCATTAGAAGGTATTGTTTTTGTATGTGGAAATTGTGAGATTTGTTTTCCCTAAACTGTATTGATTTCTTGTAAATGGTACTTTATTCTTTTCAATTTAGCAGAAAAATAAAGTTTTAAAAAAAGGAGCCTTCCTCCCTAAACATTTTTATGTATCATCCAGAAAGGTGGGTTTTCCCATAGGGATAGTCCTCTGCTGCATACTGTACCCAGAAGGATGTGACTCCAGAGTGGCTGAGAGAATTCTGAACTTGACACTGGGTTGCTGCGTAAGGGAGATTGTTGGAGGACACATTGCTGAGTAAGATTTTGAGAGAGGTAGTCATGAGAGGCATGCTGTAACTTTTGAACAGTTAATCATACTGCCTCGTTGCTGCAGATATTTAGGGGAGGTGATCCTCCTACTGCCAACCCCTCCCCACCTTATGTCCCAACTCTCTTAGATTGAGTTGTAGTGCTTTATATTACTCTTAGCCAAAAATTCTACTCTTGTGTATTATTTATTTTTTCTAATCCATACAACTTGTCAGACTTTTACTTCTTGTTTTTGCTTTGAAAAATGGACTTACTCACTGTTATCTATTCATGATGGTTTTTTTAATGTAACAGATATTAATTGGAAGTAACCAAGCTAGCAATATTAAGCATTACCTTCTCTCAAGAGGGATCAAGAAAAGTGACAAGTATTCTAGTTTATACCCCTAGACTTAGAGACAGTTGATAGGTGGATAGATATAATTCTAAGACAATCTATTGGAGATCAGTGAAGGAAGGAGAACACACCCTGAAATAACCCATCATTTGCTTCCTTCAAAGACAAAAAAATCAGTCTCACTTGGAAAGGGATAGACAAGATCCCAGATAGCTATCCATGTGACATGGACACACATACTCTCTTACGTGAGGAATTCAAATAAACATAGGAAGATTTATATGAACAAATGTAGAATAAAATAAGCAGAATCAAGAGAACAGGCAATAATAAAAGAGTTGCTCTGCCATTTACAAATAGGTAATATTAGACAAATGTTATCAATTACAATTTTTCTTTTCATTCATTCAGTCTTTTAAATTTATCCCAAACTTATGACTGTACATGAAACTGTAAATTCTACTTTTTTTTAAAAAGCATAAGTATATGAAGCTTAAGATAATAATGAAAACATTGGGCTTGATTATGTCTCCCCTTCTGAACTGCTCTTTTTATATATTTTTATATATTTTATTACTATTGTTATTACTATTTACATAATTGTTGTCAGTGATTATCCTTCTTCAGTGACATACTATACAAGGAACTGAATCATACCAATCTTGGCATTCTTGTTCTAAGTGAAATCAAGGTTTCTAGCTCTCTTCAAGACCAACCTCAAGTGCTTCTTCTTATACCAGGCCTTTCTAAATCCAATTTTATTTTACTGGGTGTGGTGGCATATACTTGTAATTCATGTTGCTAGAGAGGCTGAATCTGGTAGATAAAGAGCTCAGGAGTGAATTCTGTAGGACTCAAGCTAATAAAGTGTCTAGTCGAGCACTAACATGGTGAGTTTCCAGGAAGAGAGGGCTACCACTGCCCCAAGAGCGTAGCTAACCCAGTTTAGAAAAATGAAGTAAGTTAAAGCTTTGATACTGAATGGTATTTATTCATTGGGATAGAGCCATACTTTGAGGGTCATACTTCCAGCCTGGGAAAGATAGGAAGACCCAGAAAGCAAGCAAGCAACAAAGAAGGAAGGAAGGAAGGAAAGAAGGAAGGAAGGAAGGAAAGAATTTTTCCTTTAGACATGGCTCCCTCTTCACTCAATATCCTCAGCCCTGTTCAGAAGAGGAATAGGTTATTTTTTTAAAATATATTTTATATTGTCAGAAGAAGAACAAATGTTCTGAAAGTGCTCAGAAGAGCTAACTGCAGTTCTTCCCTTAAAGGCTTTTGCAGTAATCTAATGGAGAAATGATGGGGGCTTGAACAAAGGTGGTGGCTGTGTGGGTGAAGAGAAGGGATATAAGAGAAAAAAAGGTAGAAACTGTGTAAGACTTGGAGTTGATTGGATTCATGAGATGAGGGAGAATGAAGAGGCTGGGACAACGTCAAGGTTGCAAAATTCCCAGTTTGTGTCCCCTTCTACACTCATTTTTAAAAAATTCTGAATATTTTAAAATATTTTATTGTCTTTTCCCTATATTTTGTGACTTTAAAATTCCTGTGAGAAACTTCTTCAAGATAGAGGTGGTATCTTTGTGTTTATAGATTTATACATTAGCTCATGAATTCATTTAACAAGCTTAACATCAAGTTAGGGATGTGTTGGAGCCAACTCAAACTGAGTTTTGAAAGGATTGTTAAAATTTCAATATATTTACACCTCGGAAATGAACAATTACTACAAATCAAGGCTTTATTGTTTTCTCAGTTAAAGACTTGTGTTAGTGATACAAGTTAAAAGGATGTGTACATTTCCCTGCCATTGAGTCAAGTTGTTTGCTCCTGCGTCAAGTTTGGACAAGGTCTTGCTTAGGGAAAAGTGAATTACGTATAATACATAATCCTTGACTTCTAGGAACTTGTAATTCTAGTTATAGAACCAAAATATATGGGACAAAGTAAAACCAGAAAACCTCCCCCTGACCCCTCCCCACCTCCCCAATGCAGGACCTCATGAAATCTAGAAGTTGAAGACTTTACCCTGGGGTAGTTGATTTCATTAGGAAAAGCTTGATGAGGGTAACAGAATTCAACAAGGCTTTGAAAGTTAAATAGGATTGTAAGCAGTCAGACTGCGCAATAGATAGAGCACTAGAGATGGATTCAAGTAAACCTTAGATGCAATTTGTCTTTAGACACTTGCCAGCTGTGTGATGCTGGGCAATTCACTTCACTTTTTATTTGCCTCAGTTTTTTCATCTGAAAAGTGGGGATAATAATAGTACCTCTCTTCCAGGGTTGTTGTGAAGATCAAAGGAGATTCTATTTGTAAAGTGCCTTAAAACTTTGAAGGATGAAATAAATGCTAGTTATTGCAGTTATTATTTTACCAGATGCATCCCAAGCAGGGACAAAAACAAAGGTAGGGGATCTGGGAAGATAAAAACTGCTTGCAGGAAATACAGTTCCTCTTGAGATGATTATATATGAAAGTGTAAATATCTATTATATAAACATAGCTTTTTTTTTTAGAAAAAGGATATAATAAATTTAATACATTACTTTCAAAGATAGCTTGCTTGTATGTGCTTCTCTCTGAATTTCCTTCTATGTTCTTCTGTGTGCTAAAAAAAAGATGCTTTGATGACCCTCCTTTCTTTTCTTTTTCTGGAAATCTAATCTTATTTCCCCTCTCTCCCCAGTTGCTCCCTCTCCACCAATAAAAACAGAAAAACATAATCCTTATAACAAATAAGCATAGTCAGTCAAAACAAATCTATAAGTTTGATGTGTTCAAAAATGTATGCCTCACTCTGTACCTTGGATCCATCATCTTTCTGTCAAGAGATATATAGCATGTTTTATCAGAGCTCTGGAGTCATGATGGATGTTTGCATTGATCAGTTCTTAAGTCTTTAGAAGTTATGTCACTGTTAAAATTTATTTATTTATTTACTTTAAAATTTATTTATTTAACTTTTTACATTCATTTTCACAAAATTTTGGGTTCCAAATTTTCTCCCCTTTTCTCCCCTCCCCCCACCCCAATACACCGAGCATTCTAATTTCCCCTATCACCAATCTGCCCTCTCTTCTATCATCCCTTCCTTCTCTTGCCCCATCTTCTCTTTTTTTCCTGTAGGGCCAGATAACTTTCTATTCCCCATTGCCTGTATTTCTTATTTCCTAGTAACAAGAACAATACTCAACAGTTGTTCCTAAAACTCTGAGTTCCAACTTCTCCTTATCCCTCCCTCCCCACCCATTCCCTTTGGGAAGGCAGGCAATTCAATATAGGCCATATCTGTGTAGTTTTGCAAATGACTTCCATAATAGTCATGTTGTGTAAGACTATATTTCCCTCCATCCTATACTGCCCCCCATTGCTTCTATTCTCTCTTTTGATCCTATCCCTCCTCAAGAGTGTTGATTTCAAATTCCTCCCTCCTCCCATTTCCCTCCCTTCCATCATCCCCCCCACCCTGCTTATGCCCTTCTCCCCCACTTTCCTATATTGTAAGATAGGTTTTCATACCAAAATGAGTGTGCATTTTATTCCTTCCTTTAGTCGAATGTGATGAGAGTAAACTTCATGTTTTCTTCTCAGCTCCCCTCTTTTCCCCTCCACTAAAAAGTCTTCTGCCTGCCTCTTCTATGAGAGATAATTTGCCCCATTCCATTTCTCCCTCTGTCCTCCCAATACATTTCTCTCTCCCTGCTTAACTTCTTTTTTTTAAAGATATGATCCCATCCTATTCAATTCACTCTGTGCTCTCTGTCTCTGTGTGTGCATGCATGTGTGTATGTGTGTGTGTGCGTGTGTGTGTGTGTGTAATTCCACCAATTACCCAGATACTGAAAAGTTTCAAGAGTTACAAATATTGTCTTTCCATGTAGGAATGTAAACAGTTCAACTTTAGTAAGTCCCTTATGACTTCTCTTTGCTGTTTACCTTTTCATGCTTCTTTTCATTTTTGTGTTTGAAAGTCAAATTTTCTTTTCAGCTCTGCTCTTTTCATCAAGAATGCTTGAAAGTCCTCTATTTCATTGAAAGACCATATTTTCCCCTGAAGTATTATACTCAGTTTTGCTGGGTGGGTGATTCTTGGTTTGAGTCCTAGTTTCTTTGACTTCTGGAATATCCTATTCCATGCCCTTCGATCCCTTAATGTAGAAGCTGCTAGATCTTAAGTTATCCTGATCGTATTTCCACAATACTGGAATTATTTCTTTCTAGCTGCTTGCAATATTTTCTCCTTGACCAGGGAATTCTGGAATTTGGCCACAACGTTCCTAGGAGTTTCTCTTTTTCGATCTCTTTCAGGCGGTGATCGATGGATTCCTTGAGTACTTATTTTGCCCTCTGGTTGTAGAATGTCAGGGAAGTTTTCCTTGATAATTTCATGAAAGATGATGTCTAGGCTCTTTTTTTGATCATGGCTTTCAGGTAGTCCCATAATTTTTAAATTGTCTCTCCTGGATCTATTTTCCAGGTCAGTTGTTTTTCCAATGAGATATTTCATATTCTCTTCCATTTTTCATTCTTTTGGTTTTGTTTTGTGATTTTTGGTTTGTCCTAAAGTCCTTAGCCTCCATCTGTTCCATTCTAATTTTGAAAGAACTATTTTCTTCAGTGAGCTTTTGAACCTCCTTTTCCATTTGGCTAATTCTGCTTTTTAAAGCATTCTCCTCTCTGGCTTTTTGAACCTCTTTTGCCAGTTGAGTTAGCCTATTTTTCAGGGTGTCATTTTCTTCAGCATTTTTTGGGGTCTCCTTTAGCAAGGTATTGACCCGTTTTTCATGCTTTTCTTGCATCTCTCTCATTTCTCTTCCCAGTTTTTCCTCCACTTCTCTAACTTGATTTTCAAAATCCTGTTTGAGCTCTTCCATGGCCTGAGCCCATTGAATATTTATTTTGGATGTTTGGGATACAGAAACCTTGACTTCTGTGTCTTTCTCTGATGGTAAGCATTGTTCTTCCTCATCTGAAAGAATGGGAGGAGATATCTGTTCACCAAGAAAGTAACCTTCTATGGTCTTATATTTTTTCCCTTTTCTGGGCATTTTCCCAGCCAGTTACTTGACTTCTGAGATTCCTCTCTACCCCTGCTTTGCCTCCAGATCTGCCCAGCTAATGCTTGGGGTCTGAGATTCAAATGCTGCTTCCCAATCTCAGGGCTTTCGGCAGGGGCAAGTCTGCTATTCAGTGTGAGATTAAATTCAGGTTCTCAGGTGAGGGCAGGGCTGCTATTCAATGTGAGATTAAGTTCAGCTGCTCAGGTTGGGGCTGGGCCACCACCAGGGGCTCACTTCCCTCAGGGGGTTTATGCAGAGACCTTCAACAATGGATCCAAGCTCTTGCCTGCTTTGGGAGCCCTTGTCCTCTGCTGCCTCCACTGCTGCCTCATGAGGGGGCCTGAGTTATGGAGACACCCAGCTACCCTCTCAGCCAGCCAAAAAGGCTCTCTCACTGACCTTTGGCGCCTGTGGGTGGAGGGACCTGCGTGGCCACTGGAGACTCCATTCCTGAAGCCTGCTCAGATATGCAACTCTTGTTGCCGCACAGTCAAGGCAGGGCTGGGCTCTGCTCTGGGTTCAGTGCTTGATGGACCTTTGGTGTCAGTTTTTCAGGTCTCTCTGGAACAGAAATCTCCTCCACTCCGTTGCTGTGTGGCTTGTGCTGCTCAAGAATTTGTTGGGAGTTCTTCTTTACAGGTATTTTATGGGCTGTGGGTTAGGAGCTAGCATATGTGAATCTTTCTACTCCACCATCTTTGCTCCTAGCCCCTGTCACTGTTAAAATTAAGGTAGATTGAGGCACAAAGTTCTGATCATGATCAATTTATTGGTAAGACTAGCAATTACTACAAATTCAGTCTCTCTGCTTCTCAGTAAACAAAAAGACCCCAAGGTGAGGCAAGGGAACCATTACATAGTTTGTTTTTTCTCTGGGGTACACAGAAGAAAGAACAAGAGGCATCACAGATAGAAAAGAATATGATTGGTTACAAAGTCTGAAACATCACAGGTGGCAAAATCAGTATGATTGGTCGGATATTTGGGGCTAGACACAACCTGTCCTATTCTGCTGTCTGGAAAAGTTGATTGATAAAGTTAATCTTCTTGTTAATGGAACAGAGATAATCTACTTTCTTTACATGGAGTGATCCATGGGAAAGTTAAACTTCTGAATCTAAGGGATAACATATTTCTACTAATTGTCCCAGAGCAGCCAGTGGAATAGAGATACCAGGTTTCCTTCAATTAAAAATGTCTTACAGGGAAACTGAATGCTTAAACCTAAAATAACAGACACCTTGTAATTAATTATAAAATATATGTAAATTATACATAATACATATTATTTATATATATAATTTAATTAAAGATAGGGAAACTGAGCTTTTGAGCTTGTGAATTTCTGAATTGAACTTAAAGATAAAGAAACATAGTTTCAGCTATTATAGAAGAGAATCAATATAAAATATAAAATCAATATTTGATTTTAAAAATTATTTTCCTTTAAAATGTTGTTAATGTGCATATCATTTTCCTGAATCTTCTCATTGCACTCTGCATCAATTTTTACAGATCTTCTCTCAATCTGTCCCTTTCTCCACTTACTGGGCAATGATATTGTGTTTCCATAATTCATTCAACCATTCCTGAGTTGAAGGACATTCCTTTTGTTTCCAGTTCTTTTTGATTTAGAGTAGTGCTATTCAACTCAGAAATAGAGGCTACTAATCTGTACGTATGGATCCTTGGGAACCACATGTTGACTTAATTTTACATTTTAATGTAAATTATGTTTTAATGTATTTTTACTTATTTTGTTAAGCATTATATTTCCCAATGACATTTTAATCTGGTTCAGGCTTCACTCCTGAGTGTTTCTGACTATGTTTGATGCCTCTGTTGTAGATAATCTTAATGTTATTTCTCCTCTGCTATAGATTCAAGGACATGTTGTAACCAATTCTTCTAGCTCAAGAAAGATACTGCTATTTGCATTTAGTTTTATGAATGTTAGAATTTTGATTTGGCATTAGTTTTGCTTAGCACAAGTCAGGGTAGTCATATTTAAGCATTCCTATTAATATATAATAATGAGGATATCATAAAATGTTAAGCAAGGCATATTTCAGTCCTCTACATTGACAACATTTGCTTGTATAGGTAGAGGATTATTAGAATGGATATAATAAGAGGAGTTTACTTAATTAATAGAGCCAGCTCTCCATGTTAGCCTAATAATGGAAAATGGTAATGACTGTTGCCTATTAGGGTGTAATTAGCATAAATTCTCCTGGGGATGGAATCTTCTTGAGTTCCAAGTGATTAGAACAATTAATTAGATGTTAAAGAGGAATGAAGAAGTGTGCTTTGGCCTTTAAATTCAGTAACCACAAGCCACGATGGAAAAACAGAAAACAAATCTACAACCAAGGCAAAAAGGCGAGGTCATCCCTGTATTTCAGCTTGGAATTTTATGCCTCTTGAGGCTAATTATTTTCCATTTATTTTAGGTTAGTTTCATCTAGATAATTTGTCTTCAGAGGCATTGCAATTCAAAGGAGCCTAGTTAATTAAAAAACTTGGAATGTAGGAACATTCCAACTCCTCCATGCTTCCCCCCTCCCCTCCAGGGCTTCATTTTCATTTAAAATAAAATCCCTCAGAAGGGGAGAGACTGGGCTGGAGTTCTAATGGGGGTAACAAGAACAATTGACATTTATAGAGATTGTAAAGTTTGCACTTAATACTACAGAGGGCAGACAAAAAGTCTAAAAGAAGGTCACTGGAGTTAAATTTGGATTAAAAAAAATCAACTTCACAAGCATAGAATAGAGGAGGGAGATATGCTTGTATAGGAATTTGTCTGAAAAATATCTGTTATCTAATTTGAGCCTCATAACAACCTGAGAGAAAGCTAATATATCCATTATTATCCCCATTATTCAAATGAAGAAACTGAGGAACAGAGAGTTTATATGGGATGCCCTTGACAGCTAATAACCAGATTAAAATGTAACTGGGAAATAGTGAACAAAATAAAGAAAAATACAACAAAATATAGGTAATGTTAACATGTGACTTTATGAGTCAATACACAGCCTGCAGGGATCCTTATGTCTGGTTTAATGGCCTCTCTTTCTATCTGGGTTTGCCATCCCTGGCCTGTAGAAGTCTGGCTTTGCTTTTTTTGTGTCTTTCCATGAGTATGATGATCCTGAGCTGGCTATTGATGGTTATCTTGGCTGTAGGAGGAATTTCTTGCACTGGAGAGGATGACCACTGATTTACCATAATCCTTTGGACTTGTCTGAGGCATCAGGTAAGTTCCTGACCTTATCACCTTTGGTGGATCAGCCAAGGATAGGGATATTCTGGACTGAAGCACCCAGCCTTAGCCCAAGAGGACAGAATCAGATCCTAGCACTCTTGCTAACACCTAGGCCCATGGCAAGATGCCTCCCTGTATGGACAGAAGAAGTTGCTTCTTAGAGGAGGAGGTTGCAGCTGATGCTGGTGGAGCAGGCAGTGAGCACAGACAAAGGTCTCCACAGCAGCAGACATCAATGAGGCACCCAGTGACAGTGGCAGAAGTATGGGCACTGGCATGAGTAGTGGCAAAAGCCTGGTCCATGGTAGCCCTTTGCTTTCTATAATGTAAAACTAATCAGACCTTCTACATTACTGCCAGTATGGCACCTAGTAACCTACACAACTCTTCCCCAGGGAGGGCTTGGAAGACCAAAGATTGAGAGAGTGCTTGCTCTCTGGAAATAAAGGGGAGGTGGCATCTAATCATCTCCTAGGGATGAAGAGGATAGTCCCTCAGAGGCTTCTCACAGGACTGCAATTCTGTATTCTCTGTCCTCCCCATCATGGGCTTCCAGGGAGGGAAGGACTTGTCTAGCAGGCCTGGGAAGCACAAGTGGGTGGCTTATAGGACAACTTTTCCTGTCCTGTGTTGAGGAAAAGTGATCAGGCAGGAAGGGTCATATTATTAGTTGTGTTCCTGGTGCTGCTCTTTCTTATAGGCATCTCTTGACATTGTAAGATTCACTGTGAACTGTAAAGATTGGGCATTACCCACCACGTGGATGTAATAGTTTAGACTCTGGACTGAGTCCGTTCCTAGAATTCTCCCAGGTTCAGTCACTCTTTCAAGGAACTGTTGCTTTATTTTGCTTTTTTTTTAATTTAAGTTTTTTCTTTTTCTTTTCTTCCTCCTTTATTGCTACCTGAGTAGAGCCTCTTAAGGAGGCTGGGGTTGATCCAAAACAGCTCTAAAAGTTATTTAAATGGTCTAGAAGAGTGGTGTCAAACTCTGACAGAAATGGGTCCCCGCAGGTCTCCTATTGACTTAGAAAATCATATTAACATTATCCATGTTATACTATATTTTTATTTATTCTATTAAACATTTCCCAGTAACATTTTAATTTAATTCTGGTCTATGATTGTGGCCTGCTATTGAGAGTTTGATATTTCTGTTCCTTACCACCAAGCGTTAAAATATAGTAGGAGCAATATTCTAACCCATTCCCCATGCAAGTTAGGTTAGTTTTTTCTTAAAAAGATGTGAAAACCACTTTCAAGACTTGGTTGACTCAAGGGATTAAATGCTTAGTGTGTTGAATTTACTCACTCATTTCCTGAGTACAAAACAGCCATGAGGAGCTTCAAATGCCCACACTGATGCTTGTCTGGTGGAAAATGGTGGGCAGCTCAGGAAAAAGTTTGCTCAGGTGAATCAATTTGAGGGGTCCTTTATGCCAAAGCTTGTTGAATGGCCTTCTTCCACTATGGATAAGTAAATCTCCTGAATGATCTCTGAGTTTCTTATTTTGTTTCAATATTGCATCTAAACTATCAGAGGACTGCTCTGAGTCAGTCTCACCTCAGAACACCAAGTCAAATTATTTTTTTTTTGCGTTTGAGTACAGACAATTCTCCAAGACCATAAATTGCAGAGAAGGTGCCAGCCTAGACTGATTGAGAGTATTCCTCATCCTGGGATTCTCTATAATAAAGGAAATCATGAGGTCAGTCTTTATGCCATTCTGAGAAGCATCAAGGGCTCCAGCAGGAAGATAGGAAGGATATAGAGAATTAGTTGTGGTATAGATCCCAGATATGCCTACAAGGTCAACACAGTGATTGTCCAAACAGATGTTCCTCGGAGAAAGTTGGCAGGAGTCCGTAGCCTATGAACCTAGGAACTCCATATGATTTAGCTAAGTAGATCTTAATATGCTTATTATTATTTTGAACTTGAAAATTTTTTTGATACTTTTATTTCAGTACAATTGCTTCCTTTGTAATGCCTTGTATTCTATTTAATGCTTTTAAAAATGAAATTCTGAGATGGGGTTAATACGCTTCAACAGACTGCCTCATGAGCCTGTGAAGAACCCCTGATCTAGGCTAAATCTCAGCTAATGAGGAGGAGGGTTAAAAATATCTTCTTGTGGCAAACTTTAAGGAAACTTTACGTGACTCCAGTTTCCTTTTGCTAAGAGAAGGCATGTTAGGTAAAACAAACTTTGCCTTTTAAGTATTTTGTATGAATACTGCTTAACAGGTGTTGAATGGGATCAAGTTACTTTCTATGTGGTCTAGTTTCTTTCCTTGTGGAGTTTACATTCCATTATATAAGCTATTAAATGGTGGAATTGACATTTATTTCTTTGACTTCATATTTTTTTCTTCACTTATGTCAAAGCTAAAACCACAGTGAAGCACTGAGAGGTACCTGCACCCTAAGGAGAAGTCCCCTCTCTCAATCTCCATTTACTTATATTGTGGGGTTTTCTTGTTACATAATCCTGGTGTGGGTTAGGAGGAAGGGGGGCCATTTCCGCAGTATTTTGGCACTTTTAAAACCCATTAAGTCTCTCTCCTTTCTTCCATTTTTACCACTTCTTCCTCACTTTTGACTTTTTTTCTCTCCCTCTCCTTTATTTCTCCCCCCCTTCTGTCTTCATTCCTTTTTTTATACCTTACCTCTCTACTTTTTCTCCCTTTTTCTCTTTTCCTGTCTCTTTTTTCCCTAGTGTGCAGTTTTCAACTGATAAAAGGGAGTGGAGTTCATTCCTTATGCTTTTCATCATAGATTTAGAACTGGACGAGACTAGTTCATGGAAACCACCCCCTTTATTTACAAATGAGGAAACTGAGGCCTAGAGATTCTAAGTGACTTGTCCAGGATCACATAGCTCACAAATGTCTCTAATAGAGTCTTTCTGATTTCAAATCTGAGGCCTTATCCACTCTATTGCAATGCTCTCTTACTTTCTGTGGCCATTTAGTGTTTACTTTTCCTATATCTTTTCTTTCTTGAGTTAATAATACATTTCCCATCTGGGTTTTCAGTGACTTAGTACTGAAACCTAGTAGGTAGTAAGTTGGCTTTCAGTGAATGATGGCAAGATCCCATTAACTTTTGGGGCCTTAAGATCACTGAACTGATCTTTATTGAGCTTATTCAGTAAAACCCCAGATCATTTCCAGACAAACTACTGTCTAATCATCCTTCCTTCAGGGTGTACTTGTGAAGCTGATGTTTTCAAACCCAAGTGTAAGACTCAGTAAACTTTATTTTGCTGTCTTTCTGTTTTTCTTCTAAGAAGTTTGCGAAATAAAACTTCTCTTCCTAGGGTTTTTATACTACTGGGGAAATTAAGATTAGTCTGCTACATTTTTTCATAGTAGTAAAGAATTGTAAACAAAGTAGGTGTCCAGTGATGGGGCATGGCTGAATAAATTGTGGTATGTGAATTACATCAATAGAAAAGATGAACCTGGAGAATTCAGAGAAGTATTGGAAGATTTATATGAACTGAAACAGAATGAAGTAAGCAGAATGAAGGAAACAATATATCCAATGACACAACAATGCAAATGAAAAGAACAAAGAAATTGAAAGGGAATGTTGTTTAATTATAATCACTAAGCTTGGACTCAGAGAAGAATTTTTTTTTCTTTTGGAGGGGGGAAAGGCAAGGCAATTTAGATTTAGTGACTTGCTCAAGGTCATATAGCTAGTAAGTCATGTATCTGAGGTTGGCTGACTCCAGGTTTATACTCTGCTCATTGCACCACCTATTTACCCCTGAAAGTTGAGACACTATATCTCTTTCCTTTTGTAACCAATATAGGGAATTACTGCTGTATTGCATTTATTATCAGACATCATTGATATTAGTTTTTCAGAAAAGGGATTAACACCCCTATAGTAAAAAGCAAAAAACAAACAACTTTGTTATAAGGGATGACTCTATGGAGGAAGAGAAAGATATTTTCAGAAATGAATATGATATAAAAACAAAGCATCAAAAAAGTTTAAAATTTAGGCAATACTTTAAAAAGAAAATGAGCAGTAAAAGTTTATAAATAAGCAATCTTCTAATTTTTGTATCTTAAAAAGTTCTAATTTAGACAAATTAAAGACAGACTGCTAAAGCTTAAGTTGGTATAATTGTGTAAAAACTTTTATTATGCACTGTATAGTTAAGGTGGAGGTTGCTATAACTTTATATGTGTGTGTGTTTGTCCTTCGTTGCCAAAGAAGACCATGCTAGCAGAGAAATAATGACATGACTTGCACTTGACTTTGTTTTGAGTGAGGGAGGGCTGTGCAGGTCCCCAGCCTCGTTTCTCCTTCAGAGTCAACTGAATCCAGTGACCAGATAGTCATCAGGATGACTGGAAATGACCCAGGATGAGGCAATTGGGGTTAAGTGACTTGCCCAAGGTCACACAGCTAGTGTGTGTCAAGGGTCTGAGGTGAGATTTGAACTCAGGTCCTCCTGACTCCTGCACTGGTGCTCTATCCACTGCACCACCTAGCTGCTCCACCATAACTCTATATAAAGTTTATTAGAAAGCACACATTTTTGGATATGGCTGATGTGTTGACTTGTATTTCCCAACTCTACTTATTCCTTATTAGACAGAGTTCTATTGGGATTAAAGTGAGGTGGAAGGATGGGAAATGAAAGTAATAGGCACACATATCACATACACACACAATATTACATAGTATACATTAATGTAAAAGCATCAAAAAACATTTAAGTATTTTAAAATTGTTATCTTTTATTTTGTTATCATTTTTGTTTCTCAATATAGCCTTTTCCCCTCCCATATCAATTAAGTCTTGTCCTAGTGACAGAAAAAGAAAGAAAAAATAGTGTGGAAAAAATAGTTCAGGATAACCAGCTAACACATCATTTGAGCCTTATGGCATAAAAGATGTTCAACACATATAGTCACTCACCTCTTCAAAAAAGAGAAGGTTAAAGGAGAGAAATATTTTTAAAAGGTTATTATTATATCTTACGCATTAGGCAGAGATATTAAAAATTATTTAACATTATTCTAAAACAAAGCATCTCTGGCTTGGAAGGAAATCGTCTAAATAGAAATAGTTTCTCTCCATGCCCTCCCTCCATCCCTCACCTGAGTCTTCCTACATCTTTCCTTTCAGACAATTTGAGATTGCAGTTGGAGAAATCTTGAACATGGAAAAGACTATACAATATGTTAAAGCACAGTTTTAGGTTAATTTTACCATGCCTAATTGGGAATAATAGTGAATTAATCTCCTAAAACTACTCAATTCCTTTTCTGACTACTCCCCTAAAAGGGTTCAAAGGATCAAAAGCCTTAATCCCTTCAGAATGAGAAAAGCCACAATTTTAAAATTTAAATGAAAAAAAGATATTTTTGATTGTTAGTGTGGTTAGTACCATTATCATATTTCTCTGGACCTTGACTTTTGTTTCTGACCTTTTACATAATTTCCTAAAGAAAAAAATCTAAGAATTTTAGACAGAAGAAATATTTACTTTTTAATATTTTTAGCTGAATTAAAATGGAGATTTTTAATATGCTTCCATAGGAGGGAAGTGCATTTTCTCATCTCTCCTAAGGGCTAGAGCGGGTCATTTCAATTACACAGAATTAAATTTTTTCTTCTATTTTTTTTATTGTAGTTTGTTGATTTAACAAACTACTTTTTAAAAAGAACATATGTTAGGCTGAGTTGTAAGTGAAATTCAGTAAAGGTAGGCTGAGGCATGTTTTCTGTAAATAGCTGAATAGTTTATTAACAGATAGTGAATGTTAATAAAGTGGGTTAAATGGCTACCTCTCTTAGATCTTTTGACCCTGAAGAAGAAGTGCAACTCCTTTTTATAAACATAGAATAAAGAATAGACCAGGTAGGCCAGGAAACAATACAATTGGTTATAGGCTTGGCAGCATCATGCGGGTGAGGCCAGCATGATTGGTTATTTTAAAGAAAGGGGGCCAATACTCACATGAGACCAAGACCAGCCCTCTATGTCTTAGTGGAATGCTTTGTTGACTTATGGGACCCATCTGCATCCTGAGATTATTGATAGTGGACCAAGGATAGCAGACTCACTAGCTCCTGGGAATGAGATAAGTCCCCTTTAATTGGGCAAAGACAGGTAAAAGTGGGGCCATGTCAGTTTGTAGGTCCTCAGAGACCTACAAATAGATGTGGCATTCTTCAGGAGCTGAAGTTATGAGGGATAATGAGTTTTTCTTGGCATAAAGTGATTTGCAGGTGGTGCTGAGATAACAATTCCTTTTGAATTAAAGTATTTTAAAAGAGCATTGAACCTTTAAACTTAGCTCAGAGTTTTTCTGTAATTAAAAATGATCAATAGGAAAGCTAAATTTTTGCATCCAACTTGAGAGAGGAAGACTGAACTTTGGAACTCATGAACTTTCACTCAGAGATAGAGAAAAAGGTTTAGATTGTTATATAAAAGACAGAATAGAGTTACAGAATATAATTAACTACAGAGAAGAATCAAATACAAAATTAAAAGTCAATATTGGTTTTCTTGGCTAGAAACTAAAAGAATTGAATTCTAGCTCAGTTCTACCTCTAATTAAAGCTAGTATTTTATATAAAGTTTTAAGGTATGCAAAGTGGTTTACAAATGTTAGCTTATTTTATCCTCACAGAAACCCTGGGAGGTAGGTGGTATTCGGTGATGTGCTAGTAAATGTTTAGTAATTGGCTCTCTGGAAAAAAAAAATGTACACACTTTTAAGTTTAATCTGCATTATTTACATTTTCTCCATCACTTCCTTAATCTAGGCAATTAAAAAGTGACATATTAAGTCCTGATTTGTGGGTAATTTCTGAGGTATAAGTATTCACATTAAACATTTAACAACTGACTTTCTTGGCTCCAGTATATCCCTGGTGCTATTATTATCCCCATTTTACAGATAAGAAAACTGAAGCAAGTGGATGTTAAATGCCTTGGCCACAATCACACAGCTAGCATCAGAGCTCTAATTGGAAATGAAGTCTTTCTGAGTCTGTCTCATTCAGTGCTGTGTATCTATCGTACCTACCTAATTACTTGTGTGACCTTAGGAAAGTCACTTTATCTTTCTGAGCTGCAGTTTCCTCATCTATAAACATCCTTAGTACTTCTAATGTTCTTTTATTCTATTTCTGAATTAATAATAGATGTTTAGGGAAACTCCTTAGAAAGTCAATATAGGGGGAGACAAGATGGTAGAGTGAAGTGAGCATTTCTACTGAACTCTCTCAAACAAACCCTCTAAATAACTTTTAAAAAACACTCAAGTCAAATTCTGAGTGGGATAACTGAAGAAAAGTCATTATCACTAACTTTTCCAGCATAGCACATTTTAGGACAAAAGAGAGGTCTTTGGACCCTGGGGTTGGGGCTAGCTAGGGGTACAACATGATGTAGTACCAACATGATGGTAGTACTGATGGCAGTGCCAGATGTAGGATTTACAGGCTGCAGTGGAGGCAGCAGCAGTGGCAGCACTAGGAGCACTTTGCCCCTCAGGATGGCAAGGGGACTATACACTCAGTCAGAAAAACATTACAGGGGGTTCTTGAGCTAGCACTAGGTACAGAATGGGGAAACATTTTGCAGTTCCTTTGCCAATACCCAGTTCTAGATCATAGTTGTAGGATGGAGAGGGCTGGTTATGATCTGTGCTACCTGGAAAGGACCATAGCACAGACCAGAAGGATGGTAACCAGAACTTACCTTAGTTCATACCTTGGAATCACCTAAAACCTTTAGGTTTCCAGACCTAGCCACAGAAACTTAGGTTAGCTATCCTCCTGCCCCCAAGAGCCCAACTCTAACATAAAACTCAAAGTTGAAGAAAAAAGGCTGGAAAAAATGAGCAAACAACAACAAAGAGAACCTGATCACAAAAAGCTTCTGTTGTGAAATGGAAGCTCAAGACACAAATCCATAAAAAGACAATGACTTGAAAACATCTATCAGCAAAGTCTCAAAGAAAAATGCATATTGGACAGAAGTACAACAAAAATTCCTAGGAGAGCTAATGGGAGAGATTTTTAGAAAGAGCAAGAAAAAAGAAAGATTTTTTAAAAAATCAAATGAATGGGAGAAGAAAAACTGGAAGAAGAAATTAGTGCAATGCAAGAAAATTAGGAAAAGAGAATTAACAGCTGGTAAAGGGGGTTAAAAAAAAGCCCAACCTGACTGAACAATTGGGTAAGTGGAAGCTAATCACTCCACAAGAAAACAAAGGAATAAGAAAAACCAAGTCAAAAGAATAGGAGGAAAAAAATAGGAGAAAATTTGAAATATCTCTTAGGAAAAACAATTGAGGTGGAAAATAGCTCGAGAAGTGATAATTTAAGAATTACTAGATTACCTGAAAGCCATGATCAAAAAAAAGAACCTAGACATCACATTTCAAGCAATTATAAAGGAAAATTGCCCAGATATTATAGAGGCATAAAGTCGAATTTGAAAGAATCCATTGATCACTTCCTGAAAGAGAGGCCAAAATGAAAACTCGCAGGAATATTATAGCCAAATTTCAGAGCTCTCAGATTAAGGTTGAAAACAACCAGAAAGAATCAATTCAAATTCTATGGAGCCACAGTCAGGATCACACAAGATTTGGCATCTACCACTATAAAGACACAGAGTGCTTGGAATACAATATTCCAGAAGGCAAAGGAGCTAGGATTAAAATCAATAATATTCTATGTGGCAAAACTGAGTATAGTCCTACAGGAGAAAAATGGATATTTAATGGAGTAGAAAACTTTAAAGCATTCCTGATGAAAAGACCAGAGCTGAATAGTCAATTTGACATTCAAATACAAGACTCAAGAAAAGCATAAAAAAGTAAATATGAAAGAGAAACCATAAGGCACTTAATGTTAAAATGTATATATTCCTACATGGGAAGGTGATACATGTAACTCCTAAGAACTTTGTCCTTTTTAGGGCAGTTAGAAGGAGTCTATACAGACAGAGGCATGAATGTGAGCCAATTATGTTAGATGATCTCAGAAAAAAAGAATGGAAAGGTGAGAAAGATAAATTCATGGGGAGAAAATGAAAGGTGGAGGAAGAATGGGGAAAACTATCTCATGTAAAAGAGGTGCATAAGGAAGAATTTTTACAATAAAGAGGAAATGGGGGTGGGGAAACAGGCAATGCTTGCACCTTACTCTCATCTGGACTTGTTCAATGAGGGAACAATATTCAAGCACAAATGCACACAGCTGGGTATAAAATTATCTTACTGAATAGGTAAGTAGGTGGGGAAGGGAATAAGAGAAAGGGGGAAGGTGATAAGAGAGAGAGTAGGCAGTGATTAAAAAGCTAAACATTTTTTTTTTTGAGGAGAGAATAGTGTAAGAAAGAAAGGATAAATAGAAGAGAATAAGATGGAGGGAATTACATAGGTAGCAGTCATAACTTTGACTGTAAATAGAATGAACACATCCATAAAAAGAAATAGATAGCAGAATGGATTAGAAACCAAAAATCCAACAACCTATTGTTTACAAGAGATAATGTTTGGAACAGAAAGACACACAAGTTAAAATAAGGGATTGGAGCAGAATCTATTGTGCTTCAGCTGAAGTAAAAGAAGGCAGGCATAGCAATCATGATCTCAGACAAAGCAAAAGTAAAATGAACTTAATTAAAAGAGATATTCAGAGAAACTACATTTTGTTAATAGGCATCATAGAAAATGAAGTAGTATCAATATTGTATATATATGCACCAAATGATATAGCATCTAAATTTGTGAAAGAAATGTTAAATGAGTTACAGGAGGAAATGGACAGTAAACTATACTAGTGGGGGACCTCAATTTACTCCTCTCAGACCTGTATAAATCTAACCATGAAATAAATAGGAAAGAAGTTAAGGAGATGAATAGAATTTTATTGAAGTTAGATATTATACACCTCTGGAGATTGTTGAATGGAATTAGGAAGATATATATACCTTTTCTCAGCTATAACTGGCACCTTCACAAAAATTGACCATGTATTAGAACATTAAAACCTCACAAACAAATGCAGAAAAGCAGAACTGTTAAATGTACTCCTTTCATTCCACAATGCAATAAAATTGCATTCAATAAAGAGCATTTGAAGCAAATGTAAATATACTTCAAATATAAATAATTGGCTCAGTGGATAGAGTGCTGCATCTGAAGTAAAGAAAATTTATTGTCCTGAGTTCAAATCTGGCATCAGACTGACTTACTAGATGTGAGGTTCTGAGCAAATCATTTAAACCTGTTTGCCTCAGTTTTTCATCTGTAAAATGAACTGAAGAAGGAAATGGCAAACTGCTCCAGTTTCTTTGCCAAGAAAACCTCAAATGAGGCCACAAAGAGTCAGGCATGACTGAAATGACTAAAACAACAAAATAATCTAATCCTAAAAAATGAGTTAGTCAAAGAATAAATCATAGAAACTATCAATAATTTCATTAAAGATGGCAATAATGAAATAATGTATTAAAACTTATGAGAGGAAGTCAAAGCAGTACTTAAGGGAAGATTTATATCTCTAAATGCTTATGTCAACAAGAGAAATGAATTAGGGATGCAACTTAAAAAACTAGAAAAAAGAACAAATTAAAAAATTTCAATTAAATGCCAAATTAGAAATTCTAAAAATCAAATGAGAGATTAATAAAAATGAAAGATAAAAAAGCTAAAAAATAAAACTAGAAGCTGTTTTTATGGGGGGAAAATCAACAAAATAGATAAACCACTGACTGACTTTATTTGAGAAAAATAGAAGAAAACAAAATTACCAGTATAAAAAATGAAAGCACTGAATATACCATTAATGGAGATGAAATTAATGCTGTTACTAGGAACTATTTTGCCCAACTATATGTCAGTAAAACTGACAATCTAAGTGAAATGGATTTTACAAAAACATAAATTGCCCAGGTTAACACAAGAGGAAATAGAATATTTAAGTTACCCTCTCTTGGAAAAATAAATTAAGTCATAAATGAGCTCTTTAAGAAAAATACCCCAGAATCAGGTGGATTTACAAGTGAATTCCACCAAATATTTAAAGGAAAATTAATTGTAATATTATATAAGTTGTTTGGAAAAATAGGTAAAGAAAGTCCTGTCAAATTCCTTCTATGACACAAATATGGTTTTGATACCTAAATGAGGAAGAGCAAGGACATTATATCTATGTATCACAAAGATCATACACTGTGACCAGATTGGATTTATATGAGGAATGCAGGGTTAATTCAATAACAGGAAAATTATAAGCATAATTGACCATATCAATAACAATAATAAAAATCCTGACTATATTAGTGGACATAGGAAAATCTTTTGGCAAAATATGGTACCTATTCATATTAAAAACAGCAAAAAGTATAGGAATAAATAGAACTATTCTTAAAATGATAAATAGTATCTACCCAAAATCAAGAGCAAGCATTGTCTGAAATGAGAATAAACTAAAAACCTTTCCAATATATAACATTTTTTTCTGACTTTTTTCTGACTTTTATGGTCACCCTTTATTTTTGAACTTTACTCCTTTAAAGGCTTAGACTGTCATGCATTGGGACTGTTAATAGGTGACCTCTCTCTGATTCTTGCTTTGAACACATGACGTCATTTTTGTAAGTTGTTTAGAGGAAAACATTCTTTATATCAAATATTTATACTCTCTGGACCTTAGCTATCATATTTTCCAACTTCTTTTTTTTACAGCTGAGAAAACTGAAGCCCAGATATAGATAAACTGGTGGAGGAGGGAAGGGTGAGCATAAGAAAAGTGATTTTTTAAAAAGTGGTAAGAAAAGCATACTCAAATGGCACACAAATCTACTTGATTCAACACTAACACAACTATCCCAGATTTTTCTCCTTTAAAATCAAAGAGAAGCATAGGGTATAAGTCTAAAGAGTTGACTTTGAAGCCAAGAGGACTTGGGTTTGAGCTCTGACTCTCAACATGTACAGACTGTATGATTGTAGGCAAGTTACTTAAGCACTCAGCACCACAGGCAAATCTTTAAGACTATTAAATTTAAGAGAAGGTGCAAATCTACATTGTTAGAGGGAGCTTACATGCACTGAAGTTCTCTAATTAGTTATTAATTAATTAAATCACAAGTCTAGTACCTGTTCCTACTTAAAATCAAGGAAATCTAGCACATTTTATGGATAAATAAGAAATGTTTGATATGAAATGACATCTAGTCTTAGTGAGCAGTATTTGATGCCCTCTTTTTAAAATTCAAGCTTAACATCTTCTTTTGATCTATGGAGAAAAACTCAAAATTATAGAGAACAGAAAATCACTGGCCTAGAGTATTCATATTTTCTCAGAATTATAGATGACCAACTAAGCTGCTTTTAAGTTCTTTGTGTAATCTTTGTATCCAAGGCATTCATGACATGGAAAGTTTGGACCAAATTGTGTGTGTATGCATGTGTGTGTGTGAGACTTTTCTTGACTTAGACTCCCATGCAGTAACATAGATTAGGAGCATGATATAGTGGAAAGAGCCCTGGGTCTGGAGTCATAGGACCTGAATTTAAAGCAGGTGAGTAGAGTGCAGGACCTGGAATTAGGAAGACTTGGGTTTGAATTCTACTTCTGATCCTTCCTAGTTGTGTGACCCTGGGTAAGTGATCTAACTTCTCTGATTCCCAATTTCTTAATCTGTATGTAATGGTAGGAGGAAAAGGGGCAAGGAACAGAGCAGTAAATGCTCCGTTCCAGGAGCATGAACAAGGGACCTGTCTGTTGCTCAATCATATGAGGGGTTTGTGAACCTGTTTTTATGAGTGTATGGTGATGTGAAATGGAGGAATATTTTCTCATACATGCATAGTTATGTGTTGACTATTTCCTATCTACTTACTTTGCGGTTTTAAAAAAATTCAATTAATTTGCTGTTGAACCAGAACTAAGTATGTATACAAAAGGCTCCAACAGAAGAAGCTGACCTCCTCCTCTCCCTCCCTCCACTGGCCATAGCGTGTAAGAATGACTCTGAGCTCTGGAGGGCCCATATGGGGAAATTACCTACCCCTTGCTAGGTGAACCTATGGGGACATAGACTCAAAAACCAGCCTCTGTCTGAGAGAAGATAGTCTTTTGTCTGTCTCTTTTCCTTTGGTACAGGAGATATGTTGTGGGATCTCAGAAGGTCAGAAGAGCCACCAGAGGTCCAGAAGGGGCCCTCTCTGAGGACTGATTTGCTTGACTCAGTTCAGTACTAGAGTTGACCTGGAAGCTGAGACACTGGGCACTGTAAGCACTTATTCATTGGCTATTCTGCGCTTGAAAATGAACTTGGTGGCAGACATGTTTGAGTGTACTATATCCAGGGACCAAGACCATACATAGGAAGATTTCAGAGGGAAAATTTTTGTACCGTGAATCTTGCTGTAGCTTTTTAGTAAATATCCCTTTGTTTAAAGCTAGTTAATATCAATTACTTATTGATAATATCAATAGGCTTAATAATACTGGGGAATGAATTGCTACCAATGATACTGGAAGAATATACCAGAATGAGAGATCAAGTGAATAACATTAGAAGAAACTCCCTGTCCCTCAGGGTAACCCTTAGAACCCTGAGGAGCAAATGTAGCCAGCTGCACTCTGGAGATAGGACGTGCTAAGTCTAGAGCCTTGCTACTTGTAAATAAAAAGACTGCATTAGATGGCTTTTCAGATCCCTTCCACTTCTAAATATATAATCCTATGACCATTTGCTGGCTGCCTAGTAGACTAGCTAGTTCCATGAGTAACATCTGTCCCAAAGCCCACTGGGATGGGACTCTCTCTTTATTGGTGGAGATGAGTACCCTGCCCTGTGTAAGAGATAGGGCAGAGCTGGTGAGAGGCAAGAGAGCTCCCACCTTCACAGGTATCACTTAAGGAATCTTCAGGACCAATCCCTCTTCAGGTCTCTCAAGGGTCAGTCCTTCAGTCTCTCCATGGTCAACCCCCCTTTAGGATTCTTCTGGGCTAGTCCCCTTTAGGCACTTCATCAAACTTCAAGTCTGCTTCAGGTGTCAGGTTGCTTCTAGGGCTGTTGGCTTTCAGTTTTGAGAGAGATGGAAGAGGTTAACCCCACTTCAGGTTACTGAAGGAAAAGATTCTGGGAAGCTATGAGAGGAATTGATGGTCTCCATCATGTCTCTGTCCTCAAGTTGCCACTCTTGAGACTATGGACAGTTTACTCTTGGGTGAGATGCATCACTCTCTCTTCTCTCTCTCTCTAGTTCTCTCTCTTTCTCTCTCTTCCCTCCCTCTCCCTTTCTCTTTCTCTCTCTTTTCCCCTTCCCCCCACCTCTTGAGCTGAATGACTTCATTCCCAATGGGAGAGTGCCTTCATTCTATATTGTCTGTTATGTATTCTCCTATCACCTTCTCTGATTTCTATTTTGCTAGGATTTAGATAAAGGAGTTTCTTTTCTATTTGCTATGTGTATTCATTGTGCTTAGAGCTTGGTTAGACACCAAAGACATCAAGGTCATCCACTGTAGCCTGAGCTATTGCCAGTTGTCTTGACTCTGTCCTGCCTTTGGTCTGTGATGGCTCTAGAGGAGAGAGTGAGGCTGACAACTTCGTGCAACTCTGCCTCACTTAAATTCAATCTATGCATGAATCAAAAGACATCACCCATACCGTTTTACTATTATGTGGAACTGGTATTTGGTGGGGAAAGAGGCCAACCCTTGAATATAGAGCTTGGTCCCAATTTCCCCCAGAAATAACAGAGCTTAGAAGTTAACCTTGAACATTATCATATCTCATAGATTAATAATATTTAAAGATAGCACATAGAAATACTTCTAACTTGTCACTTCCTCTCTCTGAAGAGAGCACAATGGTCTCTGGCCCTAGTGTCCTGCTTCTCCTCTGTATCAGAAAGCACAGGGGGAACATACACAGGGGGACCTGCTATCACAGGCTCTTAGATCTGCATTCATAAAAGGAAAGGCAGCTTTTGAGAGGTTAACAATCACTTTAATCAAACACATGTATCATTCCTTTTAACAAGCAAAAATATCATTCACCTAGTTCAGGGGAGTCAGTACCCTGAACCTCAAAGAAAATACAGAGAAAACAAAAAGTCAACAGACATGGCTTCCTCTGCCTGAATTCAACAGACAATTGGACCCTACCTTTCTGACCAAAGTTACTAGAAAGGGAAGCATGACATCTGGGTTCTCAAAGCTGGGGGGTTCCTTAAAGCAACATTTCAGAGTTCTCATCTGGCACTCAGACCTTCTTGCAAAGACTGAACCCCAAAGTAAAACCTCTCCCTCAGAGTATTTATACCTTTTTTAGAGCCAGAGTGCATCATAACCCTTGAGAACTAGTGCCTCCTTAACAAAACTTGTGGGTGTTCCTACAAATCTTCCCTAATCAAACTCCTCTTAATGCACAGGCCCATTAATGGGTGGGGAGGATCTTTAATCACATTAACAATACAAATACATATACTGTTTCCAGTTAAAGAAACTCGTTTCATATTCTCATAGTGGGGTACCTTTTGGGCAAACTGTTGCTCCTACTCTCTCTGTGACCTCAACTGTGGTTCTCCCTTGCTCCAAGCTGGTGTGTTCACTCACAGTATCTTCCCCTCAACACTAGATAACCTACTTTTCTCTTGTGTTATACTTGTGGTATATAGGGAATTCCTTTTCCTGTGTAGCTGGAAGATAGCTCTCCACTAACAACTTGTGGCTCTAGCAAGAGAATATTGCTTCCCTACCTTGGCTCAACCAAAGTGTCATTTTTCTTTCTTTCTTTCTTTTTTTAAAGGAATATTTTCTTTTCAGTTATAGCAAGAATAGAAGAACAAACATTTTCTTCCTAACACCTTTCATTTCAGACACTGGAGAATATAGCTTTGAACAGTTTTGACAACAGATGTGGCCTAAACTGATAGAAGAATCCATCTCTCAGCTCCTATTGGGCAGAATACAGAAAGTCATTTCTCAGAGCCTTAGTGCTGAATTGGTGCAAAACTCAGCATGGCCTACACTTTCAGATCTCCTGGCAGTCTCCTAACCTGAAAAGTTCAAAGGTCATGGCCATTTCCAGTCTTCATCATTTAAAAGCAGGAAGGACAGATACAATAGCAAAAGAAGTGGATGAAGGGTTGTGCACTTGTGGGTTACATCATGGGGATCTTGGCGGGCGGATGCAGGCCTGAGACCTTTCTCTCCCCTGAGTGCTTTAGTATTTGCCTCCTCCTTGAACATACCAGGCAGGAAAAAGTCAGAATGAGGGACAAACTCTAGCTGACTAGTCCTACTTCCATAGTCAATCAAAAAGATTCCTCTTTACCATGTGGACCTGAACCAGGTTACAGAAAGGCTATGCATGCTCTAAAGTCCATCAGAGTAACACCAGTGGAACAGCACACATACTCATGAGGACAGGTCTCAATTGGCCAGCCCTTATTTGAAGTGTCCCATTTCAAGGAAACACATATATCCTTCCTTGTTCAAGTTATTTTTCTAAAAAAAAATTATCTACCTTATCTCCATGACTGGAATAGTTTTCAAATTTGGAGAATGATTAACCCATTTCCTTTCCCTGATCTTTGGGTCTTGATATTGGAGATGAAGGTGTCTTGCTCAATGGTCTCTTGCTTTCTACTTACCATCAGAGTGACAAAACTTCCTGCCAGTCCCTGATTTTACTCTCTAGTAAGCGGTTGGGTAGGATTATTTGAATCTGCCGAGTCTTGTATTAGTTGCCAGCTCTACCCCAGGGTGGAGACAAGTCTTTAGCAATTCCTGAAACATGAATACCCTTGGACTACTGCCATCCTCCTAAATCATTTGGGAGAGGAAGGATAAGAAGGGATAAGTATTAAGAAATTGCAAGTCCTATAAATTAAATCATATGCCACAGGCAATAGTATCATATTTCTACATAAGATAAAATATTCATACACATTACTATAATTAAAACATACTTATATAAGTTCGGTAACATTTTCCCCAGAATATAGAATATTTCCTGGTAGTGGCAAACTAAGTACTAAACTGAGACTTAGTATCCTGTTTCATGTTAATCTGGCTACAAATTGACTGACTGGGCCACTTCTACTACCAATTTCCACTTCTGAGGATTTCAGCTTTCCTTGCGCATTATTGTTCATAATATTTAAGGGTCAAAATTCCCTAAAGTTCTATTGTCTAAATCCGTGGTGTCAAATAGGAAAGGGGATGGAACTCTAAACAGTACTTATGGATCCCCGTGGGTACATATTGACTTAAAAAACCACATATTAATATAATTATATTTTATTTATTTTGTTAAACATTTCCCAGTTGCATTTTGTTCTGGTTCATAGCCACTGGGGAATGTTGCTGGTGAAATGTGGCCTAGGGGACAAGTGTTTGACATCTCTGGTCACAATCATGACTACATGGCTTTTCTCTTCCTTCTATTGGAACTTTATCCAGGGCTCTGTTAGGTGAGTTTTCACTTAATTTTCTCCCCAGGGACCTACTCCCCTCCACTCTAAGATTTTATTAGAATATAAGCTCCTTGAGGGCAGTATTTGGAACACAGTAAGCACTTAGTACATTTTTAAAATCATTCATTTGTTCGTCTTGACCAAACTTAAGGGAATTTCCACTGGATTTGTTCATGGCTTTTCCCAGGACTTTTTCTTCCCTTGTTAATCACTGAAACTTTCAATTCAATCCAATTCAATGAGCATATAGCACCTAAGTATGTGTGCTAGAGATAGGGATATGAAGACAAATAGAAATCGATCTCTATCCTTTAGGAACTTGTATTCTACTTGGAGTGTTGGGTGGAGAGGATATTCAACCTTCACACCATTAAATATATAACAGGAAACAAATTGATGTGGGAAAGAGTTCTGACAACTAGGGGGAGGGGAATCAAGGAGGAAGTGCCACCTTGAGCTGATCTTTGAAGAAAGGATTCTGAAAGGCAAAACTGAGGAGGAAGTACATTCAATCATCAACTTTCTTGGGGGTGATATTCCTAGATAATGGTGGGAAAGTAAGAAATGTGACAATTGATACTTTGGAGCTATGGGAAATTGGGAGTCAGGTTCCTACAATACCTAAAATCAATACCTGTAACCTCTCACTAGCGATTATAATATGTACTTTTCCTAACACAATAACCATGAATAATCCATAAAATGCAGCACACAAAATAAAATTTGCTTTTCAGTCATGTTGTGAGCCCATTTGTGATTTTCTTGGCAAAGATACTGGAGTGATTTGTTATTTCCTTCTCCATGTTATTTTTTACAGATGAGGCAGCTGAAGTAAACAGGGTTAAGGTGATTTGTCCAGGGTCACACAGTTGGTAAGTGTCTGAGGCCAGATTTGAACTTAGGAAGAGAAGTCTTCCAGATTTGAGACTTGGTATTCTATCTACTGCACCACTTAGCCGCTAGTAATTCCCTAGAATTCTGTGACCTTTTTTACTAACATCTCTATAAAAAAACCATTGATTTCAGAAATTATTCACTTTTCATTAACACATGAAATCTATAGTACCATAAATACCATACAGCAAAAACTAAGACTTTTTAAATCTGAGTCTTACTTTCCACTGTCATATGGGGGTGTGAGGGACTTGTAAAGCATACTATACTGCTATAAATCTCTTTATCTTTGCTGCCCTTTGAACACCAAGGGAAAGGTTTCTGGGACTTTAGTTGGTTTTGTTGGAAGATCTTGAGAACTGGCGGTCTTGACAACACATACCTCCAACCTGTCCTTCACAGCTGGTGGATGATGTTGGAGATTCTGAAGGACTCATCAGCTTGAAATAATCCATCAGTGACTATGCTTTGTGGGCTTTTTAATGTTAACAGTCAACCAGCTGACAGCTGCAGAAGTTTATCTCACACTTTTATTTTCTCACTAAGCTGCATCACTGACTTTGTGTTTGGGCTTAGAGACCACAGGATTTGCACTATATTTTGGGGGCATAATTGCAACACAAAACTTGAGTTTTACAGACAAACCATTAAAATATGTAATGAACGTATGGGGAACTCTTTATAATGTTAGGGAGAACAAGACTAGAGAAGCACCTAATATGATACAAAGGGGTCTTCGCAAACTTGTGAGCATTGTACCTCTCTTTTTTTTCCTCTTCTCTCCTGAGCATAGCTGTGAACGTGCAAAGTTGTCAACATGAAAGTAAAATGAGGTTACTAATAAAATCATGTGAATGCTTGAAGTCATGAAAGTTAAACACAGGAATCTGAGGCTTGATTGTACACAGTTAAGTCACCGGGAGTTTGACTCCATATGAACACACAGAGGCAGGAGATGGATTGCTGAATTTGGGAGATAAATATGTCCCAACTTGGCTGTAGCATATTTATTTTTTAAAATAATATTTTATTTCCCCCAATTATACTAAAACAATTTTTAAAGCATTTAAAAAATTTTGAGTTCCAAGTTCTGTGTCTCCCTCTCCCTTTCTGAGACAATAAGCAATCAGTTTTAGGTCATACATGTGCAACCATTTCCATATTAGTCATTTTGTACAAGAAAACTTGAATAAAAAGAAAGTGAAAAATAGCATCTTCAGTCAGTATTCAGACAGTATCAATTCTTTCTCTGAAGGCAGAGAGCATGCTTCATCATGAGTTCTTTGTGATGTCTTGGATCATTGTGTTGCTGAGAATAGCCAAGATCTTACAATATTGCTGTTACTGTTACAACTTTTTCTTGGTTCTGCTCACTTCACTTCGCATAAATTCATGAAAGTCTTTCCAGGTTTTTCTGAAATTATTCTGCTTGTCATTTCTTATAGCACAATAATATTTTATCATGATCATATACCACAGCCATTACCCAATTGATGGGCATTGATTTCCAATGCTTAGTCACAAAAAGAAGAACTGCTATAAATATTTTTGTACAAATAGGTCCTCCCCCCACCCTTTTTGATGTCTTTGGGATATAGACCTAGAGCCCTTTGGGCATAGTTCCAAATTGCTCTCCAGAATGGTTGGATCAGTTCACAACTCTACCAATAATGCATCAACATCCCAATTTTCCCTCATTCCCTCCAAAATTCATCATTTTCCTTTTTTATCATACTAGTCAATCTGATAGGTGTGGGAGTGGCTGGAACATATTTAGAAGAAGAGTAGTACATAAAAAACCTAGCATATTAACATTGAATCCCCTGTTAAGTTTTATCCAGACATCCTCTTATTCTAACAGATCTGAGCAAAGGTCACTTTCTTCCGAGTTTGGTCCTGACTTAACTGAAATCCCTCCCCAAATTCATTGCTGGTATCTGAGTAGAAAGTACCATGGCTTGGTTATTGCACTTCCTTGGGAGCCTCACGCATGGCATTTCATCAGCACTGAGTTTTTGGAATATTATTCTTATATTTGAAAATTTGATTTCATTATCTCAAATTCCTTGATTGCTTGATCAAGCCTAGTAGGACTCAAAACATTAGGACTTAGTCAAGAATCTACTCTTTGTAGGTAGAAAGGAGTGTCAGATGTTGGGTTCAGACTCCTGACAGAGTCTCTGCCTACCCTTCTCTCAAAGCAAACAGACAGTTTGTCAAGTAGTAGCTAAGAGAATTAGAGATACTCATTTCAGCAAGTAGAGAAGATGAGATGAATGTTCCAATGATCTAGAAAATATGCTTGCTTTGTGTTTCTGCCAATACCAAACAGTCACACAAACTACACAAAATAGAATTTTCTTTCCTTACTAGAGGCGAAGATGAAAGGAGCAGAGAGAAATGCCTCTTAATTCTCCAGTGTACTAGGAAGAAAGGAGTGTTACTTTAAAGAATGAAGATGTTCTCATTCTCTATAGTATCTCTCTTGGTGATTTCATCAGTTTCCATGGATTCAATTATTATCACTATGCTGGTGATTCTCAAATCTACTTCTCTAGCCCTAGTCTCTCCAGAGCTCTAATCTCTCATCACCAAATGCCTTTTTGATATCTGGAACTAGATGTCCCATAGAAATTTTACTCAACAAGTCCAAAACTAAACTTACTTAGGTTTTTCCTAAACCCTTCTTCCCACTCTGAAACTTTCCTATTACTTTCAAGGACATCACAGCCCTCCGTGACCAAAGCTTGAAATCTAGGTGCCATCCTTGATTTCTCATTCTCATTTCCTCCCCTTCCCACTCCCCCCCAATCCGGGCCACATCCATTCTATTGTCAAGTCCTGTCAACTTTATTTTGTAACATTTATTGTAATGCCCTGCTTTGTTTCCTCTGACAGTGAAGCCAACCTGGTGTAAATCCTTGTCACCTCTGGCTTGGATTATTGAATTAGACTGCCAGTTGGTCTCCTTGTTTCAAATCCCTCCCCACTCCAATCCATCCTCCAATTAGCTTTCAAATTAATCTTTCTAAAGAACAGATTTGACTGCGTCAACCCATTCATCCTCTCCATTCCATAAACTCCACCAGAACAGTGAGTTTCTTGAGAGCAAGGACTGTCTTTTGCCTTTCTTTTATTCCCAGTGCTTAGCACAGTGTCTGGCACATAGCAGGCACTTAATAAATGTTTGTCTGACTGAATGATTTTTTGGGGGGGTAGTTAAAGCTCTTTAAAACCTGGTCCTTTCTTACATTTCCCTTCTTACACTTTACTCTCCTCTATGTATTGTGTAATTTATTGAAGACTATTTCTCACACATGAAACTCCATCTCTCCTTGTCATTTCACTCTTCTAGCGTTTGGAACAATCTTCCTCCTCACCTCTGATTCTTGACTTCCTTAGTAATTTAAATCTCACCTTCTGCAGTCTTCATTTCCTCCCTACCCCATCCTTCCCTCTGAGATTCCCATCTATTTTAAAATGTCTGTTTGTCTGTCTATCTATCTGTCTATCCATCTATTATGTACACAATTCTTTGCACGTTATTTCTCTCATTAGAATGTAAGATCCCTGAAAGCAGGGACTGTGTTTTTGTCTTTCTTTGTAGCACTAGCACTTAGCATAGTTTCCAGGGCATCCTAAGGACTTAATAAATATTTATTATCTCCTTGGAATATTGGCCTTTGTAAGGACTCTACGGAAGGGAAAGGAAAACTTCATTATCTTCTTCGACTGGATATTGACTTAGGAGTTTGAGTAATAAACCCATGGTCTGCACCTTCTCTAATCTTTCTCTTCCTTTAAGAGGAAATCCCTACCTTTTTTTGGATAATGAGGCAAAAGAAGTGTTATTTTGTGATATGCATGTTAGGAGCCCTATTTATACATTTGTCGGATTCTTTTTAAGCAAGCAGGCAGCTCTGGGGATCATGGGCAGTCTCTGGTGTCAGGAAGCTTGAATTCCGCCTCAGACACTTTCTCGCTGTGTGACCCTTTTCCTCCCTCAGATTCAGTTTCCTCATCTGTGAAATGAGGACGATAATAATACCTATCTCCTAGGGTTGTTGTGAGGATAAAATTTGGTGATATTTAGAAAGCGCTTTTCTAACCTTAAAGCGCCTTGTAAGTGCTAATTACTACTACTACTACTACTACTACTACTACTACTACTACTACTACTACTACTGCTACTAGTACTACTGCTGCTGCTACTACTACTACTAGTACTACTAGTATTACTACTGCAACTGCTGCTGCGGCTGCTACACTACTTTTCTGGGCAGTAGTTTCCATTGAGAAAGCAAAACTTCTTAAATGTTATTTTGCTTATATTTATTCCATCCTGTAGAATTATCTTCGGACTAGGAAGAGTTGAATCAAAATCATTAGTGGAGAATGGAAACCCAAATAAATGGGGGGATAGTAAGGCAGAACCTAGAGGCTTTCATTTCTGAGTAATGTTGAATAACCACTGAATATGTAAGCATACTCCATATGTTCACATATATCCCAGCAAGGGCAGCTAAGTGTGTGGCAGGAGATAGAGTGCTTGGCCTGGAGTCAGGAAGACTCATCTTCTTGAGTTCAGATCTGGCTTCAGTACTAACTGTGTGATCCTGGGCAAGTGACCTAACCCTGTTTGCCTTAGTTTCCTCATCTGTAAAATGAGCTGGAGAGGGAAATGGCAAACCACTATAATATCTCTGCCAAGAAAACCCCATATGGGGTCATGGAGAGTCTGACAAGACTGAAAAACAGCAGAACAGCATACAAGTATATGTTTGCTCTTACATAGTATTCTGTACTCAAAGTACATGTCTATTCCAGGAAAAAAACCACTTTAAGTTCCATCTACTAAGACGAGTAGCTAAAAGTCTTAGAAAGGGATCTCAGAGACTATCTTGTCTAATCTCATTTTAGCTGATGAGAAAACTCATCTGTTAAGCCCAATGATATACTAAATTGTCTGAGGTCATCCAGGTAGTAAGTGACACCGGTCCTCAGACTCGAAATCAGAACTCTTCCCAATATATCCTGCTGCATCCAGTGTGTTTTCATAGTCTTTACTATATCAACTTAAGCATTAGAAGGATGCTTTTTTCTAAGAGCAAAAATCCATGCCACTCTAATACCTATCCACAGGGAACAGTTATCCCCACATCGATTTAAAAAAAAAAACCTATTATCAGAAAAATGGAATATGGAGGAAATTATTATATGATTAATTTAATTCAGAAACTATTCAGTAGGTTTATTCTTAGTGAAGGTACTGTGCTATATTGGCATTGGTGAGTCAATTAATTTCCTGTTAGTTTAGACTAAAGGTTCCCAAACTTATTTGGCCCTACTGTCCCCTTTTCTTTTCTTTTTTTTTAATTAATTAATTAATTAATTAATTTTTTTTTCCTTCATTTTCACAAATTTTTGGGTTCCAAATTTTCTCCCCTTTTATCCCCTCCCCCCACCCCAATACCCCAAGCTGGGGTGGGGCCAGGGCTGCCTCCGAGACTGATCCCTCGGGGGGTTTTATGCAGAGACTTTCAGGAATGGAGCGGGTGGGGGCGGGGGGCCCGCCTCCCAATCTCAGCTCCCCTGGGGGTCCCGAGCAGAAGCCTTCAGCAACAGAGCGGGGTGGGGGCAGGGCCGTCTCCCAGGCTCAGCTCTGTCAGATTTTATGCGGGACTCTTCCGTAATGAAGATCCTGCCTGCTGCTGGGGGATTCCTGAGTCTTGGGCCGCTGCTGCCCCAGCCGCCGCCCACTCCTCTGCCTCCGCCGCTTCCTGCCCCCATCCCTGCCTCTGCCGCTTCCTGCCCCCGTCCCTGCCGCCACCGCTTCCTCCCGAGGGGGCCCGAGTCACGGAGACGCCCCGCTTCCCCTCTCCTTCAGCCTGGCTTTCTTTCTCACTGACCTGTAGCTTCTGTGGGTGGAGGGACTTTCCCGGGTGCCGGAGCTTCCGTCTCTGAAGCCTGCTCGGATCAGCTTCTCTGCGGCCCCGGCCAGGGCAGCGCTGGGGGTTGGGTTTACTTTCCGGGGCGCTCCGGGCCCTGGGGTCGGGTCTTCAGGGCTCCCTGGAACGGAAATCTCTTCCACTCTGCTTCTGCACACCTTGTATTCACCCCGAAGTTATGGGGGACTCTTTTTACATTAATTCTATGGGCTTTGGTTTTGGAGCTCGTAAACGTGCGTCCTTCTACTCCGCCATCTTGGCTCCGCCCCCTACTGTCCCCTTTTCAAAAAAAAAAAAATTACTCAGCAACCCCCTGGAAATCTACTTTTTTAAACTCTTTAATGTTCTTTTTTGAAATTTAAATGCTGCATCTTAAATTTAATAATTTATTATAAATGTGGGTTTTCTCCTGCATTAAAATTTTTATGATGAAATATTGCCTCATGTAACTGTATAGTATTATGTTGTAACCAAGTTATTAAGTGCATGTATTCCTGCCAATGAATGCTGGACTTTTTGACAATGCATGACAAACTCACCTGCTAACACTTGCTTGTTAAGACCTGTTGGTGGATTTGGGCGCTGATTGATTATAAATTGCAATTTGTGTATTTATTTGGAAAATAATATACTGTGTCTTAAACTTTGTTACCCAGTAGATGAAACATGTATAAAATGTTTTCCAAAATTTTCTTCTTTTCTTCCTTTATGCTTCCACTGTCCCTTTATTTTTATTCAATGTCCCACAATTGTACCTGAGGCTACTACTACCCCCTTAGATTGTTCCAGTGCCCTGCAGGGGGTGGTATCACTCACATTGGGGAGCCCATGCTAGACACACAGCCTGAATCTTCTTTTTAGTGGTTTAAAAATAAGGTTGCACATTTTCATTCTTTATTCTTCAAGGGGTGGCGGGAAGAAGGATGATCATTCTCAAGATTGTGACTGTGCAGTATTATTTTTCCTCTGTGTAGCTAATTGCCTTATATAGTTACTTATCCTGAGACTACGGCCTCTTCAGTGATTGATGTGCTTCAGGTTACTAAGCTAAGCATACTCCATATGTTCTTATATATCCAAGCAAGGGCAGCTAAGTGGTGTAGCAGATAGAATGCTTGTCCTGGAGCCAGGAAGACTCATTTTCCTGAGTTCAAATCTGGCTTCAGGTTATTTACTGTGTGATCCTGGGCAAGTGACTTAACCTTGTTTGCCTTAGTTTTCTCATCTGTTAAATGAGCTAGAGAAGGAAATGGCAAACCACTCCAGTATCCCTGCCAAGAAAACCCCAAATACGGTCATGGAGAGTGCGACAAAACTGAAAAACAACTGAGCAGCAGAACAACATCCAAGTACATGTTTGTTCTTAGACGGAATTCTGCGTTAAGTATATCTCTTTCCCAGGAAAGAACCACTTTAAGTTCCATCCATTGAGATGAGTGACTAAGATCTCTTTTATTTCTTTCTTTTATTTTATTTATTTCTATTCATTTCAATCTCTGTCCTTTGTCACCCACAAGGCATACTGTGGAGGGTAGTAGAAAGATACTCTCCACTCATGGGTCACAGTGTCCCCAGTTTTTCCATCAGAGATGTGTTCCTTTGAATTGATGGATTTCTCTGCACTCTGAATTTTCCTCTTTATGGATTAAAATACTATTTGGAAAAGTAATACCTTCAAATTACCACTCCTTTCTAATGAGCTAGTTTATGCAGGTGACTGGAGTGGCAGCCTGAGATCCACTCAGGTAGAAGGGTGATGGGGAGGAGGGAGAAGGAAGGGCAAGGTGGAAGACTAAGCAAAGATTGGGACAGTAGAGACAAACTCTCTCTACTTCATAGTTGACTGGTCTGGGGGAGATCTTGATTTCAGGGCTCTACTCATATTAATCTTAACAAACTGGATTATGTTCAGATGTATGCTGACTCTGAAATATTTTGGTGATTGCAGGAGAACAAGTAGATATGGAATCCTCTCCAATTCTAAAACTGGATTATAAGACTCCTTCTTCCCTTCCCCAAAGGAGACCAATTTCAGTACATTGAAGAAAGAAAGAAAAATTATAATAAATCATGTTAAAACTGACCAGAAAGGTCATTATTGGATTTTTCACAGTGCAGAAAGATGCCCAGAGATAAATAGGAGATAGAGTGGGGAGAGATGCTTAAGTCTTTGTCCTGGTCTTTGCTGAGGAGCATATCAGAAAGAATTTCACCCCCAAATGATCAAGATAAAGTTCAAGATAGAGATCCTATATAGATAAATACTCAATATATTTGAGGTCTAATCAACAAACTTACAAATGAATGGTAGATAAATAACTAAGAGTAGCTTATATCTGTAGCCAAGAATTGTGAAGACTCTCATGGGTGGAAAAAAGAAATGTTTGTTCCAATCTATAAATTGTCATTATGCTTGTTAGTTACGCCAGGGACTGCCATTAACTAGCTTTGTGACTTTGGGGAAGTCATATACTGCCTCTGGGTCTCAGCTTCTTCAGCTATAAAATGAGAGTTTCACTAGATGATCTCTATGGTTCCCTTTTCCGCTACAAATCTATGATGAATCTGTGATATTGATCAACATGATTTTCAAAAAGCTCCTAACAAATGTGGAAGATATACTATAAAAATGTCATAATTACGCAAACACACACAAACACTATGCACACACACATATACACATATAGTCTGATATGATTGGTGTCTCCTCCCTCTCCTTTTTTTTCTTTGTTAAAAGGAATGGCAGTTTGGGTAAAGGGGAGAGGGGAAGGGAATACATCCAGAAATGAAGAGTGATATGAAAACAAAAGATAATGACAAACTTTAAAAAATTGTAAGTAGATTTAATTGCGTTGTTTATAGTGAAAGAGGAGACAACATGGAACAGTGGAAAGAGGCCACTATATTGGAGTCATAGAATCTGCATTTGAATCCCCACTTGACCATTTAGGAACTTCATGTGACCTTTGGCAAATCACTTAACTTCTGGGTGTCCTAGTTTCATTATCTGGGGGTTGGGAGAGATGGCCTCTCTGGCAGTTTTTAGCTCTGTATCTTCTGCCTAATAGGCTGTCAGCTTCTTAAACACTTGTGGTTAATAAGTAATATACTCCATTTTGTTCAAAACAGAGCTACCTTGTTTTCTGTAGGGGGGGTATAGACAGGTGGGACACAGTGAGTAAGAGGAGGAGAGCACTTTTGATCTGTCAGTGTTAAGTATGTCAGTGTCAAATGTAAGTCTTCTAAATCTACCACACCATCTAACTAGTTGGAACATGATCAGAGAAAAGCTAGTAGTGCTTAAAAGGCTAAAAGACTTATACATTTATTGCTGGGAAGGTCAACCATTCCAGACCTCATTTCACATTCTGAGGCAGACAGAAGATGACTAACTTGCCTAAAAGACTCCCAAAGCCTTTCTGATTTTCAGAAGAGGATCAAAAGGACCAGAGATTCATTTTTATGTGCCAAACCTGATCCTGAGTTGCTGAGTTACAAAAAACCATATTAGTTCTTTGAATGGAATTAGTTTCTTTAAAACGAGTAAGAAAGTTTCACAGCTTTAGAGATAGGGCAGCACACTATATATCTCCTAGATTATTCCTGGGTGGAAGAATTCAACTTCTCTAGTACAGGAAAATTAATCAACAAAGCCTCTGAGGCTTTGTCTGAAAGTCTGGATATAGTTTTATATATATATATATATATATATATATATATATATATATATATATGTAGATATATAGATATAGATATATGTATATCCACATATGTACACATACATATATAGTTTTATATATATGTACATGTGTATGTATGTGTGTATACATATATATTTCCTTATTTTCCAATTACATGTAAATTTTTTTAACATTCATTTTTAAAAATTTTGAATTCCAACTTCTCCTCTTCCCTCCTGCTCCTCCCTCACCCCGCAAGAAGGTAAGTAATATGATATTGATTTTACATGTAAAGTCATGAAAAACATATTTTCTTGTTACTCATAAAAAACACACATATACACACGCAGAAATCCAAGAAAACTTCAGTAAAAATTAGTATGCTTCAAGAGAAAAATTAGTATGCTTCAAGCTTCCTTATCTATAAAGTGAGCTGGAGAAGGAAATAACAAGTCGTTCCAGTATCTGGGTCAAGAAAACCCCAAATAGGATCACAAAGAGTTGAACGTGACCGAAACAACTGAGCAACAGCAAAGCGGTATGTTATGAGTATAATGATCAGTTGTTAGAGCAAGTCTGTGTTGCAAGTTATTCATGAGCTAGTGTAGTTTGGGGCTCTCCTCCCTCCGTCCCCTCCCGGCATCTCCTCCTGCCTAGCCCTCATCCCCGTTACACTGAAATATGGTTAAGAGGTAAGTGCCTTGATCCTTGGCCACTTCTTGGTCATTTATTCCCTGTAAGCCTTAAGCGATCATGCCCAACGGACCTTCAACAGGATCACTGACGCTCTCCACAATCCTCTTCATTGAGGAATATTGCTTAAGTGCTTACTAGGTTCAAGTCGCCATCTAGTGGAAAATATAAATAATTGGCTCAGTTACAGGGCAACTAAAATCTGTTTTAGTCCCACTTTAGCTTCGTGTTCACAGAATAACAGAATTTGGGAGGGATCTAGTGGTCATCTAGACCAATCTATATCTAAAAGCTTTACTACAACATATCTGACAAGTGCTCATTCAGCTTTGTCTATAGAGCTCTGATGAGGGGTACTCCACGATCTCCTTGACAGCTCTGATCTTTAGGATAATATGCTTTGCCCAGAGTCAGGAAGACTTATCTTCCTGAGTTCAAATCTGCCCACAGATACTTACTAGCGTGTGACCCTGAGTAAGTCACTTAACCCTGTTTACTTCAGTTTCCTTATCTGTAAGATGAACAGGAGAAGGAAATGGCAAACCACTCCAGTGTCTTTGCCAAGAAACCCCCAATGGGGCCATAGAATCAGACATGACTGAAAGATGACTTAACAACAAAATCTTTAGGTTCTACTAAAGTGGGGCCCAGTGGGGCCAAAGCAGAACAAACAAATACCTCTTCCAAGTGACAACCTTTCAAGTATTTAATCCTAACATTTTTAGCTTCTTCAAATGATCTTCAATTGCCATAGACCTGTGGGCCCTTCCCCATCCAAGACATCTTCCAGTTTATCAATTAGCTTTCCCTCTTCTCTGACCCTCCTCCTGTTATGTTTATAAGTGGGCAATGATATTATAGAACATGACAACCAAGATACCACAAGGTTTCACTCTAGCCTTAGAAATAATAATACAATATATCACGATATTGTATATATAGTACAATATTGTATATACAATGTATACAATATAATAAAATAATAATACAACTTATATGTATATAAATGCATATGGAAACTGCAAGTGGTACCATGAAGGACAGCTAGCTGTGGATAGAGCACTATCCCACCCTTCTCTTCTAGAATAGGAGGGGCTGAATCTTCCGGAGAGTTGGCTTTGAGTCAGATCTTCTCTTTAGCCAAACCCTCTTTCCCCTTCTTTTCCCTTTCTCTCAAAATTAGCCTCAGGCCTCTACACTTCAGACCTGCTTACCTATAATGAATGGCTTATGTCCAGAGGCAATGGCCTGGGGTCACAGGGATTCCTTCCTCTGCTAATTTTGGAGAGTTTAAAAAAAGAAAAATTTAACCATTTGTTGCATCCTCAATCAAGGCTCTGTCACTAAATTAAAAAGAAATGTCCAATTTGGTTAGATTATATGTAATCCAGCAGCCAAAATTCCTTTTTTACATTCTTAATATAGTGTAGAATAATTGAAATCAATCCCATGTTTTATTTAGAGAAAATAAGACTCTTGAAATAATAAAGAACAGTTTAAAAGAGAAACTAAGCAACTTTTAATTTAAACTTCTCTCTGAAAAAAATGGAAAGAAAAACCAAGAATGGAAAGGAAAAATATGTAGAAGGAGGTATTCACTCAGCTGCCTGGATTCTAAGCCAAGAAAACATTTAACAACAGATTTTGTCGACTACTCTTTATAATGTTCTTAAATAAATGGTTCCCCTGGTTCTGTTCACTTCACTCTCCATCAGTTCATGCAATTGTTCCCAGGTTTGTTTGGAATTATCCCCTTCATCGTTTCTTACTATAGAATTCCTACTATAATCCTACTAGTAATTATTACTAGGGAATTCCTGTAGAAGCACTATAGAATTCCATCATATTCATAAACCGTAATTTGTTTAATTATTCTCCCGTTGATGGGCACCCCTTTACAATTCTTTTTCACTTTGAAAAGAGCTACTATACACATTTTTGTATATATAAGCCCTTTTTGTCTTTTTTAGATCTCTTCGAAGTATAGACCTAATGCAAATGGCTTCACTGGGTTAAAGATTACTCAGTTCCGTAACTGTTTTGGTCAGAGTTCCAAACTGCTTTCCAGAATAGTCCAAACAGTTCACAGCTCCATCGACAATTTGTGGTCCCTCCAGCATTTATCCTTTTCCTTTTTTATCAACCTCTTCAATTTACAAAAAAAGAAACTGAGACCCGGGGAGTTTAAAAGTGCGAAGAAGGACACACTGGGAATATTAAAAGTGAGATTTGAAGTCAGCCTTCTGACTCCAAAATCCAGTGATTTTGCCAGTGGAGGTGGCAAATTTGTCCATGCCTCACTGCTCACTAGAACAACAGGTGTGTCCCTGAAACTCATAGTCCTCACAGAAACAGCAGGCGTGGAAATCACTCGCTGCCTCTCAGTTTTCACCTGCAAGATTCATGACCAAATTTTCTTGTAAACCCAGACGCAAAAGGTAGCATAGGACAATAACTCAGCAGGTCTTCCGTTTCAGAATCCGTAACTGCGTACCATGTATTCTGGAAGACTGGCTAATAGACGAACTGATGGCAGGTTGCTGTGTGTAATCTGTCAATATATCCTGGCAGGAAAGCTGAATTGTAATTGCTTTATTATGTAGGTAATTGCCGGAATAGATTTTCACCTCTCAGGAAATCTAGTGCCTAGGTCTTAGCAGGCTGATAAGGAAAGCTTTGTAATTCCCTATCAGATGGTTTTAGTGCCCTATCTCTGCTGAGGCTTCAAAAGGTATTGAGTAACATTATTGAGGGGCAATCTCTCACAAAGAACAGGTTGGATGGTTCCCATTTTACCTGATAGTTCTTTTCCTGATAAGCTGCTCAACCTAGTTCTTCTACATCCAATCCACCAGTTACCACCAGTGGGCCCTTCTAGCTGGACTGAACACGTTACCCGAGCCTGGCTATTCAGCCCATTACAGCAGCTTAGAGGACGGCCCCTGGAGTTTGGGGAACATGAAGCTCACTGACTTTATTAGATTGTAAGTCCCACAAGGCCTCATGAGGCCTTGCATCTGTTTATATTACCCACAATGCAAGTGCGAGTCTTCATACATAATAGGTCCCAGGACCATAGATTTAGGGCTGGAAGGAATGCTGGAGACTACTTTGTCTAATCCCCTGATTTTACAGATGAGAAAACCAAAGCCCTGGGAGATGTCATTACCTGGTTAATAAATATTAGCAGTGTGGGATTTGAATCCAGGTCATCTGATTCTAAGCCAGCATTCTTTCTGCTGTATTATTTTCTTTTTTAGCAAGTGTTTTTTGAAGAAAGGACAATAATAATGGAAAAATAGATATTTCATCAGATCTCCAAGAATACTTTCCCTGACTCCAGCCTGTTTTCCCTTCTTCTCTTCTTGCTGTCACCTCTCTGGAGTTTAGGGGAGGGATTCGTCCATGTTCTCACTCCCTGTCAATCAACAAAAATTGACCTAGGCACCAGAATTCCTGGTCACAATTCTGTTTGTTAGCTCTTTCCATCAATTGAGCACATTGATTATATCCTGTGGGTCTGGCGAAGAGATTTAGAGGAATGTAGTGGTATGGGCTGCCGCGGGGGTGGGGTAGGTGGGTCAGAACCCCTAGGTTCAAATCTAGCTTTATTCCAAAGAAGCTCTGGAACTTCAGACTTTTCTTGATATCATAGGACATAGAATTGGAAAGGTTCTTAGCAATCATCAGATCTAGTCCACTGATTTTACTGAGGAAGAAACTGAGGTCAAGAGAAGAGAAAAGATATGCTCACGGTCTTGTTAGAGAGCGTGGAGATTTAAGCCCAAGGACGCCAAAAACTGTTGGGGTTAAATGATGTCTTGTGGTGGAACCATCTCAAAGAATTTAGAGTCACACCACCCTAATCCAAGTATAGGCATTTATTGAGATTGATGCCTCTCAGGAAGTGGGCCCAGTTCCAAGAGGAAATCAGCAACTTCAGAGAAAGCCTGATGTATTTTTATAGGGTAAAGATGCAATTACATAACAGAAATTTACATAGAATATAGGAATATGATTAATATTGAAAAGGCAGGTGGAGTTTTTTAAGGGATTAGGAGGATGGAGGAAGGGTCCCATTTATGGTTTGGTGGTTAAACATTCTGGCCATGCTGTCCTTTACTTGGCTAGCTATTGTGGTCCTGTCTGGTCAAGACAGATAGTTAGGTATTGTGGTCCTGTCTTGGGCTAGGTGGATGATGTGATTGTGATTGGCTACAAGAACACACCTGTTTCTGTGGGAATGGATATGGGTTCGTGGCTGGGTAGAGGTGGGGCTAGGTTCCCACGCCTGCTGTTTCTTTGAGAACTATGAGTTTCAGGGACACATCTGTTGTTCTAGTGAGCAGTGAGGCATGTACAAAGAAGTTAGGACATTGGTGGGAGTGCTAGGTAGGTAAAGTGGGCCTGTAATAAATTTAGCTATTGAGGCTAGGAGCAGCTCTACCAAGGACTCCATCAGATAGTGTAAGAGTCAGGTTTTGAACCCAAGCCTTCTAATTCCATATCTAATATTCTTTTTACTAGACAATGCCAACATTAATTTTGCTTATCTAGGAAATAGGGTTAATGTAACTCACTATGTTTTGTAAAGGTGTTCGGAGGCTGAAATGATACACTATGATGTAAAATGCTTTGTAACTGTAAAGGCCTATAAATAAGCATCACTATCATTTACAATAAGACCTGGTACTTGCTTTAGTGGACACAGTAGATAGAGTTCCAGGCCTGAGGTTTGGAAGACTCCCCTTCCTGAGTTGAAAGCTGGCCTCAGACACTTATTAGTTGTGGGACTCTGGGCTGTGACTCTTAACACTTTTTGCCTTAATTCCTCATCTGTAAAATGAGCTGGAGAAGGAAATGGTAAACCACTCCAGTATCTTTGCCAAGAAAACCCCAAATGGAATCACAAAGAGTTGGACACACCTGAAATGACAGGACAGCAAACACTTCCTTTAAATGCAATTTTCTCTAAGTAAGAAATTGGAAGCATATTCTCAAAAATACCATACAAGGTAGAGTATGAAAGGTGACGAGGTGAAATAAGGGTACATCTGTGTTATTTCAGAGGCAGGATAAAAAGCTTTTAAAGGTGGGTGAACTTAGGCTACCATTGCTATTATCATCATCTTATTGATGAAGAGGCAGTTAGGTGGCACAATGGATAGAGCACCAGGCCTGGAATCAGGAAGATGAGTCTTCCTGAGTTCACAACTGACCTCAGATACAAGGTATCAGATCCTAGGCCAATTATTTAACTCTTTTTTCCTCAGTTTCCTCATCTGTAGAATGAAAAGGAAATGGTAAATCACAAGAGTATTTCTGCCAAAAAAAACCCCAAATGGGGACACGAAGAATTGGACATGACTGAAAAAGGAACAAATTGAGGAAGAGAAGACTATGGCAGGACTCTATTTCTAGACCTAGGTACCATGAAGAACCTCTTAATTCTATCAGTAGTCCATATTTATGTAGGGACTTAAGCCATATAGAGCTCACTCCTCACAACAGCCCTGTAAGGTAGATTATACAATCATTATTACCTCCATTTTATATAGTTGAGAACACTGACACTCAGAGAAAAAAAATGTCTTTGCCCTCATAACTTATAAGGGTTAGTTAGGATTGGTATTTGAACTCACTAGGTCAAAGGTTTGCTCCTAAGTCCAGAGTTCTATGCTCCACAGGACTCTTCTAATGTCCCTTAGCAGAGTTAGAGTTAGCAGCTTTTGCAACACCAGGCTAATGCTGCTGGGGAGAGTGAGTGTGGGTGTGTATGGCAGAGTGACAGGCTGGAGCGGGTAGGCTGGGGAAGACTTCACCTGGGAGGGGGACAATGATGTGCCATCTGGTAGCTACCTGTTTCTAATAATAATAGGTAGTATTTATGTGACAAAGATGTGTGTGAGTATGTGACACACACGTGTATATATATATGTGTATACACACACACACACACACACACACACACACACATATATATATATATAAAACCATGTGAGACCCCCAAAAATAATTGATCAGAGACTTGTCTTAGGAAAGGCAAAAAGGAGTTTTATAGCTTTCCCATGAAAAGGACACACCCAGCATCGCTCAAGATAGCACCAGTAAGGGAGTGCAAGGGCACACAAATCAAAGCAAGTTTATATAGGCTCTAATGCAGAACCCCTACCCATCCACTGGCTCCTCCTCTCATTGTCTGAGTCTCAGAACTCACAGTCTAAGAGGGAATTTCTCCCCAAGAACAAAGGACAAAAAAGGTGCAAAACAGGGAACTGTTTGCTCAGCAGGCGGTGTAGGGCATAGACAAGGTTGGGATGAAGAGGGAGTTGACTGGGTGCAGTACAAGATATGTTACAAAGCGTGCTTCTCTACAAGGTTAGCTAGCTGCAAATGTTCAAGGGAGTGTGTTTTAATAATACAAGAAACAACTCTTTGAGGAGGCTTCACTTCTGAGAAATCATCTTTCATATAAGGATGTGCAAATTTAGAGAATTCACCTCAGATGTTCATATGGACTCTTTGTGCCCAACCTGTGGTAGAGCATTCCGAGCTTATATTGATCTGATCGGCCACAACTGGACAAACTGAAACCTGACTCTAGTATAGAGATGTCATTTTGGTCCTCTTCAAGAACAAATGACAACAACTAGCCAACAACACTTTGGAACTTTTGCCTGAAAACTCCAAATGGGGTCATGAAGAATTGGGCATGACTGAAATGACTGAACAAGAGACAGTGATACATATCTCTATCAATCTACACACATAGACACACATAGACACATATACACCCACCCACACCCACCCACACATGTATATATATAAAACACATACATAGATACACACATACATACACACAGTCTCATTTGATCTTTCCAACAATTCCATGATTTGAGTGTTATTAATCCCCATTTGACAGATGAGAAAACTGAGGCTGAGGGAGGTTAAAATGTTAGAGAAGTAAGGATCATAGAATGACAGATATAGAGCTGTGAGAGACCTCATTTTACTGGTGAGGAAACAGACCGAATGAGGTTCAGTAACTTGTCCAGGGTTACAAAGTTAGAATCTGAAGCACAAGTCAAATTTAGGTCTTCCTGATTCCAAGTCTACACTATTTCTACCACACCGCCTAATTGCCTAATGTTAACTAATTATTCTTCTTAATAGGTGTTAGCCTAAATTGTTTCTATACTGCTTAAGGACTGAGTACTGTCATAACCTTCTAATTTTGGGCATCCTTGGGAAAAACCCAGATTGTCTAGGTGTCATGGTGATAGACTTGAAACCAGGATGATCTGAGTTCAAATCCTTCCTCAAACACCAGATTTGTGATCCTGGGCAAGTCACTTCTTGTTCAGCCTTGGTTTTCTCATCTTTAAGATAATTGGACTATATAGCCTCTGGTCCCTTCTAGGTCTAAATCTCTGATCCTATAATCTCACGAACTTTATTTCTCTGACATTTAGCATGATCTCAGGGGATTTTGTTTATAAAAAAAATTCCACGCTTGCCATTCTCTCTTCATGGTCTCTGTTTAGGACTTTTGAGTAAACCCTTCAGGTAGGAAACAGGTTCTGATTTACACTTACTCTTAGTCCAATTGTAACTATAACTCTTCCTTGATATTTTGAATGGGTTGTCCTTTCCCTCGTTTCTTTCCTTTTCTCCTTAAAATGCTTAGTTTTTGCATTCAGGCAATTTGACAACAGCTCGATAATCATTTCCATGACTTTACTTCAATATCCTGCCCTAGCTGTTTTGTGTCCCAGGGATCACAGATTGCTAGAGTTGGGAATGACTTCCTCCTAGATGTCCTATAGCACCCTGGAGAAGCTGTCTCAGCTTTTTATCAGATATTTACAGAGACTGGGTCTAAGGAAGCTTAATTTGAGTTACCTTTCTCATTTGGCAATGTCAAGTTTAGACCTTGGTAGTAGTTTTTCCCCCTTTCTAAGAGTTACAGGCTATGTAAATCACACATTGCATGTGTGGAGATTGGACCCCAAACTATTCATGCTGTGGGGCTATAATATATATCAGAGAATTCCAGGACTGGAAGGAACCTTTGAAATAATCTCATCTAGTCCCTTTATTTTACAGATGAGGAAAGTGAGGCCTAGACGTAACAGGTGATATTCAGAGTGGTCAGCTTGGCCCTTCTTTCCAAATATAACAGAGGGGTTGGTGTGGAACATGGACAGAAATAACAGGATGACTCTATGAAGAATAAACATAGGGCACTAAAGAAATTCTTTCAAATCTGGTATACAAAGATTTAAAACCTCATGATATAATGTCTATCTATCTACCTATCTATTTAATCTGCCGACCTACCTATCTATTTATTGGACGCGCTATAATTTCAGTGATAAAGATACCTTCCCATGAGGAACTTACTATTCAAGTGGGTACCTATAAGCTCCAAGAGTTGCCTAGAGCACCGAGAGGTTAAGTTATTTGCCCAGGGTCATAAAATCAGTATGTAGCTGAAACTAGACTTGAACCCCAAAGCCAGGAATCTTTCTGTTATACTATAATGCCCCTTATTTGTGGTCATACACTTCTTGCAGTTGGAAAGCAATTTCTCCAACATGTTAATTTTGGTTGGAATT